>JAZDUH010000209.1:0-303170 GCA_036419115.1 Scarus forsteni | reverse complement strand
AATAACTTTATACATAATAATTAGTAAGGGGAACATGTGTGCATGTGTAAATTAAAAATAACTTTATACACAATAATTAGTAAGGGGAACATGTGTGCATGTGTAAATTAAAAATAACTTTATACACAGTAATTAGTAAGGTCAACATGTGTCTAATTGTCCACATTTCTTTTCCTCCACATAAAAAACCTACTTCTCTTTACCTGTTTTCAAGTCCTCCAGACTCCGTTATACGCTGAACATGAACGAATTGTTTGTTGATACACCGAAGTGACGGTAAAATGCGGGTTTCGGGGCCATCACAAGTGGACTCACTGTCAAAAGTTTGACATTTTCATCAGGCATCTAAGATAGTTACCTATATATTACCTTCCATATATTTACGCAGTCAAATAAGTCTGTAAGTCTTCACAATCTTTCATTGTCACGCAAATGTTGTGAAGTCACTTTCACCATAAGTAAATAAATAGGTGTAAAGAGATCATTTTTGAGTATAATGTAATAAAGGGAGGCGTTTGGATAGTAAACAAAAGGGTCCTTCAAAGGCCCGCCCCCTTGACATCTTAATGGCATCTCAACATCCAGTTAATTCAGCACACCGGCACGCCGACATGAGCCGAATAAACCCGAGGGCGATTCAAAAGCGCCTTCGAGATTATTTTCAACGACGCTGATTGGCCAAATTCGCGTTGTTATGCGCTTATCTTGCCCTGGCAACAGTCGCTTATTCGCTATTCGTCTCTGTCCCAGGGGCGCTTTTTCTATCGTCCCTGACACACGGAAACAGAGACGAAGCTTACTTTTGTTTTACATTAATGCAATTAATTACTTTATATATTAATGGATATATATTATGTTATATTTATATTTATATCACACATTTGAATAAGTAAGTTTTGGTAATATTCATTTTTTCAAAATGAAGTAAATACATTTAATATCACACTCTCCACTGGGGGCGGCGCCTAGCGCCTCTATTGCCCAGCCGCCACTGATCAGGACAATATAACAAATAATAAATCAACATACAAAGCCTTAACATTTCTGGAAACACTGAAAACAAAAAATCATTCCTTGTGGATCTGGCCTTAAATGTATTCATTTGTGCACAATAAGTTATGAACACAAATACAGTAGCTTGAACAACTTGATAAGGAACACAGCTCTCCAATCACAGAAGTTTGATGGTCATTCAATACAGCAACCTTTAACACTGGACAGCTGATGCCCAATTAGGACCTTAATGTTACCAAGAAGTCAGATTTTTAATCACGAATCCACCACAGCACAGGAGGCTCAGAGAGCAGCCCCATCTTTAAAGAAACCACAAGCAGTTTGCATCAAACTGAGGTCTGAACACAAATCCTTCTCCTTGTGCATTTATTTAGAGTATGTCGGAGGAAACACTTATTTCTACTCTCTAATCTCACAGCCACAGCCACAGCAGAGAGGAAGCTGCAGCACATTTGTCACTGATGAAGAGTCTGCTCAGCCTAAGCTTTTACATTTACTTCCATCTTAGGAGATAAAGGTGCAGCTGTCGTTCATTACCAAAGTTTGCAGAGAGTTAGGAAACCATATTATGTTCTGATGCTTTAGGGAACACCAATAATTTAGTAAAGATGGGAATTGGGAATGGGAAGACTTACTCCAGTTGAGAACCCATGACAAATGGCTTAAGGAATCATCATTTAGCTTAATGCTTAACAATTCTCTTGTTAACTCCTTCCTCCAGGTCTAGTCTGCCTCGAGAAATCAAGATGGTCATGCAGTCTAGAGACAGGAGTAACAAAATTGAATATAGCTGTATCACAGATGTATCTTTAATTCAGTATTGATAACTTCTCAGAAACATTGAAAAAACTGTGTATCTATAAAAGTATTTTTCATTCTTGTGCCAAGACAGCACCACATCAAGTGTTATGTGACTGTTGAGACCAATCAGACATATCAAACAGGATTCAGCTGCACATGCAAGCATACATACAAAAATAAATATAGTTGTGTGGCAATAAATATAGAAACAACAGAAAAAGAAAACAATTTTATGAATATTTCTCCAAACAACATTTTAAAGTCACAATTTATAGAATGAAACATTTATTTTATTTATTTATTTCACAATGAAAAGAAAAAGTAAAAAATGAATAACAAAATGGAACATGGAAGGTGCTTCAGAACAATAAATGAAAAACCATTAACTAAATTCGGGATACTATTTTTGTATACAGGCAATGACAGAGAAAGCATTCAAATGAATGCATTTGTTCCACAAGATAACTTCCCGATACTCAGTTGAAAATTGATGAAGAGATGTTTTAAAGAAGGGAACATTAAGGTTGTTAGCTTGCCTAATTGAATAATTATACAATCTTGGAATTACTTGCTTGATTTTGTAACCAAAGCAGTAGACCTGAGATTTGATATGAGACTCATATTGCTCATGTTTAGTTGAAACAATGTATGATTCAGTGCATCATAGCCTCTCATCAGTGCAGTTGTTCTAGTTGTTGTGTTTGTATTTGTATTTATGGAATAAACATCAAGTCATCCAAAAACTATATCACTTAGTCTTTGCTGTTGGAATATATACTGAATGTATTTTCTTTGGACTAAGACTTATATTTAAACTCACTTTAATATCTGATGGTGCAGAGTCTGGACTACATGTTTCCTTTGTGTGCTTTTGGCATGTTAAAAGTCAGACTAGCTGATCTGAGGATTTCAGAAGCTGCTGATCGCGATGGCGCGGCGTGGACTCCGCAGAGTTCCTGAACAGACCCGCACGCCTTCGTCCTGACACTGGAGGCAGATGATCTGAGTGTCCTGACCCTCCCCGACCCCGCTCCCATCGTGGTCGCCTCCCGCTGGGATCTTCGTGCCAGTGTTGATACGGCGGACCAGTTGCATGTCTGCTGATGCCTCATGCTCCAGCATCTTCACCGGCAGCGGTCACAGTTACCGCGGACGCACGGCTTCGGGCGTGATGCTGCGGTCCTTTACGCACGGATGCAGGCGTGGCTGCTTCACGAGGTTTATGAGGTTGCAGTGAAACATTTAGTTTTCAGACACAAAGTCAGGTCTCCGTGTCGTCTCATAGATAATCTCATTTTCTGCCAGGAGTAAGTTCCATTTTTTTTCCTCCAAATGTGTGCAAAATTTTCATATGATGACAACCAGGCGATTTAAATCCTTCACTACTGTTTAAATAGGAGAGACCGGGGGTCGATCATCACAAAACTTGTTGCAGCTTAACATATGTGCACTGCTTTATCATCACTTGAACTGATTTTTACAAAGTTTACACTGTTTCACCATAATATCTAAAGCTGCCAACTGAAAAAAAAATTATAACTGATTACAGTAAATTACTGTAAATGGCAAATATAGAAGGAAAATGTTCTAAATTCGGTAAATTAACAGTATTTTACAAAAATCTGCAAGTGTATGCTGTAAACTGACAAAAGTGATATACACACGCATTATATATATATATATATATATATATATATATATATATATATATATATATAGATATATATATATTTGTGTGTGTGTGTGTGTATCATACCTATATAATATACTTATATTGACAAAATATTTGCACACCTGCCTTGACTCACATATTAACTGAAGTGACATCCCATAATCCATAGGTTTCACACGGCCGGTCCACCCTTTGCAGCTATAACAGCTTCAACTCTTCTGGGAAGGCTGTCCACAAGGTTTAGGAGTGTTTATGGGAATTTTTGACCCTTCTTCCAGAAGCTTATGTGTGAGTTCACACACTGATGTTGGATGAGAAGTCCAGGCTCTCAATCTCTGCTCTAATTCATCCCAAAGGTGTTCTATGGGGTTGAGGTCAGGACTCTGTGCAGGCCAGTCAAGTTTATCCACACCAGACTCTTTATGGACCTGCTTTGTGCACTGGTGCACTGTCATGTTGAATAGGAAGGCCAGCTCCAAACTGTGCCCATAAAGTTGGTAACATGGAATTGTCCAAAATGTCTTGGTGCACTGAAGTATTCAGAGTTCCTTTGACTGGAACTAAGGGCCAAGCCCAGCTCCTGAAAAAACACCCCCACACCACAATCCCTCCACCAAACTTAACACTTGGCACAATGCAGTCTCCACTGCTCTAGAGTTCAATGGCGGCAAGAAAGCTTTACACCACTGCATCCGATGCTTTCCATTGCACTTGGTGATGTATGGCTTTTGATGCAGCTGCTCTGCACTGTTCTTGAGCTTATCTGAAGTAGGGGGGCGATACTGGGAATTTTGGTATTGATCCGATTCCAGGTAAATACAGGGCTAGTATCGCCAATACCAATACCGATACTGATACCGATACAATACTTTTTAAAAGAAATGTAATGATCATTGAATAATTTTGTAATTTGCCTTGAGTTGGTTGGTTATGATTATGGTAAAACACAGCACAAAGATTTTAGGCAATAAAAATGCTTTTTATTAATGAACCACAACAATAGAACAAAATTTTAACTGTATAAAGTGATAAATTATTCCATGTTTAAGAAAGAAAATCACAAGTGCAAAATAACAAAAAAGCAGCAATGTAAAAAAAATATATAAATATAACAATTCAACATCACAACAAAAAATAACTTCCATTGCCCCAAGCAAAAATCTCAGCATTTTAAGCCAACTGTCCTTACAAAGAAGGGAAGCACAGCTAGCAGCAGTGTAGGAAACTTTCAGCATGTAGTTTCTCCTCATTGTCAGTCACTTGCTATAACTTTATGATTCATCTTCTCTCCACCTGCTGAGCTTACATGGTTACATGAAATGTACCATTCTTCCTGTTTTTTTAAGATACTTTTTATACTTTATGCAGTTTATTTTAATTTTTGCAGGAATGTTGTAGTTGTGTGCCCACATTCCTCACTGTTCTTTCAGATCTAAATGCTCTTTAATTATGATATTATTATTATGGAGCATTATTGACAGAGCAACCCGAACCCGCGCCCCAAGGCAATGAACCTAGAGGAAACACTGAATACAGCTGACAGTTGACTGGGATATTTAGGAGCGACTGGATTTGTTGCACGGGTGGCATCCTATCACAGTTCCACGCTGGAATTCACTGAGCTCCTGAGAGCGACCCATTCTTCCACAAATGTTTGTAAAAGCAGTCTGTATGCCTAAGTGCTTCATTTTATACACCTGTGGTCATGGAAGTGATTGGAACACCTGATTTTGATTATTTGGATGGTGAGCAAATATGTAGCTCATCACGCCAAGCACACAAACATCTAGTTCAGCGCTGTGAAACGGCCTCCATGAAGAGACTCAGCTGTGACTGGAGAGCCTCCGGCTGCAGCTCTGGTTTTTCTGCTGAGGCTGCTTTCACGGCGCCACGAGAACTAGACCTTATTTAGCGTGTGTTTTTGTGTGAAAGTAACGCTGAAAATTCTCTAAATAAAGCGTGAATGCAGACCGATATCAGACTTTTTCGGTGGGAGTCCGTTTATTTGTGTTTTTGATCAAGGAAAATATGGCCCCGTGTGAGTCCAGCCAAATCAGCAGAGGAGCAGAGCCGAAGGAGGAAGAGGGAGTTATGTCCTAGCGCCCTGGGTATCTTCTCCATATAAACACTGCTGTAGAGGTAATTTCTGCCCTAACCCTTGTGATAGGACCCAACCTGTTCAATCCCGGAATATCACTTTAATGAGGTTTTAAATAGAGTTACAATTTGCAAAAGGAATTAGGGGGAGTGTGACAAAAAGCACTTTGAAAGAGTAATTTATTGAAACAAGTAAACTGAAATAGGCTGTTTACCAGCTGATCAAAAGTTTAAGAACACAGGCTATTAAAGCCAAGATCTGCTCAAAATGTTCATTTTCTGTCAGGCATTCACATGGTCATGCCTTCCTGATGGCTAAAGCTAAGAAGCTCTCTCCTTGGACGTGGTCGGATCATCAAGCTGCATAAGCAAGGCCTCTCGAGCGTGCCATTGCTGCCAAGGTTGGATGCAGTAAGACAGTCATTCTAAATTTTTGAAAGATCCTGAGCATTATGGAACAAAAAACTCAAGTGGTAGACCCAAAAAAATTACAGTGGAACACTGGAGCTTCAGGTGGTGCAGGGTCGTCAAACGGCGGCTGGTTACGTGCAGATGTTGCAACGGGCATCCCTCATGACTGAGTGCCCTCGTCTGTGTGGTAACAGCTGGGTTTTTCAACAGGACAACGCTGCAGTTCACAATGCTCGCTTGACCAAGGATTTCTTCAGGGAGAATAAAACATCACTTTTTTTGACCATCCCGCATGTTCCCCGATTTAAATCCAATAGAGAACATTTGGGGATGGACGGCAAGGGAAGTTTATAAAAATGGCCATCAGTTCCAGACAGTTGATGCCCTTCATGAAGCCATCTTCACCACTTGGAGCAATGTTCCCAAAAGCTTCCTGGAAACACTTGTATCAAGCATGCCCAAATGAATTTTTGAAGTGATTAACAAGAACAGTGGAGCTACTTATTACTGAGTCCTACTGAGAAACATTTTTGTTCTGGTTTGGAGAGTTTTTTGTAATTTTTTAAGCCTGGTCTTAAACTTTTGATCAGCTGATAAACAGCCTATTTCAGTTTATTTGTTGTTTTCAATAAATTACTTTTTCAAAGTGCTTTTTGTCACACTCCCCCTTCTTGCTTTTGCATATTGTAGCTCTATTTAAAACCTCATTAAGGTCCAAATGTGCAAAATGCATATTCTAGCAATTTTTCAACTGGTCTTAAGATTTTGATCAGGACTGTATATACAGTTTATCAAATGATACCGAAATACAGGACTAGAAAAAGGATTTCTTTGTTTGTTTTAAAGAAAATCTTTTAAAAATCATAATCACAGATTAATTAATTATTTTAAAAAAATTCTAATGGGCATATATTTGACATGATGTCCTACATAGACTGACACAGAGTCAGCTGCCAGACACAGTCATCCACATAAAGACAGACTGCACTTCAGCAACTCCTCTGCCTTGAGTCAGTGTCAGAAGGCCAAGAATAGAGCAAGAAAAAGAAAAAAAGAGATAAAACCAAACCTTGTTTTTCAAAAGAAGATAAACTTGAGACTACTCTGACTCTGACTACGTTTCTCAATACAAATATCTGGGAACAGTCATTGATAATTTACTTCGATTTGAAGCCAATACTGATGCTGTTTGTAACAAGGTCCAGCAGAAACTTTATTTCTTGAGAAAGATGAACACATTCAAGGTGTGTAAGGTTCTTATGTCTCTTTTTTATCAGTGCTTTATAGAAAGTGCTCTCACGACTGCATGGTTGCTTGGTTCGGTTGTCTTGCTTTGTCTAGTAAAACAGACTTGTGAATCTGGTCAAAGTAGCGAGCAAGGTGATCGGAGTGCAGCAATCTCAGCTGCAGGATATCTACAGCAGACGTGTTCTTAGCAGAGCCCAACAAATTCTGAACTGCCCTGATCACCCTCTGTTTGCTTAATTTGATCTTCCCCCTTCTGGACGACGTTACAGAATGCCGAAAACCAAAACTAGGCGAGCCAGAACTTCTTTTATTCCAGTTGCTATTGAAAATCTTAATACATTGGCCTGACTAGTTTTTCTTGTCCTGTGCTTTGTGCATCTTGTGGATAGAATTGTTGACTTTTAGACTTGACACCTTGACTATTTATGGACTTTTATTGAATCTTCTTTTATCTGCTTTATCTTGTATGTTCTTCATTACTGTATTTATCTGCTGCACAGCACTTTGATGACTGAATGCACTTTATGGGTTTTTGCCTGACTCTTAGTCTTTGGCATTTTGTGGTTTAAGTGCCGTCCTTTTTCACTTGAGTTCAGGATTTTTTTTTCCAGATTTTTTCTGATTCTTCTTAATGCCTGTATGATTTATGTGTTATCATGTACTTGTGTACTGATGCCTGCTGCTGAAAAACAATTTTCCCACGGGACTATAATAAAGTTAAAGTTGAAGTTAATTAGGGTCCTTGCCCAAAGGGGGAGGACCCCTCTAGCTTGTCCTCTATTGTTTTTGTATGATTTCTCTCTTCTTTTAATTATTACACAAATAAAACTTAATTTGACCCACTAAACACACTCACCAATATTGGCACACACCCCAGATTACATGAGGCTACAATCAGTGTCTGAAGCCGCTAGCGTGTTATGTTTACATCAGCGAAGAATGAGGCGGACTGATTCAGCAGCTTGCGCCAGCGCTGCGTGGAGGAATATGAGGAATATTAGTTGGTTACGTGTGACCCAGCTCCCCCTCCGTCTCTCCCTGGTCCTCCTCCTTCCTTGCTCCTCTCTCTCTCTCTCTCTCCCTGGTCCTCCTCCTTCCTCTCCTAAGCTGCACACCTGAGAGCAATATGTGCTTAAGAAGGAGGAGGGTATTTGAAGGAGCTGAGAGAGGAGCAATTGTTGGGCACACACACACAGACCTGAGGAGGTTTCCATGCACTCCTCCTTTGTTTTCTGTTTTCCTGGGTTAACAGGTAGTTTGTTTCTCCTTTTTCCTCATTCCTCAGCAACACCAGGTTGCTGGGTTTTGTTGTTTTAGTTTGGGCTGGAGATTGTTGATAGTCCAGTTTTCTCGTTTTTGATTATTCTTTGCTTTAATTAGTTTCTGGCCAGGCAATTTAGGGAGACATGAGAGATGCAACGGTCCCTTATGGGCTGACCTGCTCATTTTCTCCTGTTTTGTTCATTTTTTGCTGACAATTCCAGCCCCTTTTGGTTTGTTTAGTTTGTTTTTCATTTGAACTTTTTATTTAAAATAAAATAATCAACTTTGTCACTTGTGTCCTTTTAATATGTTTCTGGTCTCCTTTTTTGGCCAACATCGAGCCAGGTATTCTTCCATTGGTATGGAGGCTGTAACATTTAGATCAAGATTAACTTTATATTTCCGAAAGTTAATGCACTTAAACATTTCTAGGTAGCATCCACTTAAACTGTGGTATTATTTTTTGATTTGAGTTCTTGTAGGCAGAGAAATGTATGAGGGGCCGACAGGGACATTATTCAGGATTACTATTCACACGCACATGTAAAACTAAACATGTTCACACATTATAGTAAAAAACCTCACATGCTTACAACTGAAATGCTCTCACACACACTACTGAAATGTTGTGCTCTTATACACACTAGTAAAACACTCTCACTCACAATAGTGAAACGCTCTCACACACACTACTGAAATGCTCTCATACACACTACTGAAATGTTATGCTCTCATACACAGTACTGAAATGCTCTCATACACACTACTAAAATGTTATGCTCTCATACACACTACTAAAATGCTGTTGTGAGATGATCCTTGGTGAACTCAAGACACAGTTCTCCCAGGAAATGCCACCTTGGGTCTGGGGTCAACATGACCTCAGCCTTCACCCGCACTGTTTACAACATTCGCAATCAAAAACCCATTTGGTGCCGGGCACAGGATGGACACGTCAAACATAGGGCTTAATACAAGACATTCACCAGAAGGATCTGCGATTCACAATCGTAAAGAGGCCCATAAAAATGTCCAAAAGCGGGGGAGAAGGATACTCACAGGATGGAGGACAAGACCCCCCTCTGTTTAATGACTTTAACCAAACTGGCCAGAGGTGACCTCTCAACCTCCTTATCAAGCCTGGGACATTTGCCTTCTTAAAGATATTCCTTCAGCCAGTTCTCTACAAGCATCCCCAAACTCCTCTAAAACCTTGTATACATGTCTGAACATATGATAACCTGATGTGTTGTGAAATGTATGCTATCTGAGTCCAATCCCGGTGATTCTAGGCCCAAGATAAGCCAAACTGGAATCACTTCCTTCAAATCTAAATTTCATCTTCCCACAGCAGGAAAACTACAATGGACCAACAGTGCCACCCTGTGGAAGCACTGGCAACGAACATTCGCAAAAGTAACTGAAGTTACTTAAATGTAATGAACTGTTTTTGACAATGCTTGTGTAAAGTTTGTATGTTAGAAGCTTCCCGACAAAATAATCAGTATCAGGGAAGTCGAGGCAATATAGCTTGAATAATCTAGTTATTAGTAGTGTTATTACATTAGTATACATATATAAATATATAACCTTTGAATCTTCCTTTTATTTTGATAGTAAGTGTTTGGTATCAAAATATTCAGGATGTGATTATCTTATTGTTGGTGTCGGTTATATTGAGTGATTCCCAAATTATAACTCCCTATTGGTAAAACTTAAGCTTATCAAGTTTGTGAAAGCTTAGACAGATATCCGCCCCAGCGTGGTCAAAACCACACCCACTTCTAGAGTTTAAAAAGCTGAGCGCGGAGCCTAGAGTGACTTCTACTTCTACTTCTACTTCTACTTCTACGACTTCTTCTTCTCTGCACTTTAAAACTTCCGCTCTTCTTCTTCCGCTCTGTTCCCGACACTTTTCCTGTCATCCTCTTCTGTGACGTCACTTTGTTCCGCGTCTTCGCCTGCCCGCTGACAAGATTTTTCCGCTGACAAGACTTTTTCGCTATTTTGCAAGGTCAGCAATTTTTGCCGTTTTCTAGCCTTGATTCAATTTTTCTTAAAGTGTTCCCTTCCTTTTTAATGAACACTCTGCCACCATCACTTCATTTAATTTAAGAAGTAATTTCGTGTGGCCAGCGAACATTTCTTTTTGAATTAATAAAAGTAAACTTCTGAACGAGACGAGACTTCCGCCGACGCCGTGTACTCAGCTGAACAGACGAGAGCACCGAGGCTCCAACTCCATCTGCATCCCAGCAACTTTTCCGAGATCCTTCAAGCACCAGACGGATCCAGACTGCCTTCACTCCAGCAGGCCGCTGTATCCATCAACCCCTGGTGACTTCGGACTCGCGACAGACCAGCGCTACTCAAAGTAAGGCCTCTCCTGAACGTTCAGTATCAGACGGGTTGGTGTAATTAGTCTCGCTCGCTCAATCAGATAAAACCCCTTTTTCCCCTTAAAACGCTTACGAAATAGTCCATCAAATTCCTACCTCAATTCATCACTCAATATAACCAGGTCGAATACAGTTATACGTTATTCTAATCCTCACCAAAGAAGTGTTATTTTCTCACCTAAGTTTCATATCATGCAAATGTACTTTTAATGCCTTTTTCTCCCTTGGGAGTGTATTGTTCTGTTTATTATTTCATTTCGTTTCAAATAAATTCTTCATAGATTTAAAGTACTGTTTTGGGAGTGTGTTTTGAAAGTCAGACATCCCTGTAACGAAAACTCTTCCCTTCAGATTTAAGGTCGATGAGAATAGAGTGTGAATTACTCACTCCAGTACACTAAAATTAAACTTAACCTAATCAATAAATTAATCAAGGAGTAAAATTTTGCCTATTTTGTATAAATAGGATGGTGCCCCGTTCGAGTGTTTATTGAATAAATCAATAATTAATTTCTACAGTCATAGCAAAATAAGACCAAACGAATTATCCCAACAATGCTCTCACACACACTGCTGAAATGCTCTCATGTACACTAGTGAAACGCTCTCATGCACACTAGTGAAACGCTCTCATGCACACTAGTGAAACGCTCTCACACACACTACTGAATTGCTCTCATATACATTAGTGAAACGCTCTCTTACACACTACTGAAATGCTCTCATGCACACTAGTGAAACGCTCTCACACACACTACTGAAATGCTCTCATATACACTACTGAAAGCGCTCTCATGCACACTAGTGAAATCGCTCTCATATACACTAGTGAAATGCTCTCATATACACTAGTGAAATGCTCTCATACACACTACTGAAATGCTCTCACACACACACTACTGAAATGCTCTCACACACACTACTGAAATGCTCTCATACACACGACTGAAATGCTCTCACACACACTACTGAAATGCTCTCATATACAATACTGAAACGCTCTCATGCACACTAGTGAAACGCTCTCATACACACTACTGAAATGCTTTCACACACACTACTGAAATGCTCTCATATACACTAGTGAAATGCTCTCATACACACGACTGAAATGCTCTCACACACACTACTGAAATGCTCTCATATACAATACTGAAACGCTCTCATGCACACTAGTGAAATGCTCTCACACACACTACTGAAATGCTCTCACACACACTACTGACATGCTCTCATACACACGACTGAAATGTTCTCACACACACGACTGAAATGCTCTCATATACAATACTGAAAGCAGCTCTCATGCACACTAGTGAAACGCTCTCATACACACTACTGAAATGCTTTCACACACACTACTGAAATGCTCTCATATACACTAGTGAAACGCTCTCTCATATACACTAGTGAAACGCTCTCATATACACTAGTGAAATGCTCTCATATACACTACTGAAACGCTCTCATGCACACTAGTGAAACGCTCTCATATACACTAGTGAAACGCTCTCATGCACACTAGTGAAATGCTCTCATACACACTAGTGAAATGCTCTCACACACTGCTGAAATGCTCTCACACACACTACTGAAATGCTCTCACACACACGACTGAAATGCTCTCATATACACTAGTGAAATGCTCTCATATACACTAGTGAAACGCTCTCATATACACTACTGAAACGCTCTCATGCACACTAGTGAAACGCTCTCATACACACTACTGAAATGCTTTCACACACACTACTGAAATGCTCTCATATACACTCGTGAAACGCTCTCATATACACTAGTGAAACGCTCTCATATACACTAGTGAAATGCTCTCATATACACTACTGAAACGCTCTCATGCACCCTACTGAAACGCTCTCATATACACTAGTGAAATGCTCTCATATACACTAGTGAAATGCTCTCATATACACTACTGAAACGCTCTCATATACACTACTGAAATGCTCTCATACACACTACTGAAATGCTCTCATATCCACTAGTGAAACGCTCTCATACACACTACTGAAACTCTCTCACACACACTATTGAAATGCTCTCATACATACTGAGATTTCAGTGTAACAGGAAGGCGTTTCAGTGTAACAGGAAGGCGTTTCAGTGTTACAGGAAGGCGGCCCATAAGAGGAAGTGGTAGCTTTGGAGCGCAAATGTCACTGCAGGAGCTCTCGGGTTGGCTAACAGAAGCTGCTACGTTGTTAAGCAACATTTTGGCATCAGCGGAGACAGCTTACTGTTACACTTCAACAACTTCCTGTTACACTGTAATCTCAGTAGTGTATGTAAGAGCGTTTCAGTAGTGTGTATGAGAGCGTTTCACTAGTGTATATGAGAGCGTTTCACTAGTGTATATGAGAGCATTTCAGTAGTGTGTATGAGAGCATAACATTTCAGTAGTGTGTATGAGAGCATTTCAGTAGTGTGTGTGAGAGCATTTCAGTAGTGTGTATGAGAGCATTTCACTAGTGTATATGAGAGCATTTCACTAGTGTGTGTGAGAGCATTTCACTAGTGTGTGTGAGAGCATTTCAGTACTGTGTATGAGAGCATAACATTTTAGTAGTGTGTATGAGAGCATTTCAGTAGTGTGTGTGAGAGCATTTCAGTACTGTGTATGAGAGCATAACATTTTAGTAGTGTATATGAGAGCATTTCAGTAGTGTGTGTGAGAGGGTTTCACTAGTGTGTGTGAGAGCATTTCAGTAGTGTGTGTGAGAGCATTTCAGTACTGTGTATGAGAGCATAACATTTCAGTAGTGTGTATGAGAGCATTTCAGTAGTGTGTATGAGAGCATTTCAGTAGTGTGTGTGAGAGCATTTCACTAGTGTGTATGAGAGCATTTCACTAGTGTGTATGAGAGCATTTCAGTAGTGTGTGTGAGAGCGTTTCACTATTGTGAGTGAGAGTGTTTCACTAGTGTGTATAAGAGCACAACATTTCAGTAGTGTGTGTGAGAGCATTTCAGTTGTAAGCATGTGAGGTTTTTACTATAATGTGTGAACATGTTTAGTTTCATATGTGCGTGTGAATAGTAATCCTGAATAATGTCCCTGTCGGCCCCTCATAATTCCCCCTGTTTCATTCAAATATATCATCGTGAACATTGTTTAAATTTATTATATTTGGAGTATTGTAAAAGTCCTCATTTGTCCTGCTTTTATTGATTGTTTTAATGAACATTAGTAGGCCTCATTGTTCTGTCTTCTTACTGACACGAATCACTTCAGAGATAAAGATAGGTGGAAATGTGGTAATGAATATACAGTTTTATCAAGTATAAAAATTGAGTGTTTAATATTCATCTATATTGTGTTGGAGAAAATGAAATTCTTTAAAATTAGTGCTTTTTAAATTTAAACGCGTGCAATTTTTATCTGTCCACCAGTTTAAAAATGATCAAAAAATATGTGAACTAAAGACTTAAGTTTTGAAGCACTGACTTTGAAGCATATCTTTTACGCTATACCCTGTAAAACATCTACACAGTACTGTATGTGTACATATCTCCATAGTCGTAAGTTTCTGTAAACCTTTGGCAGACACTCAGGAGCGTCTCTGCCAGATTTATACATGTCACTTGCCACAAGGCATTATGGGGCGTTTTTCTTCTCCTTTACTTTTGAAAAGGATGGTCCAGTGTTTCCTAAGCTAAAGCACATATTAAAGGAGGCAACGACCCTCCTTTCCTTAACTTTTGGAGAATTCGAATAGCACTTATCATGGCCGATGCTTAAATACTTCCGGGTCATTTCTGCAGTTAGGAAGGTTCCTTATCAAAAAAGGACTATTCGGATGCACCCAGTGAGTGATTGGTGATCAGGTGCAAGTGTGTGACACTAGTGTGAGGAGAAAGGAAACCAAACCCACTGCCAGCATAGGCGCAGGAAGGGTGTTGACATTCCCCCCGACGTCATTGATTTGATGGCGTGTGATGCTCCAAGCCCCTGCTCCTGCTCAAACCCCGCTGAAAGATGGAGGAGAGGTTGATCTGCACTGTTTGCCATCATCCGGAGCTATACGATTCGATGTGTGTACTCCACAGAGAGGAGGCTTGGGTGAAAGTCGCTGAGGAGACAGGTTTGGAAGGTAAGTTCTGTAAATATTCGTTTCCAGCTGGATTTGCCGGCACGAGTCTTCACTGAGTCCGACTGGCTCCGGCTCTCTACTCCGCCTGCGCAGTGATGCGTCACCCCTCAGCTTGTCAAAATGTTCCAGCGTCCAGCCTTGGGCGTCACGCGCAGTGCATCACAGGCACTACGCGCTCTTAAATATGCCAATTCACGTCCGGTGTGGCCATAGCATGAGAGTGATGCTGAAAAGCTTGTCCTACAATGTTGAGTTTTTCCTAACCCAACTATTGGGTTGTATTATTTAACACAAAAGTTGGGTTATGCTAACTATAATGTTGAGTTATTCCTAACCCAACTATTGGGTTGTATTATTTAACACAAAAGCTGGGTTATGCTAACTACAATGTTGGGTTGTTCCTAACCCAATTATTGGGTTGCACAATTCAGCGCTCCCAGTAGTTTGACACTGAGGCAGTTAGGACCCAGAAGCGACGCAAGTTTTGCAGTTCACAATAAGCAGCTTTATTGCTGATCGAACCCGCGATCCTTGGAACACAAGGTAATGATGATCTCAGCCACCATCTGCTTATAGCCCTGAACACACATGAATCCCAAATTCATGCCATTCAAGAGATAACAGGCAGCATCACAGGCTAATGTACAACATGCTAACCGCAGTAGGATAGCCACAACTTAGCACAAATGGAGGGACCTGGGGTCAGGTAAAGGACTGATTATATTCAGTCAACTGTTAAACTTCTCTTCCTGATCACACAGGATCTACAATTTGGCTACGTTCACACTGAAGTTAGAAGTGACCTGAATCTGATTTTTTGGCTCAAATGTGACCTGTACCTGTATTGTTTCTGACAGTGTGAACAGCACCAGTCCCATTTTATATCTGACATTTTAAACCAGATTCAGGCTACTTTCATATGTGGCACTGAATCAGAAATGTATCGGATTTTCTTGAATGCGTCTGAACACCCAGGTCCCATTTAATATGACTTTGACATCATTCTAGTGCAACACATGTCACATTTCTTCGCTGCTGAAAATGGATGCGGGAATGGGAGTCATGGTGCATTCCACTTGTGCTGGAAATGTGGGATTTTCAAGTTCCAAGTGGAAAATTTCATCTGGAACGCCCCCTGAGGTCAGAATTTTCAACTAAACACCGGCGAATCTTCACCACCCCCGAGCTGACAATCGGAGATGACTAAAGTGTAAAAAGTAAAACAGCTCCTGCAGTATTTAGTTTATTAGTACTTCTAACTAATGTTGTTGCACTAAATCAATGGTATACATGATATTGTTGGGCGTATATATGTATAAATAATATTATGGTGTTACATTATTTATGTGGTATATGCAAATTACAACGCAGGCCATACTACCAATGGCCAACAACCCTGATAAAGTGTCAGGATATTCCAAGTTCTGATGTTCATGAATGCAGCATCAGTCAGCTAAAGCAATAAACATGGAAGACAGCAGTGATGGAGTTAGCTAGTGGAGGGAAAGTGAAGTGTTAGACCTCATTAGTATTTGGGGTGACAGCTCAGTGCAAGCCAAACTGGAAGGGTCTTATCGTAACCTATCTGTATTTGAAAGAATTGGAAATGTCCAAACGGGACTACAGAAGGTCTTGGTTGCAATGCAAATGAAAAGTAAAAAGCCTCATCGCTAGGTTCAAAGAGGCTCAAGATTCGAACCAACCAGCAGTCGTGGTCAGATTTCATGATGAACTGGACCGTATATAAGGGGGCAAACCAAGCTGTCAGCCGTTAGAGCTGCTGGATAGTTCCATCACTGCAGCTGGAGATGAGCCTCAAACTCTGCAGAGTGGAACAGGTTTATCTGGTAGTCATGATACAGACGCCGAAACAGGTAAACTAACAACCTGCCACTCAACTAATTACAGATCTAATAATGTTTACCTTACTTATTTTGTCAGAAAAGTCCCCTGAATCTTTGGTACAGCCACTGCTTTATACAAACTGCACTAAATGCAACCTGTCCTACCTGCTGTACATTTAACTGTTGATATCTCACCCAGGAGGTGAAACTGATTCATATTTATGTTGTTTAGTGGCTCATTAATACTTATGTGTAGTAGTTATGTAACTCAATTCAGGAAATTGTTATAGTGCTTCCATTTAATTCAAACTTCTAACACACCAAAGCGTAGATGCACACAGGACCAAGAGTAAACAACGACAGATATGCAGTGAAATTACCTTTTTTATGTCTGAACTACAGTTTATTTGCCCACAAAATTTTCAGGGTGTGAAAATGTAGCATAGGTCACTTGGAAGAAAAGATGAAATCAGTGACATTGTGGTATCGTAAGATAATCTGTTTCTTTGCTCTAGGAGATAACAGTGAGATACTCCCCTCTACGTCTAGTATGTCAGATGAGACCTCGTCATCTCAGCAGAGTCTAGAGACCTGCGAGAAGACCAGAGCAGCCACCAAGCCATCTGGAAGTAAGTAACCATAATGGTTGTGATCAGGTGCTTGTGCTGAAACTACTGTATGTAAGTGACATTTATAACAAAAGACCATTAGTTGGTGAGTGAGTCATCAATTAGATACTGATATGTCTGCAAACATTCATGATAACATGGAAAGAAATGGATGTGCATGCTGTACTTTTTATGGATGGATCAGTATTAACTGTTAATTTTTCCTATACTGTATTCTGTTAAGTGTGCCACAGAAGTCTTTTATTATCATGCCTACCCTCTACTACTCACCTTTATCTTTTATTCTACCACCACAGTAAATAATTTTAAATGATTATTTTTCCCTCTCACAGCCACATCTCCCAAGAGCAGAAAGAGAAAGACAAAAACGGAGACAGCACTTGAGGTCTTTGCCAAAATGATAGGCAGTGCTTTCAACAATGATGACGCTGAGCTTCAGTTAAAGATGCAAGCAGCACCGCATGCACATGAGCTCAAAATGTTCTCCATGTTCACTATGTTTTTGGAAAGGTCACATCCACATTATTACCAAGCACCAGTACCTCCACCACCATTACATCCTGCAACAGCACAGCCACCATCCACACAACCGCCACCAGTACAGCCTCCTTCAATACAACCACAACACGTTTTTAACCCAAGACAGCCAGCACCTCATCACTCCCACATCAGTTTGACCCAGCCCTTCTTTCCACATGGCTTCATCTCAGGCTTTGCCATTTAGCCATGAGACACCAAACTACCACTTTTCCTTCTTGCGAGAGTTGTCTCATCCTCTTACTTTAAACCACTCCCCTGCACGCACTCCAGAACCTGCTCCACCTTTCAACCAGGTTTCATCACACCCACCATGCAGAAAACCTACAAGGGATGAGGAAAACTAACTGACTTTGTTTGAACAGTTGAGAATGTTTAAAATGTTACAGAAACACAAAATGTTTCTGTTCCACACTATCAAAAGGAAACCTGAATGTCAAGACATGGTGACTTTACTAAATAAATATTCATGATTACTTTATTTTGTATGAAGAAACATTCAATGATATTTAAACATTAGAAAAATAAAATGTAATGGTGTAAAGGCACATTTTTTGGAATTACCCCACCTCAGTCTACATTAGTTATTTCTTACTCAGTGCAGCTTCAGTGAGAGAGCACTGAGGAAGAAATAACTAATGTTGACTGAGGTGGGCTAATTCCAAAAATGTGTAAACAATGTGGCCCAATGAGATCACTGCCAAGAGAGCTGCCTAAACACCATGCCATTGGAGTTTTCTACTGCACTTAAAGCTATGGTCTACGATTTGGAAGCTTGGTGCATCTAAATAACACCGTTTATAAGGCCATTATGGTCCAATGGTCTGATCTACGCAATATAAAGACCAAAAAGAATAAAAAAATCCATTCAGTATATCCGCTGCAGAGCTGCATAGAAGTTGACCAATCCGAACCGCCGATTGGTTCGCTAGTCCATCCAATCCACTGTCTCCACTGCCTCGCACCGTCCCGCCTCCTCCCCACTACCTCCCTCATAAACCGGTGAGCAGCTAGCTGCACAGCTACTGAAGCGTCATGGAGCCGGAGAAGACCAGCACCGAAACCAGGAGGCCGCCTCTGGAACAGGTTGGCTCTGTCAATAGATTTTAGCATAAGTTAGCCAATTAGGTCCAACTGAAATGGCTACCGCTGCGTGTTACAAGGGGGATGACTGTCGTGAATGTTACTTTCAGCTATGAGAAATCTCATTTATCTTCAACGCCAATGAATATTTTCTGCCGGCCGGCTTCTTGCTCTATCGGAAGGGCGTGTTGTTAGGGGCGACATGAGCTGGGGGGCAGGATCTTGGAACACGGAGGGGAGGGGTGAATAAAGGTGGGGCAGGCTGCATTTTTCAAATCTGTCTCGACAGCCAAACTGGTTTTCAGATCCTAGACCCTACCTTTAAGTGTTTTAAGAATGAAGCTCTACAGGAAGAAAAGCTAGTCTTGTTGAGTATTAATCACAAAACACTTAGATTTTAAACCAGGTGCTTCAGAAAAGACATCAATGCCCTAGCAAACAGAGTTCCTTTTAAATGTCTGTTATTTGAAGTTATTTGTCTGTATTACAGATTTGAAGTTGCCATGTCATGTTTGTAACTTCCAGGACTGATTCAGTTTTTTGTTTTTTTTTAATGGCAGACATTTTTCATTTGCAATTGTTCACACAGCATGTTTACTTTTATGGAATAATATTTTCTAAAGATTATAATTTGTTGACTGTATTATACTAAACATGCACAGATGTTTGGGACAATTTAATCCAGTGTTGCATTTTTATTTGTTTTATTTCAAACTTGCACTTTTTTCAGGACGAACTTGATATTTTAGGTTTTGCACTACTTTCTTTAACTCTATATTTGGAGAATGTTATTAAGAGTGAAATAAAGTTGTTATATTTGTCAAAGAGGAGTGATCTGGTTCTCATATGTTCTTACAAAACCGTAGATGTAAGGCTGAATAGTGCGTGCTGTTATAGTTCAACTTGGGCTGTAGAACAGTTCTGTCTGTGCCTCCCTGACTCTCGCTGGGTGAGCAGTATCTTGTGCCCCTCCTCCTGCTGCTCTGTCATCCAGAGGCACAGCTGGAGCAGGTTCCTCATAGACCTCACCATGCTTCTCACATACATTGTGGAGAGTTCAGCATGCACTTATGATGGTGGGAACAGAGGAGATGTCCACGTCCAATTGTTTACCCAGGCACCTCCATCGCCCCTTAAGTCACCCTAGGGCACATTCAACAGTCATTCTGGTCCTGCTATGTCGCTCGTTGAAATGTCTTTGCTGATCCGTCAGAGTCCCTGTGTCAGTGTGTCCCTTGAGAAGTCAGCTTCACTGGGGGTACGCAGGATCACCAAGCAGGATTATTGGCACTTGGACGCCATTGATCTCTTCAGTGTCCAAAGAAAGGTGAAACATGATATTTATGACAAAAAAACTTGAGGACATGCAAGTTTTAACCTATCTTTACCATTTAATTTGCCCTAATATTGTGAACACCTGTTTGATTAAATGCAATCCAGCAAGATAAATGGAATTTAGCTTGCGTAACTCCTGACAGGGAATCATAATTTTATGGTCTATTATGTATGATCACAAAATGCAATATTAAAGTAACATTGTGTCTTGCCACAAAAAGAAAAGCTGGCGTTGACAGTGGAAAAAATATGATTAAAAAAACCTACCGCTCAGAAAAGCTCCCCTTTCTCTGCCATTGCATAGATCCTGGAATTCTTGAGAACCCTGGCTTCAATGACGCTCCCAGGCCATCCAGTGTAGATGTTGATGAAACTGAAAAGAGAACGCGATGAGTTGAGCATCCCCTACTTCTCAGGAGGCAAAAATAATGAAAAGAATTGCCAGTTTGTAGTTTGTGCAACATTTGTGTCATCTCCTTTTGTTCCTTTTTACTGTGACCCAACAACTGCGTTGTTTTTACATATTGTCTAAATCTAATGAAATAAATTGATGTAAGAAATTAAATGGGGATCCACAGTCTGGTGAGACAGCTAACAACAGGCAGATGTGTGCAATATTACCAACAACATCTTGAACTGTACTTAAGCGCACTACTTTTGTTTATAAGTTGATAATTTATCACTGAACACATCCCTTTTCATTTAAGTTTCTCATGATTATAACAATGTAACTTTAATAGATGTCAGTCGTAAGTTAAAGCCAAGACAAGATATTGACTGAGACTTTATCCAAAATTGGCTGACCAGAACTGGAGGTCAACAACACCTTGTAGAAGGACTGAGTGCCAGCCTTTAGGGTTGAAGTAGTCAACATGATTTTCTTCAGGTGCAATGATTGGGATGTGACTCTCTGGGGGAAACCCCACCTCTGCTTGAAGCCTTGCAGCATCTCCTGGAGATCGTCACCCTGAGGTAGTTTGATGTAGTCAGGCATGAGGACATGACGCACAGCTCCACAAAAGTCATGGACAATAAAATAAATGAGGACTTGGCAATGACAAACAGACTCACTAATGGGTGATAACCCACCCCCACGGGTTATACAAAACCCCAAACCAGTGAAGTTGGCACGTTGTGTAAATCTTAAATAAAAACAGAATACAATGATTTGCAAATCCCTTTCAACTTATATTCAATTGAATACACAGCAAAGACAAGATATTTAATGTTTGAACTGAGAAACTTTATTTTCTTTTGCAAATAATCATGAACTTAGAATTTGATGGCAGCAACACATTGCAAAAAAGTTGGCACAGGGGCATTTTTACCACTGTGTTACATCACCTTTCCTTTTAACAACACTCAGTAAATGTTTGGGAACTGAGGAGACCAATTTTTGAACCTTTTTGGGTGGGATTCTTTCCCATTCTTGCTTGATGTACAGCTTAAGTTGTTTAACAGTCCGGGGTCTCCGTTGTTGTATTTTACGCTTCATAATGCGTCACACATTTTCAATGGGGGACAGGTCTGGACTACAGGCAGGCCAGTCTTGTACCCGCACTCTTTTACGACAAAGCCACGCTGTTGTAACACGTGCAGAATGTGGCTTGGCATTGTCTTGCTGAAATAAGCAGGGGCGTCCATGAAAAAGACGTTGCTTGGATGGCACCATATGTTACTCCAAAACCTGTATGTACCTTTCAGCATTAATGGTTCCTTCACAGATGTGTAAGTTACCCATGCCTTGGGCACTAATACATCCCCACACCATCACAGATGCTGGCTTTTGAACTTTGGGACTATAACAGTCCGGATGGTTCTTTTCCTCTTTGGTCCGGAGGACACGATGACCACAGTTTCCAAAAAGAATTTGAAATGTGGACTCGTCAGACCACAGAACACTTTTCCACTTTGCATCAGTCCATCTTAGACGAGCTCGGGCCCAGCGAAGCCGGCGGCGTTTCTGGGTGTTGTTGATAAATGGCTTTGGCTTTGCATAGTAGAGTTTTAACTTGTACTTACAGATGTAGACGAACCGTAGTTACTGACAGTGGTTTTCTGAAGTGTTCCTGAGCCCATGTGTTTATATCCTTTACATGGTGAGGCCAGTTTTTGATGCAGTACCCTGAGGATTGAAGGTCACGGGCATTCAATGTTGGTTTTCGGCCTTGCCGCTTATGTGCAGTAATTTCTCCAGATTCTCTGAACCTTTTGATGATATTACGGACCGTAGATGATGAAATCCTAAATTCCTTGCAATAGCTCGTTGAGAAATGTTGTTCTTAAACTGTTGGACAATTTGCTCACACATTTGTTCACAAAGTGGTGACCTCACCATCCTTGTTTGTGAATGACTGAGCATTTCAGGAAGCTGCTTTTATACCCAATCATGGCACCCACCTGTTCCCAATTAGCCTGTTTACCTGTGGGATGTTCCAAATAAGTGTTTGATGATTATTCCTCTACTTTCTCAGTCTTTTTGCCACTTTTGCCAGCTTTTTTGAAACATGTTGTAAGCATCAAATTCCAAATGAGCTAATATTTGCAAAAATAAAGTTTACCAGTTCGAACATTAAATATCTTGTCTTTGCTGTGTATTCAATTGAATATAAGTTGAAAGGATTTGCAAATCATTGTATTCTGTTTTTATTTAAGATTTACACAATGTGCCATCTTCACTGGTTTTGGGTTTTGTACTTGCAAGAGTATTTGATTTCTACCTGAAAATCTAAATGTGAAAATGTGCAAAATAATTATCATCACATGCTTCAGACAGGTTGTTTCCATCCAGTGACCTTCCGTGCTCCAAGCCACTTGTATTAGGCACTATTGTGAGATACAGCACAGCCTAAGTGTCCTTCCACCTGCAGTGCAGACTAGTTTACATTACAAAAGGAAATAACTGCTACCAAACAGTTTGAAATGACCATTTATATGACCACTGTTTAATTTAGATTTTTTTTTAATGAAGGTATGAAGTAGAGTACACAGGAGAAACTTCTGTTGATGGAGACTTAACAGATCTGAACATAAAATGGAGGAATCTGGTATGAGAACTGGAGGACCAGAAAAACACACATGCTGATTCATTCTATTAAATCATGAACCCATGTCATCAAACTGGTTGAAATAGGAGTGTTGGTAGGCTGGTGGATCTGAGTAGAGATCAAACCAAAGTGTCAGTTCTGATTCCCTTTAAATCAGAGCATGTCAGTATTTAAACAGTGGGTTTAGGTGTTAAGCCCGAGTTTCAGCTTGATTATTAAATTCCTTTCCTTTTCATTGCGTCAAAGCCCGAAAAGAAAACACTGTATGAAATATGTTAGTGCTAAGAATAAAGTGCTTTCTGTCACTGAAGCATGCCAGAGCAAAGAAAACTTTCCAACTTTCCAACTTTCCATGTGCCTGTAAGTCTTTATGATTTTTGGGTGGGTGTTGTGTTTTGTCTGCACTGTATGTTGTTTACACAGTATTGTCTAATGTATGTAGCAGCATGGGGGGGGGGGGCTGGCCTCCAAGAAAAGTTTCTCCGAATGGGGACCAAATAAATTCAAATTCAAATCAATTATCTGTTCCCTCTGTCATGTTTTCACATGATATGGCTGTTAACGTGCTCCAACAAAAGGTTATTCATGACTCTTAATACAACATTCCCCTGGCACTGTCCTCCTCTTTGCTTTGCAAACATACGATCTGGTAGGCTACGTGGCATTGCTGATAAACCCGATGGGCTAGTTGGTGGTGTCAATGCTCTGTATCATCTGAGAATTTTACTACGTACTGATTTGTTTGGGAGCTAACACAGTCATTTGTAAATAGGGTGAACAAAAAGGGTGAGCTCACGCAGCCCTGGGGTGCCCTGTGTTACTCATAACAACATCGGAGAGTACAGAGTTAAATCTCTGCGCTGTGATCTTTTGGACAGAAAGGAGTGGTACCACTTAACAAAGAAAGGATTGACATTCAACTGAACCAGCTTCTTCAACAAAATGTGTTGAATTGAATTAAAAGCTGAGCTAAAGTCCACGAATAGCAGTCTGGCATATACCACTCTACTCTCAAGATGACTCAAAAGAAAGTGCAGAATGGTGGACATGGCATCACTTGTACTACTAGAGTCTGTTACATCCAAACAATCCACAAAAGTAACTGTGGATCAGTTTTCTGGTCTTAAGTCTGAAACAAAAACCACCAAACTGAGGGATGGTTTCTGTATTAAGTTATTAATTTTCAAGAACCGACCCTAAATTTTCCCCAACTGCACTGCTTATTATGTATTTACTTATTGATTATTGTTTCCATATCCACTTTTACGTATTCAGCAGATATCAGCAGTTCAGCTGAAGTCTTAATAGAGGGTGTGCACATGATGTCACAGTCAACGAAAGTGAGTGAAGCATTACTCAGAGTGGAAACAAACACAAACTGATCACAATAATCAGACAGGAGGTAGGGGTAGGGGTAGCTGTCAAATAATTTAAGTTTATTTTTGTTATTATTTGATCATGTCAACATTTGGAGCTATAACCTCAGGTTTATAATGATCTCGAGACAGTGATGTCACAGCAACTGCTGCCACATCACTGAGCATACACACATTCAGTGATGAATGTGAGCTGCACTCCTGTCTCTCTGTCTGTCTTCACTCTGCCTCTCGTTTTTCATTTTTAGCCTTTTTTTCATAAATGTAACCTTTAATATTTCAAGATGACACACTGAGGATCATCTTTTTATGCCTGTTACAAAAAAAATGAGAGAAGAAAGATTACAGTGGCTAGTTTGACAATCAACAAGATACTGTACACAAGCTTGAGGACTTAATTCTACTTGTCTCAAATATGTTTGCAGTGGTTCCCTGGTTTCCTCTATTTACATCAACTTTATAATTGTAAGATTCTTTTTTCTTCTTCTTCTTCTTCTTCTTCTACTTCTTCCCCTTGTCTGCATTACCTTTTCTGCTGAGCACTGTGTCCGATGACAGCATTGAAAAGACCAATGCATTTTTTCTTCTAGCAGTCACAGATATGTGAATAAGATTCACTTCTATAGTGACCATCACCAGCCCTCCTTATAGGCTACTCCATCAAATCAAACTTTATTTAACCCCTGATGTGAGCTGAAGGGGAGGGCCATGCCTCACCACAGTGTGAAAGAAGGGGATATAGTGACAGACAGGACAAGACAAACGGAAGGGAGAACAAACGGATACTGTTATTGATTTGAGATAGCAGTTCAAGTGCTGTGCTGATTTAAGTCCATAGGGGAAGTAAAGCCGGCAAGAAACCAGGGACACAAGAAATGTGGGGTCTTAAAAGTAGGGGGGTTGGCCCACGTGGATAAGAAATGGAGTGGCATGCATCACAGGACGTGAGAGGATGTGTAAGAGTGCCTGACCCAGCATGTTCTGACGGGATCAATAATTTCTGTTAGTTAGTCTTGTCAGGAGCTTGAGTATCTGTACATACACGCGTGTGAGGTGGTCACCAAATACCCAAGTAGTTGCCCATGCCCAGGGAAAACACGGCCATGTGAACCCCCAGGCCACCAGGGCATCCGAGACCCACCACATGGTCCCCACAGCTACCGGGCCCACGGACTGCCCTAGGACCCAAGGGGGCACAGACCTGCCTCCCCAACGGCACCAAGGACAGTACCCAGGGGTCCAGGGCGGCAGCCCCCTGCAGACAGCACCGTCCTCCCCCACCACCCATCCAACCAGCCCGAAGCTGCCCCCACCCCCAGTACCCAGCCACCCCCACCCCTCCAAGGCACGCCAGAAGCCCCCAAGCCCCAAGGAGCCAATTCCCCAGGACGCTTTGCATTAAAACTGGGGAAAAACAATGTTGACTCGAGCCCACTGCCTGCCTGCCCCAGATAAGTCGATGCTGTGTTGCAATAAAAACAGAAGGCAGATGAGGCAGGTGTGAGGTGAGTAGAGAGGGGTCACAACCAAGAATAGATTACCAAGGATAGATTAGGGTATGTAGTGCAGTTAAAATTGGGGGATGAGAGAGGCAGAGGGGGACGAGCTAGCGCCCCCACCACCCCTGACTCCAAGAACCCTAAATTTTGTTAATGTGCCCAGGGGGGAAAGTAGGAGGGAGGTACCAGGGGTGAAAAGCCGGAAGGAAGAAGTACAGATGGACCGCAGAGGAGCCCCCCACCTTAAAGCCCCAGGGCCACCCAAGGTGCCACCGTGCGAAGAGGTCAGCGCCATCCCCAGATCCTGTTGACCATATACAGTCCTGATCAAAATCTTAAGACCAGTTGAAAAATTGCTAGAAAATGCATTGATCACATTTGGACCTTAAATAGGTTTTAAATAGAGCTACAGAATGCAAAAGTAAGAAGGGGGAGTGTGACAAAAAGTGATTTGATAAAGTAATTTATTGAAAACAAGTAAACTGAAATAGGCTGTTTATCAGCTGATCGAAAGTTTAAGACCATCGCTCAAAAAATTACAAAAACCTCTCCAAACCAGAACAAAAATGTTTCTCAGTAGGACTCAGTAATGAGTAGTTTCATCGTTCTTGTTAATCACTTCAAAAATTCATTTGGGCATGCTTGATGCGAGTGTTTCCAGGAGGCTTTTTGAAACATTGCTCCAAGTGGTGAAGATGGCTTCATGAAGGGCATCAACTGTCTGGAACTGATGGCCATTTTTATAAACTTCCCTTGCCATCCATCCCCAAATGTTCTCTATGGGATTTAAATCAGGGCAACATGCGGGATGGTCCAAAAGACTGATGTTATTTTCTCTGAAGAAGTCCTTGGTCAAGCGAGCATTGTAGACTGCAGCGTTGTCCTGTTGAAAAACCCAGCTGTTACCACACAGACGAGGGCCCTCAGTCATGAGGGATGCCCGCTGCAACATCTGCATGTAACCAGCCGCCGTTTGACGGACCTGCACCACCTGAAGCTCCAGTGTTCCACTGAATGAAAAAGCAGCCCAGATCATGATGGACCCCCCTCCACTGTGCCGGGTAGAAAACATCTCAGGTGGGATCTCCTCATGCCAGCAACGTTGAAGCCATCTTGACCGTCAAGGTTACATTTTTTCTCATCAGAGAATAAAACTTTTTTCCACCTTTCAATGTCCCATGTTTGATGCTCCCTGGCAAAGTCTAAACGGACAGTTTTGTGGCGTTGAAGGAGACGAGGTCTTTGAATTTGTTTTTTGTATTAGAAACCCTTTTCCCGCAGATGCCGTCTGATGGTTATTGCGCTGCAGTCGGCACCAGTAAGGGCCTTAATTTGGGTCGAGGACCGCCTTGTGCCTTGAGGAACAGCCAATCGGATCTTTTAGCACAGCGCAGGTGTAATTTTTTGGGTCTACCACTTGACTTTTTTGTTCCATAATGCTCAGGATCTTTCAAACTTTAGAATGACTGTCACACTGTGTCCAACCTCAGCAGCAATGGCATGCTGCGAGAGGCCTCGCTTATGCAGCTCGATGATGCGACTACGTTCAAGAAGAGAAAGCTTCTTAGCTTTAGCCATCAGGACGACATGACCGTGAGAATACCTGACAGAAAAATGAACATTTTGAGCAGGTTTTGGCTTTAATAGCCTGTGGTCTTAAACTTTTGATCAGCTGATAAACAGCCTATTTCAGTCTATTTTTTGGATACCTAGATGTAAAGATGCCCGCAACTTCCATCACCAGAGTGTACTTATCTTGTTGGGGTCCCAGGGAACTGTGCTATTTCAAAGAGTAGAGGAGAGAAAAAAGAGAAACAGAGCAAAGGGTGCAGTACTAGCTTGTGAATTGTGAGTGTGTGAGTGTGCATGTGTGTGTGGAGGGTATTGGCAGGCAGAAAAATAAATAAACAAATACATTAGGCGAGATGAGGTTCTATTATAATGGTTGAATAATCACAATTAATTGGATGGTATTGGACATTACATGGCAATATGGGTTAATTTGATTATGAATGTGGACCAGGTTTTGTTAAAGTTGGTTGATCTGTGAGTGAGGGAGGCAGTCATTTTTTCCATAGATATGTGTTCTGTCAGAAGATTTTGCCATTGTGTAACGCTGAGGTGGGCTTTTGATTTCCAGTTTAGGAGGACTGTTTTGTTGGCGATAGTTAGAGCTGTGACAGTGAACTGGAGGTATGGTAGTTGAGTTGTCATCCCCTAAAAGACAAAGGTTTGGAGAAAAAGGGATGTGACAACCCAGTATGGAGTAATTATTTAATCTAACAACTAACTGATGCTGCACACCTTCTTAAACTTTAGATGGACCTTCTCAGTTTCTGTTTTTATTAAAAATGTGCACTGGGTCTTAGCCCTGAGTCCATTTTGCCTTCCGATCTGCATTTTTTTGTGTTATAGAATTTACAAAAAAATATGCAAATATACATTGCTTTTAGTGTGAAAGGTAATCAAAATCAAATACTCACATTTATACCATTAAAAAAATCCTCCTTTGTTTGTTAAGACCCTAAAAGCCGCAATACTGGTGGATCAGGTGTAATCAGTATGTACATACTAGTTTGTTTTAACAAGGAAGATTTGGGGAAAACTCTAGCAGCCCTCATAATTGAATAAAGGAACCAAAATTAAGGCAAAATAATGGCTCCTTGAAACACTGCTTTGCATCTTGATCAAAGTATTAGTCAATCCATGCAAATTTAATACAGCTCCTGTATTTGACTCCTATGGCTCAAACATAAGAAAAGTGGACTCAAAACAAAGCACTGTTCGACATGTATTTTCACATCAACCAGCATAAAATGTGACGACCCTTGCGACAGCAGTCCTTTGTGCAGTGTTAGCAGGTGAGTGGAGACTCCCAGTTTGTAGAAGAAAGGGGGCCAGGCACTGAACTAGATCACTGAACTTTTCACTTGACATTCGAGAGTATTGTAAATGTTTTTTATCATCAATAACACAAAAAATTTTCATAGCATACCCCTTGCGCCCCGTCTCTTATGGCAATTAATTGCCGTATACACCACCGTCTCTTAATCTTAGTGCTTTGCAAAGTCAGAAAACAGAGCAGCTCATCTTCTTCATCCTCAGTGTAAGACATCATGACAGAGAAATGTAAAACAATGTGCAAGGATTGTGGGAAATGAAGAGTTTCACAGAAATTCCACAAGAAACTACGATGCAACAGTTCACGGAGTCCACTCCGCGCACAGAGCGCCTGACTCTGTGAGAATCTTTAGTGTAACATTACTGCATCAGATTTCATGCCTGTTTGTATAAATCAAAGGTCTCTTTGTTTTCTCTCTTAAATGCCTTTTGTACATAAGCAAATGTAACTAAGATGTATTTATTGCGAAACTAAGTTTCTTAATATATGACAAGAACGCTTTATTCTTTGTGTATTGTTTAATTTTGACTTTTATATTGCATTTTATGTACCTTTTGTCATCATCACAGTCTAAGTTCATAAGTTATTTTTTGGATGTCTTACATCACATACATGTATGGACAGCGGATGGAAAGAAGTGAAGAATCTTCACATGCCCCAAAACCAAATAAATGAAACAATCATACCAAGTTTGCTTTATTGAAAGGCCTGCCTAAGGGCCATTTTAAAGTAATAAATTATTTTGAACAGAGTGAATTTTATTCTTTTTTAAATCGTCCAAAAATAACTGTTTTTTATCCATGAAAATGTGTCTAATTTCGCTTTATCTTTATAAAAAATGTCATGTGTTGCTAACTGCCTGGTATCCAGGCCCCTTTTATATGCTGAAAGTTTTTAGGGGGGTTGGCCAGGGATGCTGGTGGCCACCCAGGATTTATACCTTCATCAGTTACGGTTTCTGTGAAGGAAGTGTTTGATTTCAGTCAAATACAAAATGAAGATTTCCTCACCGCAGAGGATCAGATGCAAGTCTTCCTTCTCCCATTTGGAAACACTCAGATCTCAGGTGCAGGGAGGCTATTATAATGGGCTCTGAGCAGATTGAAACAATGACTGATGGGGGAGGAGGTGTAAAACACTTTGGAGTGGACTGTCAGAGCAGTCCTGGTGTCTGCCCGTGATAAGAAAATACACAGTTTGAAGTTGTGTAGCTATGACAACATAAACTCCAGGTAATAGAAATCAGAGCATTTTAAAGGGCATTTTTGTCAAGGATGCATTTCTTTATAAACAGACTTAAGTTACAGGTGTCATGGTCTTCTGCCCCAAACCCCTTCTAACAGCAGTAAAAGCAAAGCAAATTAATTTTTCTTGACATAGACCACGAGGTACTCCAGATTTCCCATTGGTGTGAACGGGAGTGTGACTGCTTGCCTGTGTCACATCAGCCCTGATTGACCAGTTACTAACTGAGAGTGTATCCCACCATAAGTCAAAATAAAAAATATAAATCTAATTTCACCATAAATAATTTTTATTTTTGTTAGACTGCTCCCCACCATCAGAACGTAAAGTCTTCCATATTGCAGGTATTTGCTGGATGAAGCTTCAAAGAGGGATTTTTGGTCTGAATCCCCTCTTTTGACTTGAGCTGGAAAAGATCTGATTGTGCTAAAGAGTATTTTACCAGTTCATACTGTGGTATAAGATGTTAAGAGTGGCTTTATCTGCCAAGATCATCTCAGACGAGGATTTTGGAAAACCCCAGATCCACCTGTAAGATTTTTTTTAAAGTTTTAACTAATTTTGCGATGGAGAGACACCCCTTATATGAAAGCGACTAGAGACAGATTAAGTCATTTTGTTTTTCAGACAGGAACCTCACCTACAGTGGACATAGTCTGTTGTTTGGTTTGTCAGTCATTTTACCTGTAAAACTCTCCTTTAAGAATGACACATTTATCTCAGCTCAGTTCTCTTTTTCGAAGTTTCGATTTCCTGATTTTGCTTCCAGGTCAATCAGAGAGTATAATGGGACTTCTCCTCACTTCTCTACCTTCAGTTCAGGGCAGGACTGAACCATTTAATGGAGACCAGAGGGAGGTTTAAAAGATACAAAAGTGGACAGATGTTCACTTTTATAATACATGGATTTGACTTCATACAGTTGCCTACTGTTCCATTTGAGAAAAATCACATTTCTTTTTTTTTGGTCCCTGGCTGTTGTTATTCCTTGCAATCCTAACACACACACGCACACACACACACACACACACACACACACACACACACGCACACACACACACACACACACACACACACACACACACACACACACACACACACACACACACACACACACACACACATATATATATATATATATATATATATATATATTTATGCATATATACATATATATATATGCATATATAGATATATATATATATATATATATATATATACATATATATATATATATATATGTCAAGGTTCAATGACATAAGCACTTCAAATTTAGGGGTGGCTGTTTTGACCACAGTCTCTGTCAGTCTCTCCCACGCACTGTCCCTGCTCCAGACCCTCTCCCGGCCTGGAGCTCTTCTATTGTCCTTGTTTCTGCTGCTCTTCACTTGCAGGTGTTTTTACCTCTGTCAAGATGGTTATATTTTCACTGACATATGCCTGTCTGTTTGCCTGTGAGCAAGATTATGCAAAAACTAGTGGACAGATTTACATGAAAAATTCCTAACTCCTATGAGTTCACATTGAGCTGCATTTAAAACAAACATGCCTCTGCCATCACTTAATAGATTCACTTCAAAATTTACACGATAATAAAAAATATGTCTCTATCACCAAGCTAAATTTCATGGTGATCCAAGATGGCTGGTAGTTTATTTTTATCTCTTTATATAGTTGCTAATGCTTCACGCCTCCATCATTTCAAAGACAGTCATGATACTTTATAGATTTTATGTCAACTATGTGTTTTGATTCAAAACAGGTGCAGTTCAGGGACAGGACCAAACCACTTATTTGAAAAGGCAGAGGGGATTCACTATGCCAAAATAATCATAAAAAATGTCTGACTGATCATGAGCTCTTAGAATCTTCCTTTGCCTCCCACCCATTTGAGCCATAGGACAAGCAATCTACCAAACTATGTACACATTCTCTAAACTGTAACAGCAGGCGATAGTCAGCGTGTGAACATCAAGAGTTTGAGTAGTGGCGCCACTATGTGGCCATTCTAGGTTATGACAGCTCACAAAGACCTAACACAAACTGTGCACAACTGGGTGACACTTAACTTTAAGTCATTAACAACAAAGTGTATTGAGGTGCTATAACCAATCCAGAGCTCATTTACCCACAGAAGGAAAACCTCAGTTTCCAAAAATCATCAAATGCATGTGGACATTACACAGCAAATGAGTGCAGAGTAACTTAAGTAGCTGTGGAGGTTTTGTTTTTAGCATTGTATGTTTGTTTGTCTGTTTGTCAGCAAGATGACATAAAACTACCAGATGGATTTTGCTGAAATTTCAGGAGGTGTTGGTAAATAAAAGGCTTCTGTCGGCACCATGTGCTACTTTATATCGGGTAGTGTCCATTTCATCTCACAAGCTGTTTTAGTGTTATTTATATTTACTAGTGCCATAGGCCTCTAACAATTCCACCACAAAATCCAAAAACTTGAAATGCTAGCGTGGGAAAAACAACTGCAAGAGAAAAAAATAACCTTTAAAAGGTTTGAAATGGTTTTGGACTCAAAGCAAAGTCCAGCACAGTAAAAAATATATAAAAAAATAGGATATGAAATTTTAAAATAGTAAAAGAATGCAGAGGACTGGCTGGCTTGATGACAAACACGGAAACTTAGGTAAAGAAGAGACAGACAGAGAAAGACAGGAAACCACAGCATGAAAGTCAAGTACATGAGCTATCAACAGGCAACAGCTGCAGAAGCACCTTAACCCTGTAAGACCCAGCATTGTAATATTACAACATCAGGATTAGGTACCTAAAAAATCAACAGCAAAGTATTTTTTTCTTCAAAAGACCACATCAGTGAGTCCTATTGTTTAACCCTGCATTGACATTGGATGGTAAATGTGTTTAGGGTCCGACCTTTAACCACAAACTTCATAAAACTTGCAAACATTTCTTTGGACTCACCTCTTCATTTTACTGGACTGGATTTCTCAAGATTCAAGTAAGTAAATGCCTTCAATATTTTTTCTATGTTGAGTACATTGTTTAAAACATTTTTTTTAGTTTTTGTGAAATATATTCACTAAATGTAATTTTGAGCATGTTTCTATGTTGTAATATTACAACGCTACGGTTGTTGTAGCAAAAACCAGGTACACCTTACACATTACATCAGGACATTGGTCTTCTCTCATGTTCTCATATGGTCAGGTATACTGATAGAAATAAAATGTTTTGATAGTTATTACCATGAATAACTTATGTGTTTCTTCAGAGATTAAACCATAATCAAATTAATTATTTCTAATTACAGTATTTGAAACTCTATGTGTTAGAATTTAAAATGGTATCCATGTCTCATCAGTTAAAATAATTTACAGTGACTTAAATATTGAACTGAGTCTTTTTTTTTGGAGGTTTTGCCCAAATACACGCTTGTTGTTTTGCTGAATATTTTTCAGGGGATACTTGTTGCATCGTTCAGGGACTGATGAGAGTGATCTGAAATGTGAGGGTTGCAAAGTGTTTCCTTTTAAAGATGATAAGTAGATAGCATAATAGGCTGTCTAAAAAGCAAGTTTTTGCATTACTATGCATTAAAACTGGCCCTGAATGTTTTTCCAAGGATACTTGCTGCATCGTTCAGTTACATGTGAGAGTGGTCAGGTATGTGGGGATGTGAAGTGTTCCCTTTTAAGATGTTAGGTAGGAGGTTAGGTTGGCTATCCAGACACTATAGTCTGAATTTGGTTGAAGATTGTAGTAATATTAGCATATATTTGAATTTAAACTATTTAGCCTCAAGAATAAATGCTCATATATCTTACTTACATATTTATTTATTTGATTGAATTTTTCCATTTCAGAACGCCAGCAACAAAGCTAGGTGTTTGATACACTGTGCAGAATGTGGTCAGTGCCATCACAAATGGAGACAGTGACTTTAAAATCAACTCAGACACTTACTCAAGTGATGAGGAGACAGATGTAGGTGCCTTTAAAGCTCAAAAAAAAAAATCTACTGTCCACTGACTGTGCAGTTCATGACTATGCGGACAACACCCTATGCAGCAAGTGCAACCTAATTTTCAGAGAAAAACAACTGTTTCTGGGACTATCACTGAAAATGAACACTGGACACTTTGACCGAATGCTTGGGGGGACTTTTTAAATTTTGACTTTAGTAAATACAATTTATCTTCTTATTTATTATTAATTAATGACAGGAAAAATGAAAAATGAAGGTTGTGTGATTGTTATTCATCATATAGACTGTTATTGGGCAACATAAGAGCTCAACCCTGCAAATGACCCCTTATTTGTTTTGCATATATTTGTTTAAACAGTGGGAGCATTGATTCTGAAATTCTGTTACCAGCAAGGTCCAACGCTGTAATATTACAACATGTTCCTAAAAACTTACAAACACATAAAAGTAAAAAAAAAACAACAACTTTAATTTCTGCTTCAGATGCCCCCTCTACCAATATCTGAGAGATGAAAAAAATATTTGCAAACATTTTTCTATATTTGGGTTTTACAGGGTTAAGCGTGAAGTGTGGGTTTCTTAGGCCTAATGATGGTGTAATCTTTGCACCATGTGTTTGTACTGTTAAAAACAGCAAATTCACATGCACCCCACTTCGATCCTTGCGGTGTGTTTCTCTGAATATGAGGAGTGGTCTGGCACAAAGCTAGTGTGTTTTTAACTTGACTGTGCAGAATTTGACTGTGAAACCTCCTTATGCTGCGTTCACACTGCAAGCGACCCAGCTACCAAAATCGGGTCGCCCACTGACGTAGCGTCGCGCGTCCATACATACCTCAATTTGGGAACCGCTACTGTCGGCCGTCGCTTGGTGATGTCACGTCCGCTTGAATTTCACCGCGATCATATCATATATCATATAATAGGATGTATAAGCGTACATTATTCCAGCTGTATCATTTCACTCACTTATCAAACACAAACACTGCAGCTGGTGCCCTGCAGTAGCATTATTTGTGCACTTACTGCGGTCCGTCTAGGCGGAGCTAATGTTCTCACTGACATTAGTTCCGCCTAGACAGACCTCATCCGCCCTGTAGTCCGGATGAATAACTGTCTTTCTCGGGTACTGTCACACGTACACACACCTCTGATTGGCTGTTGCCGCACAGCCACACACGACATCGCCTGAAGAGATCAACTTTTTTTAACTTTGACATCGGGCGACGAGTGAAGTGATCGTCTTGTACGCGGCTGTCGCATCGCGAGAGGATTAGCCCCGCCCCATCGCGGCTGTACATTGACTTTGAATGGAGAGTGATCGCCGAGGTAGTCCAGGTAGCGTCCGGTGTTAACGCACCTTTATACCTACTCTTAAGTCTAAAGTCTGTGGCACAGAGTGTTTCAGCTTTTTTGAGCTGAAACATTGTGCAAAATCAAAACAGCAAAATATAGACCAACATATAATCCCTTGAGAGATTCCCAAATTATCTTCTAGGCAGTGGTTGTTTTTCCTCTTTTGAGCCTCCCTGTGAACAGCCTAGACACACACTGTCTAACTGCTGTGGAGCGCATATTTTAGTCCAAGGTGATCAGACTCTTCTGTCAAAATCAGTGACACTGGTGTTCCCTATTAATAATACTTTCTATAAATTTTGTGAATCAAAAATTAATCTTTAGAGTAATCAGTACATCAGTTAAAATGTATCAGTTTATTGACGATAGTGGTCCACAGAACTGAGTGACTTCATGTTTCTTCAAATGGTCAATACTAGTTTCATACAGAACTGTTTATTACTCATTTTAAACCTCAGAAGTGATAACTTCCCACACTTACTGAACTGTCCTACTATCAAATGGCTGCTTTTACCTTCATTTTAATTGTGCAGTTTTTCACCCCTTTATTATACAAACTGCAGTTTTGCTTCATTTCTTTCATTGTGTTGTATTTGTAAATACTTGTGTATGTTTGTCAAATTAGTTGGAAAAAGGTAATCAATTTTGTGTAGAATAATTATTTGATCAAATACCCCTGATGCCACCTGCTGAATTATTGCGTCTTAGGCTTGGTTAGGCATTGATGTGAAAATGATCCAGTAGCTGTTCACACATATTTTTCTTCTTCTCTACTCCTATTCACAGCAAGTGTGAGTCAGGAAAGTAAGTTCATATTAGGTTTTTGAAGCATAACTTTGAAATTTGTTGTTATTTAAGTGAAGTCACTTTAATACTGTTTATAAAAATAATTCCTTGATTTTGTTGGAAGTTCATGTTCAGTTTGGAAGAAGGCACAAGTCCAGATTAGATCGGTTAGCCAGCCATTTATTGACAATATGTGAGACAATACATAAAATAATAAAAATACTCAGCTGCTGAGGGCTCAGTGCTGCACCTCACCAGGGATGTACAGGAAAAGAGCATTGAACAATAGCATACACAAGGTCTTATACACATCAGGATTTGGCCAGTACCATGTTATCATGTGGTAAGATTATGTCCAGTTTCATAAGCTATGTCTGTCAAGAAAGCTAAACATAAGGGCTAAATAAAGGTCAGACTTAAGGCAGAAGTTCAACCAAGAGTTCAACGAAAGTTCTCACAGTTTCGCAAAACCACAATCAACTACAGGATGTGAAATGGGGAAACTGGCCCCCCCAGCCCTGAACTGAAACCGCAGTCCTGTCTAACCAAGACTGTACCTGTATGATTTATGACACATTTGACCTGTTGAGCAAACATGTTTGAACTGTTCTGCCGTAACATAATATGTTTGAATAACTGTTAGCATAAAATGACATCTTTGGACAAATGTTAGCATTAGCTTGTACAATACCCAAAACCAGTGAAGTTGGCACGTTGTGTAAATCTTAAATAAAAACAGAATACAATGATTTGCAAATCCTTTTCAACTTATATTCAATTGAATAAACAGCAAAGACAAGATATTTAATGTTCGAACTGAGAAACTTTATTTTCTTTTGCAAATAATCATCAACTTAGAATTTGATGGCAGCAACACGTTGCAAAAAAGTTGGCACAGGGGCATTTTTACCACTGTGTTACATCGCCTTTCCTTTTAACAACACAGTAAACATTTGGGAACTGAGGAGACCAATTTTTGAAGCTTTTCGGGCGGAATTCCTTCCAATTCTTGCTTAATGTACAGCTTAAGTTGTTCAACAGTCCAGGGTCTCCATTGTTGTATTTTCCGCATCATAATGCGCCACACATTTTCAGTGGGGGACAGGTTTGGACTACAGGCAGGCCAGTCTAGTACCTGCACTCTTTTACTACGAAGCCAAGCTGTTGTAACACGTGCAGAATGTGGCTTGGCATTGTCTTGCTGAAATAAGCAGGGGCGTCCATGAAAAAGACGTTGCTTGGACCGACAGGGTGATGCAGGATCCTGCATCACCCTGAAGGGGTTTATTTCTCTATAGTGACCAGCTCGCTCTACATTATCCCTTTATTACACGGCTACTCACTAAAGAAAACAAAAGTTTGACATCAAATGCTTATCAAAATATGATTTTATTGATTTACAAAAGTTTTCATTGCATTGAAAAAATAGCCTGTTCTTTTCTACGGTTGAAACAGTAACGGAAAGCAACGGTAACTCTGAAGCGAAGATTAGCTTATTTGTAATTCACATTAAACTGAACGTTTCCATTGATTGTGACGTGGGACAAGGTAAATGAGACGTCCTTGGGAATATTGATGCTGACGTCTCTGTCCTCATTCATGTCCATATTTCCTCCCTGCTGTGGCCCTGCAGCTGACATACCTATAGAAACAGTTTTTCACCGTTAAGACTGCTCTCAATATTATCTCATCACTAACGCTTTAACCCTTTAAGGCCCAAGACCATAGATTATAGCCAGAAAACTGAAATTTTTTGGAGCTGAGATGTTTGTTTCACTTTCTGCTAAAATCCATAAAAATCAAAATGTCCATAAAATTCAACATATAGATTTTTTGTATCTCATTTGATACGTTAGGTGTTTTTGGCAGCTGATAATCCATTTGAGGACATTTTTATCATTTATCTGATTGTGTTCAGATGTTTTTTTTTGTAATTTGTTGATCATATTGAGTAGAAAGAGGTATTATCAAAGTATGTATCAAATATGATACAATTGGCTTTATAGGGTTAAGAGAGGCACTCACCCGATCTGCTGCTGCTGCCAGAATTAGAGGACAGGATCTTGCTCCACTTTTCCCGATCTGTACTGGTCGGAGCCCAGTAGCTTCTCAGACTGCTCTCACATCTGTGCCCTGTCACAGACATAATCTCCCTACTTGCCAGACCTGCCTGAGAGAGGAGGTGGACAGCTGTGTTCCTCAAGCTGTGATTTGTGTATCTCAGAAAGCCCGGCTGCCTGGCTGATTTGGGGTAACATTTGCCCGAGGTAATTGTGCCCCATGGGTTCACGAGAGTACCACACTGCTTGTCTCTTCAGTAGCTGTTGATCCTTTCTTAGTGGATGAAGGTAAAACAAATTAAAAAGAAGGAAATGTGGACATGAATGAGGACAGAGACGTCAGGAATAAATGTCTTTCGGCGGATTGATACGATCTGACTCGCCCGAGTCGATCAGAAGCGTCCTTAACAACGGTCTGCTATTCATAGCAACGGTCTGCTACTCAGAAATAACAGACCGTAGAATGTTGTAATTGACCAATCAGGATCGAGCATTTGACAATGCCGTGTAATAAGATATAATAAGACTAAAGCTTTTTTTTTTAAAATAGAGTTGATACTTTAAGTGACAGATCACAACGTTACAGCAGTCTGAGGAAGTTTGAGGAAATTAAAATTATGCTCAACCCAGTCAATGCTTCTATGTCCAACCCCTTTGTTCCAGCTCTGACTGACACATAAATGCCAATGACAGTTTTGTGTTGCTCTACAACACACTTTCAGCTGTTTTAACATCCTGAAAGTTTTTAAACATATACATGCTCTGTATAATCATAAACCGACTCAACTCAAACAAACCAATGTTTTTTCTCTAAACTCAAAGATACCACTGACAATAGTTTGCACATCACAGCTGATTTGAGGACACAGCCCTGAAAAAGCCACTGAATTCAATCACTACCGTATCTGACGGGGCGCTCATGAGCACTGCATGGATTAGACGCTTCTTCGAACAGCTCCTGCAAATCCTCGCAAAAATTTCCATTTTAAAGTAACACTTGTGCTTTAAAAATCCAAACTTCAAACTCCAAACTCCAGACATGGGTAAGGGCAAAAAACCCACCGCGAACTCTGAAGTCAGAAGGGACGGGAAAGCTGTTTCTCCAGGCAGAGAACCTCAAGATGCTAGCCAACCTGACATAGCTAGCTACTTTAATTCTTCCAACAATGAGGCTCCTACACAGCCCACCTTCACGGACATTATGGACACTATTGGGATGCTGAAAGGGGACATCAACGTCAGATTTAATGCCCTGGATTCGAAACTGCATCTGGTGCAAACATCCCTCGCTGACCACAAGAACCGACTTAGAGGGGTCTGCCAACGATCACGACACCCGCTTGGCGGCCCTGGAGAAGCGGTATGAGGAGCTAGCTGAGACCAACATCACCATGAAACGTAAATTAATCGACCTTGAGAACCGATGCAGTCGCTGTAATATAAAAATAGCTGGCTTACCAGAAAATGTGGAAAAGGGCAACCCAACGCAGTTCATCGCGGAATTCCTTCCTCAACTTCTTGGAAATAATCACTTCCCTGGTGGATTTAAGGTGGACCGAGCACACAGAATCGGGGCACTGTCGTCCCCAGCTCGACCATGTTTGATGATCGCCAAATTTCACCACTTTCAAGAAAAGGAGAAAATCTTAAAGCTTGCAAGACTTCAGTCTCTTCTGTCCTTCAGTGGAGCGCGGATTAACATCTTCCCCGACTTCTCTCCTTAAATATCAGAGCAACGTCGAGCATTCGCCGAAGTGAAGAAGAAGTTGAGGGAGGCAGGAATAAAGCATGGCTTTCTTTTCCCAGCTCATCCGATCCTCACGTTTAAAGGCGAGCAGAAAACTTTTCAAAAACCCGCAGATGCTGAAGCCTTTATCAACACCCTCGTCCCGACCGCCGCTACTTCGTGATGGATCTGCACTCACCCATGACTAACTCTGACAAGTTTACCTTGTATGCTTTTGGGCTCCCTATTGGATAACCGGAGTGAGAGTTTGCTCTATAAATACTGTTTAAGCAAGTGTTTTTGGACTCTGAGGATAGGCAGGACAGTTTCCAATCTTCGCCGGTAAGGTACACGGTGTTATTTTAGCTCATCATGTCTACCTTATTAACACATTTTCCTGCAGTGTTTAGTTGTCTCTCAATGCTTACGAGGGATCTTACGTGCCACTTCGTTTGGGGAAGTTGTTGGGGGGTGGGCGCAGGGGCTGCGTACTGTGTTGTAGTTGTTGTTAGGCTCTGTTTAGTTTTCTTTTATTTTCTCTGTGTGTCAGCACCACTGTCAGATTATACCTCACATTGTTGTCATGGTAACGGTTAACTCTAACCTCTCGCCACAAGGTGGCAGTGTAACCTTATTATCCTGGAATGTCAGAGGATTAAGAACTAGCCTAAAGAGAGGCAAAGTATTCTCTCATTTAAAAAAATTATCAGGGGACATTATTTTTATTCAGGAAACCCACATTAGACATACTGAGCAATGGAGGCTAAAATGCAGGTGGATATCCCAGAAATACCAGTCAACTTTCTCTTCCAGGGCTAGAGGTGTTGCAATATTAATTTGCAGAAATATCCCATTTGAACATATTTCAACTATATCAGACCCAAATGGTCGATATCTCATTGTCTCAGGTTGTATTTTATCTCATCATATAACTTTGTTAAATATATACGCACCCAATTTTGATGATCCTGGATTTTTTAGGAAAGTTTTTAGTTTTATCCCAGATTTATCAAACACACATCTCATAGCAGGTTGGGACTACAACACAATATTAGATAGTTTTACAGACAGACTTTCCACCCGGCCTATTACCCCTTCAAACGCGTCCATTACAATTAACAATTTACTTAATTCCCTAAATCTTGTTGATATCTGGAGGTTACATCACCCAACTGATAGAGATTATTCTTTTTTTTCTCAAGTGCACAAATCTTATACAAGAATATATTATTTCCTAACTGATACTAAACTAACTGGTAACATAATTTCTACGAAATAATATTCTAATATCAGATCACAGCCCTGTGGAATTAAAAATAAACTTTAATTGTGGAAAATCTGCTTTTAATTGGCATTTTAACTCGTTGCTCAATGACGTGCAATTTCATAAACAAGTGTCTAATTAAATTACAGATTATATACTTAATAATGATACCCCTGATGTTAACGATTCAATATTATGGGAAGCATTCAAGGCTGTTATGCGAGGACAAGTTAAAAAGAGCCGACAAATGGAATGATCATATATCAATGCTCACCTGACAGTACTTGAGAAAGAGTATAGAGCAACTCCCTCTGCCTCTAAATTAAATAATATAATGAAACTTAAGTTTGAATATAACCATATTCTTTCTCATCAGGTGAGTATAATGCTTTTAAAAGTAAAGCAGAATAATTTTGAACTTACTGACAAACCAGATAAATTATTAGCACGGCAGTTGAGAAATAGACAATCCAACAGAACAATCCATAAAATTAAAAGCAACTCAGAAATTATTCTCATAGACCCAAAAGAAATTAATGAATGCTTCCATAAATTTTGCGAGGACCTTTACACTTCTAAAACCTCAGCTGATACGACTCAAATCTCAGATTTTTGAAAACCCTTCTCTTACTAAAATTGAGCCCCACAGCCCAATCTGAACTGAATGCTAAAATAACCCTTGACGAGGTAAAAAAAGCAATACATTCCTTTCCAAATGGGAAAGCCTCAGGTCCCGATGGATTTAGTATGGAATTTTACAAGGCATACTCCGATAAAATCGCCCCTTGAATGCCTAAGATGTTCAACCACTCCTCCTTGACTCGTCAACTTCCCCAAATGTTATACTCTTCCAATATTTCTCTAATATTGAAAAAAGATAAGGATCCAGTAGATCCTGCCTCATATTGCCCGGTAGCTCTCCTAGGCTGTGATCTGAAAGTCCTAACCAAAATATTAGCAAGCAGACTTAGTAAGTATATTGATAGCATAATCCATCAAGATCAGATTGGATTTATTCCAGGAAGGTTTTCATTTTTTAATGTAAGGCGTCTGTTGAACATAATGTACTTCAAATATAAAAAAGACACTAAAATATCCATCTTAGCTCTCGATGCGCAAAAAGCGTTTGATCAGATAGAGTGGAAATACATTTTTACTGTTATAAAGGAATTTAATCTAGGCAATAACTTTGAGTCCTGGATTGAAACACTTTATGCTTTCCCCACTGCCTGTGTAATCACAAATAATGACAAATCACCAGCTTTTTCCTTACAACGCTCTTGCCGTCAGGGCTGTCCTCTCAGTCCCTTATTATTTGCGCTTGCCATGGAGCCCCTGGCAGTTAGTATAAGAAATCTCCCCTCTATTGCCCCGTTGATCCTCAGCAAAGTTGACCATTGTGGGGTGCTGGTTTGGCAGAGTGGTTAGCACCCCATGTACTTACTTCTGCCGGTCCAGGTTCGAGTCCCACCTGTGATCAGTTTGCAGGGTGTCTTCCCCTGCTCTCTCGCCCCCTTTCACAAGCCTATCCACTTTCTCTCTCCTATCAATAAAGGCACAAAATGCCCAAAAATACATTTAAAAAAAAAAAAAAAAGTTGACCATCGTATATCGCTGTATGCAGATGACATTGTTTTGTATCCTTCCCGCCCTAAAGAATCCCTAACCCCTTTACTCAAACTCATTAAAACTTTTAGTGCTTTATCTGGTTATACTATAAATATGAACAAAAGTGAGTTTTTGCCTCTTTGTGGTGATTTAGACTTAGATTTTTTTGAACACCCTGCCATTTTGTATTGCCTCTGATCAAATTAAATATTTAGGATTAGTTATCCCCAAAAGTCCCAGATTAATTTATAAATTAAACTATTTAAATATGGTAGACAATCTGAGGGCTAATATTGAAACATGGAGACTGTTACTGTTGTCTATGGTTGGTCGAGTGAACGCAATTAAAATGATGATACTCCCCAGATTTCTTTATCTCTTCCAGAATTTACCTATTTTCCTACCTAAATCATTTTTTAAACTCTTAGATTCTATAGTTTTGCCTTTTATATGGGATTTTAAGGTCCATCGTATCTCTAAAAAGCACATCATGAAGCCTAAATCAGCTGGAGGTCTTGGTCTTCCCAACTTTCGATTCTATTATTGGGCTGCAAACTCTAGAACACTATTGTACTGGAAAAATGCTTATCCAGACTCTGTCAGCTCTAACACCCCGTCCTGGCTAGCAATTGAAAAAGATCTATGCAAATCCTGTCTTCCTGCTCTTCTTTTTTCACAAACCAGATCCCCAACAAGTATTACAGACAACAGCTTTATGATCTCAAACTCCCTCAGAACTTGGTATCAAATTAGAAAATGTTTTAATTTACCTGAAATTTCTGTTCGCACTCCTATTTGTTACAACCATGCCTTTCTACCCTCTCTTGCTGATGACACCTTCAGGCTTTGGAAAAATAAAGGCATATCTATATCAGAATTATACATCAATAATAATTTTGCCACTTTTTCACAGCTGAAGGAAAAATATACCTTGACTGACACTCATTTCTTCCGTTATCTTCAAGTCAGAAACTACAGCCGTTCAAATATTTTAGACTTTCAGTTAATCCCAACATCATGTGAATTTTATGACCTTTTTAATCTAAAACCAGATTCCAAACGTCTTGTCTCAAAATTTGTTGACTTCTTTACAACACACAACCCTATTTCTACGCTAAATCTTAAAGAAGCATGGGAAAAGGATCTTAACTTAACTATTGATAATAATATGTAGGAAAGCTGTCTTAAAAATGTTTTTCTGTGTTCTATAAACTCCAGACACCAATTAATTCAATTCAAAGTACTGCATAGGATTCACTACTCTTGCACAAAGCTGAGCTCCTTTTACCCATCCTTCTCCCCTATCTGCCCGAAGTGTAAATCAGCAAGAGGAATTCTTGGCCATTTGTTCTGGTCTTGTTCTAAGCTGAATAAATTCTGGTTGGATGTCTTTAATTGTTTCTCTGAAATATATGATTATAGTTTTGTACCAAACCCCGCTATAGCTGTTTTGGGAAGAGACCAGCATTTAAATAGCATGTCTTGTTTACAGCGTAAGACAATACAATATGGCATGGTTGTGGCAAAGAGAAATATTCTGGCACTTAGGAAATCTGAGAATACTCCTAGTTTTCATGGTTGGTTGCATGAAATGATCAGTCTGTTACATATTGAAAGAATCAGATACAGTGTCTCCCTTAACTCTGCTACCTTTGAAAAAATGTGGAAACCATTTATATACTATCTGTCCAAAAGAACGTAAACCCAGATCTGTGTTGTATACTGGCGTACTGACTGTCTGTGCTGACTTTGTTCTGTTTTGTTCATGTTTTATGTTACCTTCTGAAAGTGAAATGCTTTAATTTTTGAACATATGTACCCTCTCAGAAAGGTTTTGTTTATTTGTAAAATTTGAAAACAATAAACAAAATATATAAAAAAAAAACAAAGAACTTGTTGAGGCAGGACTAAACCATTTCATGGGAATAATGTGAGAGAGCACAGAGCAAAAGCAGCCCACCACAGAGCCAGGGGCGCGCCAACCGAGGAAGGGGGCCGGGAGAAGAGGCAAGGGGAAGCAGGAGGTAGACACCCGATTCTGCGGGGTAAGGGCCCCAGGGGCCCAGGGGGCTGAGGCCCACAGGCCCCGCCAGACGCCGGGCCCCCGATCGAGCATAGGGGGGCAGGAGATGGGCACCACGAGCCCAGGAGCAACCCATCCACCCCCGCAGGGGAGGGCCCAGCCCGGCATCCGGGGGGCCAGAACCAGCCCAGACCGCCACCCACTGCGGGCCAGCACCCGCCCCAAGCGCCCCCCGGCCAGACTCCAGGGACCATGGAGACCCCCCCCCCATGTTTCCTGGTCCAGAGGCCAGCGTCGGCCTGAGGTCACCAGGCCCCTGGCACCCACACACTAAATGCAAAGACATACACTAATTCCACACTGCACATCCACCCAACATATTAGGGATGTGATGATCCATCGATACAGACCGACACACCGACCGGCCAAGCGATGATCCAACCACACAGATGCAAAGCCGAAACACCGATCAACACCGCAATCCCCAACACACGCCCCCCTCCGAAACCCCGACCGGACACCCGCGCCCGCCCGGCCAACGCGCGCGCCGCCCAAACCCCCAAGCCCCATGCACCCAGCGCCGCAGAGACAGAGACAGAGCCAAATGGCTCTGCCGCACCAAACAACAGCAGACGACCCGACAGCAGAGGGCGCCCGCCACACGCACGACAGGAGCGCCCCACCACACAAGAACAGCAAGCCACGCCATCCTCTGACCCTGCAGCGCACCGACCCATGAAAATGTAGTGTAGTAGGTAATATGTGGTGATGTCCAAGTGCAATTAAAAGTGGGGAGCAAGTCCTATCAGGGTGCAGTAGGAGTGGTCTCTAAGGACTCCTCCACTGCACCTGGTGGGCATGCCATCCGAAGTCCTAAGTGTGTGGATGTGTGAAGGAGCAGGTAAGCTGGGGCTGTGGGGCGAGGTAAGACCGGAGAGAAGAGAACTTCCCTCCGGAAGGTGAGCTGCCCTAAGGCAGCAATAGGCACCCCTGTTCCCCGGCACCCCCCCCGGGGCAGGAGGGCCCAGAGCCCAGGGCTGCAAGAGCCAGAGAGCCCGGCACACCCCGGACGATGCACACGCGCCACGTCCTAGAGAGAGAAGAGGGGCATATACATACATACATACATGTATACTAGGGGTGTAAATCACCAGCCCCAAGACGACACGACACCGACCCCCCGGACAACGACACGACACCCGGCGACACCACAAAGTCTGCCACGACCTGACCCCGGCACAACACGATCCAGGGGCCCCCAACCGACCAAAGACGACAACATGCACCCACTGAACACAACCAGCCACATCCAACCCGAAGCAAGAAACAAACACAGAACAACTCCGATAGCTCCACCACCGAAATGCGGAACAACGCGCCGACCCCCGAGCACGACAGTCCGCAGAGGACCACAACCCCCTCCAGGATCCAATCATGCTCCAAAACGAAAACAGGCCCAATCCAGGCAAGGCGCTCTTCCGCCCCCACCACCACCCCATGGGTCCCACCGCCCCACCGCAATGCCCGCTCACCACACCAAGCAATGACGCAACACCGTAACAAAGACAACCAAACCACCATCCAATCCCCACCACTACTAATCTCCAACACCCAACTATGCTCCACCAAACCAAAAAAGCGCAGCCCTGATCTGAATCAAACCCAAACACCTCCCATGCTCAAAACCAGAACCACCAACACAACCAACCCAACACCGATGATTCCGCTCCACCACGACACCCGACAACCACAGCCCGCATGCCCGCGCAACCAGACCCCACCCCACCACCCAGCGATCAATGCAGAGGAGGGACGACACCAAGCCCCCGCCGCCCCGCCCCCCAACCTCATGAAACTCCACGAATCAGCGCGCCACAACATCAAAAGATGACACAACCCACCGCCCCCACGCGACAAAGCACCCCGCCACGCGCGCAGCACGCAACCTCCGCCGCCAGGCCGACCCCACAGCAGGAGAAACATCAGGTGCTGCATGCCAGAGAGTGAAAGCCCAAATGTGCGTCCCACACGTCGAACGCACAAGACCCGAGAGGAAACCCCAGAACGACGCGGAGCCGGCCGAAACGGACACGCATGCCCGGCCAGGATCCCAAAACAAGGGCGCACATCAAGGACCACGACGCCAACCGACGTCCCAACTCCACACCGACGCGACCAGACCGCCGCGTAACCAATAGATGCTCAGATCCATACCGATGGACCACCACATCCCCAACACATACATACATATATACATACATATACATATACACACATACATATACATATCTACATACATATATACCAATATATTCATACACATATACGTACACCCACATACACACATACAAGGACATACACATATACATACGTACACACAAACCCATACACATATATGCACATAGACACACACAAACCTGCATCCAATTATACTTACACACGCACACACACACACACACACACACACACGTACATACATACACAGACATTCACGTGACGGTCCAAGGGCTGGTTACCCCAGGCCCGCTGGTCCACCAACCCCAGCCACCCAACCCCAGGACATCCCCACCACCCAACCCATCCCACTACTTGAGCTCTATGGTCCCAAGAGTGCAGACGGACGCCAGAGGCACATCCCCGCCCCTCTGGAGGCAGGCCCGGCCCCCACCCCACGAGGACAGAGGCAGCCCCCAGGCACCGGAGCCCACAGGCCGCCCCCCACCTGCGCCCGGAGTTGCCGAGCCGTCCAGCCTGGTGCAGCGTCCCCCAAGCCCACCAGTAGCCCCCACTCACCGCCGCCGGGACACCGCCCCAATCCAGCCGGGCGCCACCGCCCTCGCAACAGTCACCCCAGCCCTACACTCCATGAGACAACCAGCAGCCGTCAGCAGCCGTCAGCCGCCCCAGCCCATGCCTAACCACCCGTAGCAGCGAGATCCCTACCTATCACCCAGCTAAGTGATGGAGCTAATCACAGGGGACCAGAGAGAGTTAACATCCTCCAGTTTCTTAGAAGAGGCAGACATTATCTCATTGCTGATGTAATCTGATAGAAGATTTTTAAAGTGGTTGGAAGATAAATTATTTTTGCTTTTCCAATTTAAGAGAATAGTTTTTCTTTGCGATTTATAGGGCAGTGAGGACTAAGTGTTTCAAGTTAGAGTCTATGACGGTATCATCCAGGTTCCTAGAAGGCACAGTCTGGGACATGCAAGCCTATTACATTTTCAAAATCCAAATATCTCTAAGTGTAAAGTAAACCCAGACCGTCTTTGGATTATTATACTATAATCTAAATTTTACTTTAACTTATTATTTTTTGATGGAAGACAATAAACATTTCCAGTTGATGAGAACTTTGAGTGACAGCTTAAACCTAAAAATGATTTGAAGTACCCTTAATGACTGGTTAGAAGATGCTAAAAGTATTTTGGAACTGATGATGTAGGTCATGTTAAAGTCTGACTACTATCCCATTAAAGGCTTTTATATTATATTTGAAACCTACTTTTGTGATACTTACAAATTACTAAACAAAAAAACATCTGAATACAATCGATAAATGATAAAAATGTCCTCGGGCTCCAAATAATTCGAATGTACAGGCTATGATTTGTCTTTTCAGGCTTTAAAGGGTTAAAATGCACTTTTTTCTTTCAAATTTTGTGTTTAAAAAATATCAAAATATAACCAAACAAGAAGTTCATTTAAAAATATCTCCATGATCTGTTAACATAATTTGTTATGTATTGTCTGAAACCTTTTTAATTTTGATATATGTGATCATTCCACTTTGGTTTTCTGAGTAACTTTTTCACATGCAGCTTTTACTTTCATTTCCTTCTTTAAAATGATTATTTTTCACAATTATTAGGAATAATAATAATTCCATTTCAGCTTCCAGGCAACCAGATCAACCAAGTTAAAGGAAAAGTTCGGTTCCTGCAGCGTTTACATTGTTTATAGAATGAAGAACAACAATATACTCACCCAGAAGGCTTTCCTGATGCAAACCGTGCTTCGGGAGATATTTAGATCCAAAATCGAGCAGCGGACACCGATATAATGGTAGCCTGTAGGGTATAGATCGCCGCTCCTAAAAACGGCATTAATCGTCCAAAAACTCATGTTTTTCACCAATATTCCATCATGATTCGCGCCAAATGGTCCGCCATTGCAGCCTGTGTCTCTCCACACAGCGCTGTGTGGCTGAACTAACCTCTGAACTGACGAGCTGTTTACATGCCCTTTGCGCATGCGCAGTGCGGCTCATTGTTTCAGGGGAAGACCGGCAGCTACAAATCAACTTTCTTCTTCCAGTTTTGTGCAAAATGGACGAATGTCTATGGGATGAAGATGTTGTGGAGGAGGACTTTGAATATGATGGACGTCCTTACAGCTTGGAGCCACAGTATACAGATAAGGACCTCATAGAAATGAAGAAGCGATCGCAACGCTCCAGAGAGTACTGCGCATGCGCGAAGACCATGTAAACAAACTCGTCAGTTCAGAGGTTAGTTCAGCCACACAGCGCTGTGTGGAGAGACACAGGCTGCAATGGCGGTCCATTTGGCGCGAATCATGATGGAATATTGGTGAAAAACATGAGTTTTTGGACGATTAATGCAGTTTTTAGGAGCGGCGATCTATGCCCTACAGTCTACCATTATATCGGTGTCCGCTGCTCGATTTTGGATCTAAATATCTCCCGAAGCACCGTTTGCATCAGGAAAGCCTTCTGGGTGAGTATATTGTTGTTCTTCATTCTATAAACAATGTAAAAGCTGCAGGAACCGAACTTTTCCTTTAATCTTAAAAACTATGTTGCTGATCCACATCAAAGTGACACAGTGCTAGTGAAGGCAATACAGACCCCCTCAGACCACGACAGAGATGTCAACCTGTTATAGGGTGATGTATCATCACAGTGACTCTGGAATATCAGAGTGGAAAAACTACCTGGTGTTTGTTTAATGACAGCCAAACCTCCAAACTGAGATTGCTCTTAAAAATCTGGAGTTTTTGAGAGCATAAAAATCTAACAGGAAAGTTAATATTTGACAACTGCACAAACATTTCACATGTGTGCTGAACCTTTGGACCTGAAACAGGATACAAAGATTTACTATTCGTTTCTATGCATCACAATAGCACAGAGAGCAGGGGAGATTATAGGATGAACTGTTCAGGATTTAGAAAAATTGGTCTGAAGAAGGTCTCAGATGGATGGACTGTATCTACAATCTTCCTGAAGCATCACAAATAATAAAAATAAAGTTATAAATAAATTTTAGTATTATTAGTATTAGCAAGTAATATTAGTATCAGTGATATTAAAATAATGGTTATAGTATATTATTAATAGCAATATTAGTAGTATTAATAATAAAGTTAAATAAATAAATCTGAATAACACAAAGTGTGTTTCAGAGACATTGGGACATCACTTTACTCACAATATTTCAGCTAAATAGACATTATGAGCATCTTCCATATGTAAAGTTATTGAAAACAAGTTGATCACTCAAGGGCAGATCAATAATCACCCAGAGATGGCTTGGGTGACACCACCATGCTAATCTGTTAAACTTATCAAAACAGAACTTGGGCAATATATGATTTCTAACATAGTCAAGAACGTCTTTACACGCAAAAACTGTACCTCTGTCAGTGTTTATGCTTATTTACCGTGGCCTTATGTCAGCATTTTCTCTGTTTCTCTGATTGATAAAGGGCTCTCCGCCTGCAGTGTCTGCAACCTGAGACAAATGCATTCATGATTTTTGGGGTGCTGGTTTGGCTGAGTGGTTGGGAGCCAGACACATTTCATTTATGCTCCTGGTGGCCCAGGTTTGGTTGCTGCTTTTGACCCAATTGCAGTGTGTCCTTCAGTCACAAGGGAAAAAACTAAGAAAAACAAGGTGAAGGACCCCAATCCAGAAAGATGAAGAAATCTTAGTTTTCAACCCCAAGGGCTCAAAAACAAAAACTAATCCTTCATAAAAAAAATTCAAAATACAAAAAGCCTCTTTCAAAACTTCATAATATAAGCACTAGAAGCACGGACAGAAGCAAAGACCTTTTATACTGCGGTTTTACAAGACAAACCAGGAACAGGTTCGACATATGACACAGGCTTCTCAGAGCAGAGAAAGGAAGTAAAAGTAGTGACACACAGACACAAAGGAGAACAAAAAATAAACAGGAAACACCAGAGAATAAACTAAACACAGAAACCACATAGAAAGGTTCAAGTATACTTTTCCTGTCAGCATCTTACACCCTGCTATCAGGTCCTATGTGCAGCATGTACCCCAACTTACCTAACCGCCTCCACCCCCCACCACCACAATCTGCAAACAGCAACAGGAGCAAGAGAACATGATCAGTCTCAGTCTCAGAGCAAAAAGAGGAAGTGCTGCAGGAAACTTCTCCTTTTGAAGCCTTCTCAGCATATCAGTGGTCAGCTCCTCCATCTTGGCCTCACAGAGCAATCAGATCACAGCTTCCCAAGTGTAGCTCAATCAGGCTCTACCTGGAGCAACAAAAAGGGAGGGGGAGAAAGGCAGGAACAGAAAGAAACAGGAAAAAAAACTCTGCAACTATTGGCTTCATGCCTGGCATGTAACAAACAGGTAAATGGTTAATGGACTTGAGCTTATATAGTGCTTTTCTAGTCTTGGACTACTCAAAGTTGCTTTACTCCGCCGGTCACACCGACCCATTCACACCCATTCGCTCTCACACTCACTCACTGACGGTTTTGAGTTTCTGTGTCAGTTATCCATCAGTATTTCTAACACATTCATGCCCTTTCATACCCATTTACACGCCACTGATGCAGCAGTGGGAGCAACATGGGGTTAAGTGTCTTGCCCAAGGACACATCACCATGTGTTGTCTGGAGCTGGGCTTGAACCTGCAACCTCCCGATCACTGGCCAAGCGAACTACCCAACTGCGGCTGGGGCCTGTTCTATGAAGCAGGATTACTGCCCAGCGAGGGTAGGTTCGGGGTTCCCTGTTCTACAAGACGGGCTCACTTCTTAGCGAGGCGAGTCTCTATGGCAATGTATCGCTGAGCACGGCTAACCTGCCGGGGCAGGTTAGGTTCCAGGATTGAACTCGTGGACTATAAAAACCCCACCCACTGACCAATGAGCTCTCTCGGCCAGCTCCTCTGTAGGAGTAAAATCTGGGGGAGGACTCTCATTGCCGTAACAAGACCTTTAATGCCAACACTTCTACTCCATGACAATATTTTATTGCCCATCTTAAAATTGTGACAGGAATTCATGTAGGGCTCATGTGGACTACATATCTCACAAAAAATGTAAACTTTATGTAAACGATAGGAATGAACAAATGAATGAATTCATCTTGGAAATGAATTAGACATGTCTGGTGCATGTTACAGTAAAAGTGCATGTTGAACAGTGCTATTTCATGATAATGGCACCAAAGATTTTTTTGCCCGCTATACTTATACATTGAGACTGTCAGCAATTTTCTGCCAGCAGTCCTTCCGTGCTTTTGCAGCAGCGACGGTGTTGCTTTTGACGTTTATTACATGTTTTAATTATTCATACTTTGTCATGATCGCCTCCTGCTCCTTGTGTGTGAAGTATATGGTCCTTCACCCTCCGGCCTGCTCTGACGCTCCAGACTGGTCCATGTTAGCGATCGGTCAGATGCGGTGGGCTCCACCTTATATGCGTGCAAGCGCTCATTGCAAAGCTGGATCCACTTATGAGGTTGATAGCCAGCGTCGTTGAACCATTTAGCGAGACCGCCGGCTACCGCGCTCAGTTCAGCGAGGTAGCTCCAAGGCTATCTTGCTAGGCTGAACTTGCTTCGTAGAATAGGGCCCTGATGTGGTAGATCTGGGCTTGTACTGCTGTAGTGCTCAAGGCCTGTTCCTGTGCCACCATGATTAGTGCCTCTGCGCTGTCCAGCCCTCTCAAACCATTAATGGTTCCTCTGGTTCCTCCTTTCCTGTGGATCATGGTGGCACAGGAACAGGCCTTGAGCACTACAGCAATACAAGCCCAGATCTACCACACCAGGCAAGGTCCCAGATACAGGCTGTTCAAAGAGGACCTTAAATAGTCCAGCACCTAATAGCAGAGGTGTGAACTCGAGTCATGTGACTTAGACTCAAGTCACAAAAATGACTTTTGACCTGACTTGACAATATCATCAAATACTTGCAACTCGACTTGGACTTTGACATTAATGACTCAGGACTTGACTCTGACTTTAGTCTGATGACTTGAAAATACTTGAAATTTTTGATAAGACTGTTGAGAAAATGTGCCGCTGTTCAAAGTATTCGACTAAGTGACAGTTATTTTGTCTTTTCCAGCAGGACAATATTTTTCCCAGAGGATTTGCTTCATTGAATGCATCTATTAACATCCAATCGTGGTTAAGAACAAATAAAGAGGGTGTGGATTACAGGTTCATTGAGCACAAGACTGCAGGACTGTGGGAACAACCCAGAAATGTGGAACCATGCTACCAAGGATAATTTCATTTGCATTTACAAACTATGAGGTCATAAACAAAAACGAATTGTCTTGTACAAAACCTGCAGCGTGAGAATAACAGACGGAGATGCAACAACGTCAACCTTTGTTTGGCACCTAAAGCTGCACAAAGAATGGTAAGTTCGGTAAATGGTTCTTATGACTTGCAAAGACTTGAGAATTTTAAGCCTATGACTTCAGACTTGACTTGTCTTGTCTTTACTTGAGACTTGACTTGGACTTGCACATCTTTACTTGAGACTTGATTCAAGGCTTGGGTTTAAAGACTTGAGACTTACTTGAGACTTGCAAAACAAAGACTTTCTCCCACCTCTGCCTAATAGCAGGATGCAAGATGCTGGCAGGAAAAGCATACTTTGATGTGCTCCCATGGTAATTTGTGCTAGAGATGTGAATGAGTCTACTCACTTTAAAAGCTCCTTCAAGTTAATGATCAGAACTGACTCACAGTTGTGAGTGAGAGCTTTATTGTTCACTTAAAAGAGCTCTTGAGAAGACTTGACTTGTTTGTCAAAGTCACATCTGCAGCACAAACCACCGCCAATATGCTTGCAGTAAAAGAATGAGTCACAACAAGCACACAGGACCATTTAGAGTTCCTGAAGCAGTGATCTGATGACTGTCGGAAGAGGTAGGCTAGCTTTTCCATTCATTAGCAGTGTTTGAGCTAAGCTAATTAGCAGTGGGTGAGCTTTCCCTGTCTCTTTCTTGTTAGTGTAGGCACAGTCAAAAGAATGGTGTCTTTCTCCCTGTCATGGACTTAGTGGTGAATAGGGATGTATACCGTGGACTGGTACTTTCATGTACCGGTCCCCAATTGGGTCGGTACCTGAGCACTGTTAAGAATCTGGAAAAACAGTACCGTTAACGGTACTTAAATGTCTCTTTGACTGTCACGTAGTTAAGTCATTACCGCCATCTGCTCGAAGGTTTGAGCTCACTTGAGCAAAGTTAATGAAAACTCGGCCCAATGCAATCTTTGTCAGAGAGAAGTTGCGTCCAAGGGGGGAAATACTAGGAACATCAACAAACACTTGGAGCGCGCGCATAGTATAAAGCTAAAGGAGTGCGGACTGTTTGATTGCTATAGCAACACGAGTAGAGTTAGCAGCCCGGCTAACACTAAAGACTGCAGCACAGACAGAGACAGAGACTCTATTATCCGACCCTTCGGTAAAAACCCTGCTGAAAACAACACAGTCACACGGGGTTAAACTCTTGACGAAGCGCCGCTGCACTCGGCCGTGTAACTTGGATGAAAAGCTGACGGCACAACACTCTTCAGACGAATCAGAGCTATTAAGGGCCGTTCGGAGCGGAAACTCTTTGTTTACTGAGGGCAAGAGAGCACCGGATGTGACTGACGCTCAAGCTGCGCTCAGAGCGCGCCCTCTGTTGGATGAAATGGTCCACTGCTCCAGGCGCCCTGATGTGCTGCTACACTCAATATTTTACATTTGAATATTTATTTACTGTTCGGTTTCGGATATTTATCCCCATATTCGAACAGTTGTCCAACTATCTAATATAAAGTGAGAGCCCTAGTACTCATCATTACAGTATCGATTTTAGCACAACAAGATATACAGTTGTGCCCAAAAGTTTACACCCCCCAGCAGAATTTCTGATTTTTTGGCCTTTTCTCAGAAAATATGAATGGTAACACAAAAACCTTTCTGTCACTCATGGCTAGTGGTTGAGTGAAGACATTTATTGAAAAAAAGATTAGTTTACTCTTTTTAAATCATAATGACAACAGAAACTTCAAAATTGACCCTGTTCAAAAGTTTACACCCCCCAGTTTTTAATACTTTGTATTTGCCCCTTTCATTGGAGCAAAGCGTTAGTTCAGACAGGCACGGAGTCAATCTGCTTGGCCGAGCTCTCACTCATATGCATATGGGGTGGCCTTATCGCGCAGTCTCACGTCAGATGATCGGTCTCCCCTCCCAGCCAGATCAGCTGATCTATTTGGCGCGTTATTTAAACTGCCCCAGTCTACCTGAGTGTCTGGCTGTCATCTGCACGCTGCTCAAGAACCCACCTCCTCACCAGCTCCTCTTTTGTGTTCTGACTCACCAATGTCAATGTTTTCATTAATGCTTGCTCTGTTCCGGGGGTTCTTGCTGCCGCTCTCCCTCCCTCATGCTCCTCCAAGTCGGCACTTGGAAAGGCAGGGAGGAGTGCTCTCCCTGCCTCAGGCTTTCCCCACAGGCGTGGGGAAGGGGAGGGAGGTCCCAGAACAGAGCCACACCGCCAAAGTTCAATTTGAATTGTTCAGCTTTTGTAATTCCATTGGTCATTGTTTACTCAAGGCAATGTAATTGTCATGTTATTCTAATGCAAGCAGTTGTAATTAATGTTGATGTTATGCAAATAATTGTAATTTCAAATTTATGCTTTTACTGAATTAATTGTAATAAATTTTTGACAAAGTGATCCTGGCTGAACATCAATAACAGCTTGAAGTCTTTTGTGGTGGTTATGGATGAGGGTCTTTACTTTCTCAGATGGTAAAACTGCCCATTCCTCTTGGCAAAAAGTAAATTCTTGGTCTGTCTTGCATGAACTGCACATTTGAGATCTCCCCAGAGTGGCTCAATGATATTGAGGTCAGGAGATTGAGATGGGCACTTTAAAACCTTCACTTTATTCTGCCGTAGCCAATGGCAGGTTGATTTGGCTTTGTGTTTTGGATCATTGTCGTGTCGGAATGTCCAAGAACGTCCCATGCGCAGCTTCTGGGCCGATGACTGTAAATTTTCCTCCAGTATTTTCTGATAACATGCTGCATTCATCCTTCCATCAATTTTGACCAATTTTCCTGTGCCTTTGTAGCTCACGCATCCCCAAAACATCAGTGATCCACCTCCGTGTTACACAGTAGGAATGGTGTACCTTTTATCGTGGGCCTTGTTGACTCCTCTCCAAATGTAACGTTTAGGGTTGTGGCCAAAAGTTAAATTTTGGTCTCATCACTCCAAATGGCTTTGTTCCAGAAGTTTTGAGGCTTGTCTCTGTGCTGTTTGGATTGTACGCGGAATATTTTGTGGCATTTGCGTAGAAATGGCTTTCTTCTGGCGACCCGACCATGCAGCCCATGTTTCTTCAAGACTCTCCTTATTGTGGATCTTGAAACATCCACCCCAATTTTTTTCAGAGAGTCCTGTATTTCAGCAGAAGTTATTTGAGGGTTTTTCTTTGCATCTCTAACAATTGTCCTTGCAGTTGGAGCTGAAATTTTTGTTGGTCTGCCTGACCGTGGTTTGATTTCAACAGAATCCCTCTCTCTCCCCTTCTTAATTAGAGTTTTAACAGTGCTTCTTGGCATCCTCAGTTCCTTAGATATCTTTTAAAATCCTTTTCCTGTTTTATACAGTTGGATTACCTTTTCTCACAGATCTCTTGACAATTCTTTTGCTTCACCCATGGCCTTAGAAACCAGAAACTTCAACGTAGCACCGAGTGAAAGATGCAAGTGTCTGTCAGGAGCTCAGAAACTCACTGAGCTTTCATACACACACACAGATTACAAGCTAATAGATCACAAGTGAGGATGGTTACCTTTAGTAGACATTCAAACCCATTTGTGTCAAATTTTGTGCATGTTATCAGGCCAAAACTGCCAGGGGGTGTAAACTTTTGAACAGGGTCATTTTTTAAGTTTCTGTTGTCATTATGATTTAAAAAGAGTAAACTATTTTTTTTCAATAAATGTCTTCACCCAACCACTAACCATGAGTGACAGAAAGGTTTTTGTGTTATCATTCATATTTTCTGAGAAAAGGCCAAAAAATCAGAAATTCTGCTGAGGGTAAACTTTTGGGCACAACTGTATGGGTCTGTCTGTACATGCAGTCTGTTGGGCGGCATGAAGTGGTTTTGCCATCTCCTTAGCTTTCTTTTTGCCTCTGAGAAGCATTTGTAATGCATTACTTCTATTCTGTGGAAGCTTTATTATCACCTTATGGTAATTAAAAAAGGTTGAATCTTTTAATATCTTGTAAAGTCTTTATTTTTTACACAAAATTACGTGTTGTAGTATCGATAAGAGTATCGATAAGTTTCAATACCGATAAGGAGTATTGTATTGGTATCGATAAAATCATAACGATATACATCCCTAGTGGTGAAGGAAGACACGAAAAGACAAAAAAAGTTGGCGTATCCCTCTAAGTAATAGGAGTTCCAATAGAAAATACAGCTGGATCAGGGCTATTCTTTACATGAAACATGACTAATTTTGAACAGAGGTGATTGTAAATATACTTTAACAGTTAACAAACATAAATATATAAACCTGATCTAGGACAAACTTGGATGACTTGAATGTTTTACATGAATGGTCAGACTTTGTGAGGGAGGCTATGTGATGTGCTAAATCTCCTTCGCATTCAACTTCAGCTCCACAACCTAGTGTATGGGGAGAGATTGTCTCAAAATAATGCACACAAATATATCCATAATTTCCACATGTGTTTTTCAGATCCACAAATATATATATGATTTTCACATGTGTTTTCAAATTTTGTGAGTGCATTTATCATGACTTATCATTTGTAAATCTTTAATTCTGCTTGTGAACTGTTGGAAGTGCGTTTGTGGATCAACTGACACCTGCATTTATTTTTGAGACAAACATAACGCGGCTTCCAAGAAATGCACACACATATTTGGAGGGATTTATCTCATTAATATGCACACAAATATCCATGAATTTCAGGTGTGTTTTGCAAATCCACAAATATACACATCATTTTCTTATGTGTTTTTGGGATTCACAAATATTTTCACATGTATTTCTCTAATCGGCAAACATGTTCATGATTTTCACAAGTGTTTTTAAGGTTCACAAATACACCCACTAGGCGGCAGTGTTGCTGTCTGTTTAACAGGGGGCGTCAAACGGCCTGCCTCGGCTTGGTACTGTTTAAGAAGGAGGAAACCCCTTCAAGAGCAGAAACGCACCTCAACTTAGAAAAAAAAGCAGCCCCGCCTCGTCCACCAGTAGTCATTTCTGGCCCTCGCCATGCTCTTGAGTGTGTCTTTCATATGTGTACGTTTATTCATTTTTCTTAACAGAACTTTGACGATCATTAACAGATGAACGTAAACGCACCAGGTGCAGCATTGCTGCTGACTGCTGGATCCTCCTCCTGCTGACTGGGCAAAGTCAGAAAGATATTCACTGATCTGACCCTCTTTTCAGCCACCGTCATGAAGACTGTGAGCTACAACCCGCTTTTTCCTCCAAACGAGCCGTCCTCTGAGCCAGACAGCTACTATTTGTATCAAAATGCCGTCGGTGATGCTCGACCGCTTAGGGCGCGTTCACCATAGCAAAGGAAAGCAGAGAAAGAAAACTCAGTACTGTCCAGAAATGACTACTGGTGGACTAGGACAGGCTGCTTTTGTTTCTAAGTTGAGGCACGTTTCTGCTCTTGAAGGGGTTTCCTCCTTCTTAAACAGTAACGAGCCAAGGCAGGCCGTTTGACGCCCCCTGTTAAACAAAGACAGCAACACTGCCCCCTAGTGGATGGAGGCGGCGGGGCTCTAGACACGTGAATATTCTCAAACTGTGTGTGTGTGAATCTCTGTGAAACTGTGTTACGTTTGTCTCAAAAATAGATGCACGTGTCTGTTGACCCACGAACATACTTTAAATGCTTCACAAGCACAACTGAATATTTACAAATGATAAGTCATGATAAATGCTCTCACAAACTTTAAAAATACATGTGGAAGTCATGGGTATATTTGTGAACCTGGAAAACACATGTGAAAATCATGAATATGTTTGTCGATCAGAGAAACACGTGAAAATATTTGTGATCCCAAAAACACATAAGAAAATGATGTGTATATTTGTGGATCTGCAAAACACACCTGAAATTCATGGATATTTGTCTGCATATTAATGAGATAAATCCCTCCAAATATGTGTGTGCATTTCTTGGAAGCCGCGTTATGTTTGTCTCAAAAATAAATGCAGGTGTCAGTTGATCCACAAACGCACTTCCAACAGTTCACAAGCAGAATTGAAGATTTACAAATGATAAGTGATGATAAATGCACTCACAAAATTTGAAAAAAAACGTGAAAATCAAATATATATTTGTGAATCTGAAAAACACATGTGAAAGTTATGGATATATTTGTGTGCATTATTTTGACACAAATCTCACCGGGGCTGGCTGCTCAGTGTTCATCATCATTGTGATTAAGTTAGTGCTGATTCACCTGTGGTAGTCATATACTGCCATACATCTAATGTGAATTTCTTATTTTGTACCGGCAAACATATTTGTTACTCATTATCGCAAATAAAAAGGACTTCTACTTTATACTTCTTCTTCTGCTTTAAATAGTAGAAGTCAAAAGTCCAATTTGTTAAGAAGAAAAAAGTCGTACTTGTACTTTTAAAAAGCAGAAAAAAGAACTACTCAGCTACAGTAATGCAATACATAGCCTCTCACCTCTGAGCACTACTATGTAAGGACAAATGATCCCCTTAAAATCCGTTTGACCAGTTTCTGTACCTGTCTTCCTCCCTTGCCTCCTGCCAGATAAACATTACAGCCAACTCTGTCATCATCCCTGAAAGTGAACTGTGCCCGCCTGCATCATCCTTTTCATCTCCTTCTGTGCCTCATGAGTTCTGCACCTTTACGCCACTGTCCACTGCAGACACTGAAGAGGAACGTCTCATATCAAGTTTCATTGTTTGGCCTCAAACATCTCCTCTATTATTGAGAAACACAAGTGATCCTGCGCACAGTATCTTCACCATTTTCAAGAGGGGAGGTGGAGGAGACTGGCATGCTGAAGATCAGTTGGATGTTGTGAAAAAATATTTACCTGATTTTGCCTTTGTCTGGCCATCTCCCCTCCCCCGTATATAAAATGTATCTGATTCCTTACACCTCTTCCTGTTTTTCTTGTCTGTTGCAGTGATCTGCATTTTCTCCCCCTCAGGTCTCATTGTGTTTTTTTTTTTTGTTTGTTCTTAAATTCTGCCTTACATTTTCTGTATACCTCTGCTTATTTATAATCCCTGTTTCTAACTTTTACTTCTTTTGTCAAACATCTTTGTTTTTGGTCACCCTCTTCTACTAATTTGTTTTAATCCAGCTCTGAAAAAGGGTTTGACTGAGATGGCAAAAGATTTTGTGAAAAAAAAAATCACAGTGGGCCTTCTGAAGGGCTGTGCTTTCGTCCTGCTTCTGGCTGTGATCATCTTTTTACTAAGAAGTATGGAACTTGTGGAGGTAAGAATTTTATGGTTGAAATTTTTCAGATGACATAAGGCTGTATTTCAGAGTTCTTACAGCTTTAATCGATGATGTATGGTTCAGTTCTTCTGCTATTTGGCAACTCCTTGAAACAAACACACTTGCTGGAGAATTCATTTATTATTTAGAGTGTTAACATGAAAGCTGTCTTTTATTACCACTGTAGCACATTTCTTTTTATTACTACTAGATCCTGTGGTTCTAAAATATGAGTGAATTTCTTAATACTTAAAGTTTTACCATAGTATCATTCAGCATTGTTCAGGTCAGTAACGTTTGAAACACATGTGAGAGAAGTCTATAACGCTCTACTATGAAAGAAAAAATAATTGCCTTAAATTTGTTTGACCAATTTCCGTACCTGTCTTTCTCCTTTGCCTCCTACCAGATAAAAATTAAAGACAACTCTGCCATCAGTCCTGAGACAGTGAACTGTGCCCCGCCTGCATCATCCTTTTCATCTCCTTCTGTGCCTCATGAGTTCTGCACCTTTACACCACTGTGTCCCTGCAGACACCCAAGAGGAAGCGTCTCATATCAAGTTCGATTGCTTGGCCTCAACGCCTCCTGTGACATCTCCTCTATTATTGAAAAACACAAGCGATCCCGCCCACAGTAGCTTTACCATTCTGCCAAGGAGGGGTGGAGCAGAGTGGCATGTGGGAGATCAGTTGGAGATTGTGATAAAAATGTTTGACTTCCAAGGTTTTCCAAAGAGGTCTGGGGGGGATTTTATAGTTGCTCGGCTGCACAACAAGGAACTTGAGGCAGGTGTGGCAGGCGAGTAGTGGACCACCTCAATGGCTCTTACTCTGCTGTGTTCCCTCTACCCTGGGAGGCGCACATGTCGAGTAAAGCTCAAGGCTATCTTCTTATGTATCATTGTATCATAGGTGACACTAAGAGCATCAACTGCTGTAGTGTTTCTGCTTTATACATAATTTGTACAATTGCCAAGACCGGCAATGCCCAAAACGAGGGATATTAGGCAGGGATGGGGTCAGACTGTGCTGCTGGATGCACCTCATTCACTGGCTGCAACAACTTGGGTCCATCTTGCAAAGCTTCAGGCTTAAATGGTTAAGCTCCGTCAGTGTTCTTTGGAGCAGAAAGAGGTGGAAGCTGTGCATTTCTATATTAAATGAAAAACAAACACTCGGACAGCGCAAACTTCCAAGGTACATCACATATAACTGCTACATTTATAAACAATAGTTCTATGATAAAGTTACCATCATTATATGATTTCTTGACCCTGAGAACTCACACCTAGCACTCAGAATCATGTTCATATCATTAGTTAGACAGTTATTGAGCAAAAACAATTGTTCACTAATGGCGGTTATCTGGATCACCACCAAAAATTATAATTTCTAAGTTGGGTTTACCGACATCTCCTAAAAATTTAAGCAAAATATGTCCAGTAGTTTTTGCATTATCTTGCCAACAAACAGACAAAAAAAACAAACATATAAACATAGGCCAGTAAAAAAAAAAAAAAAAAACATGACCTCATTGATGGGGGAAATAATAACACTGAAATAATTCCTTAAAAGAAAACTTATTTTTGATCTACTTCTGACATGTTCAGGCAAGAGTTTTCCGAAACACATCAGAAGTCCAATAAATGACACAGTGTAAAATGTCCTTGGAAAACACTTCACTTGGATGGCAGAACATGTTGCTCCAAAAACTGTTTGTACCTTTCAGCATGAACAGTACCTTCTTGTTGTGCAATTTACCTTTGCCATGGGCACTAACACCCCCCCATTACATCAGAGATGCTGTCTTTTGAGCTTAGCTCTGATAACAGTCTGGATGGTCCTTTTCCTCTTTAGCCTGGATGACACCACGTCCATGATGTCCAAAAAAGGTCTGAAATGTGGACTCAGACCACTGCAGACTTTTCCACTTTGCCTCATTACTTCTACATCGCACATATTGTTCTGAAACTGTTTGGCTATTTGTTTACTTGATTGTTCACAATGGGCCTGATCTACTCAGATTGCATGTGCAAACTAAGGCCCTCCTCACACGAGGATGGCCCCGTATTGTCTTGGTGTCGGCACCAAAACATGCATCGCTGTTTACACATCGTATTGTACATAGGCTTGTGCATTTACATGACAATGCAAAATCCATGCTTGTTCTCCCAGGTTCCACCCAAAACTGTCATTGGGTTGCCCGTCTGGTTCTGCTCCGAAGTGGATTCCACGTCAGCAAGTGCTCATGTGCGCTTAACATGCTGCGTCTCTGCATGAGCTTGTTGCTGTTGTTGCCGTAGCTGGTGTTGTTGGTGTTCTGAGAGCAAATGTTGGTATAAAAGTCGTAGCAATATTTGTAGCTACTGGAACAAGATCAGAATCAACCCAGCTGCCGCCATTGTTATTCTTGTTGTGTGTGACAACGTGGGTTGGGGGGTGGGGAGGAGGAGGGCTGCTATGAGGTCACCATCTTTTCCAGACTTATCTGTTCATACCAACTACAGCATGAAGACGAATACCCTGATATCCACCTGCGGACCCGTTTTCAAAAAAGATGTGGAGTCATGGACAAATATGCGTCTCTGTGTGTCAATATCACCAGATCGATAGTTTATTTTACCGGAGTCTTACAAATTCGTACTTGTGTAAAGCCCACCTAAAAAATTGCTTGTGCAAATAGTGGGCTTGTTGTGGGCGTGATGACTGTGCGTAGTGCGTAGTTGATAGTCGGAGCAAGACTGGTGTGGACCGCCCTCTTTAAAGAGGATTTTGCATGTGCTATCGGCTGTCACTATGGAGAGTTTGGGAGAGCAGAGTGGCGTAAATGTAAAATGAAGTTTGAAGTTGTGGAGTTTAAGGCAAACACACTTGTGGTAAGCAAGTGTGTTTGCCTTTTTCCGCGGCATGTCATTTTGACGGACAAGATCGTCATTTCTCCCTCATGCCATATTTCTATCCGTCATTTTTAATTTTCCTTTGTTGATTGCAATGAAACATAATCTAAGTGGCAGTATTAACATAATTGCATAGTTTCATCATTAATAACCTCTCATGTGAAGAGCAGTCACACAGTTACACATGCAGATCACGTGGGTAACTGTTGCCTTTTAAGCACTGACTGCATCACTCTCTCCGTACGCTGACAGCTTCTAAACTCGCTGTCAGTGCACTGAGAGAGTGATGCAGTCAACACTGAGTGACAAACGGAGCGATTATGGCTATGAAGGTTTTTTTTTTTGTTTTTACATAGATTGAATGACCTCCGTGATGTAAAGCGCAAAGCAGACAGGGTTTAGTTTACACGTGTGTCTGTATGGCACACTGGATCGTTCCTCTTTGTCTAGTCCATCGCAATGACTCACAGCCCCCAAGTCTTTCTGTTTTTTATCAAAATATTCAGGCAGTGATGGAAGATATTCGGTCAATGTGACCTCTGTTTGCCACCATGATCACAGCCTCCGTTCGTAACACTGTGCCCTTTTTAAGCACCTGCTTTTCAAACGTACTAAATTCAGACACAAAAACAGCGTACAATCACTTGCAGGTTTGATAAATCACATTGCAGGTAATCACATTTGCATCTTGCCCTCAGAGTATTTTGCGCGTTCTGATGATCTGCATGTTTTCTGCTTATTTATGAGGGCAAACATGCTAAATGGACTGCGCGTGCTATTCTGCTCATCTGACAGATGCAATCGTCAGTGCACCCTCTTAGTAGATCAGATTTGCGCGTGCTATCAAGTTTGCACGTGGTCTAATACACGCAAACCTTCAGTGGATCAGGCTCAAAGTGTTGAACCTCTCTCCATCCTTGCTTCTGAACAACTGAGCCTTTCTAGTATACTCCTTTTATACCAAATAATGACACTTATATGTTGACAATTAACCACAGGGCCGGAGAGACTCTGACAGGGGCTTTAGGGTTGTCAAAACTTGGTTTACATTTAATATCTGAAACAAGGATAGGTAACTTTGGATACCAAGAGGGCCAAATCAATTTTGTCCTCAATTCCACTTGGCCAAACAGTTAAATCTAACTCTTAAATTTATAATTTAATTAAAAGCACAAATACAGGAATGTCAGGAGGAGCTACTTTAACAACATTTTTACATTTAAATTGAAATGCAAAAGGCAATACCTAATTTAATAAGACAAAAAGAATTTCAGTCATTTCAGCCACTTAAGATAAATTACTAAGCAACTAATGGTGACTGAAGAAACATTTCACACTCACACATTCTATACTTTTACAGTGCATTCAGTGGTAGAAAAATGCTATTTAAGACAGCTGAAGCTATTTTTTTCAAGTTTTGCCATTTTAATGATATCTTGCTTATGTTGCCATATCTACGGAGCACCGGAGGTGTCAGGGTGTAGTATATTTTATTAAGGCGAGGGAACACCTTCTATAGTGTGGGCACACGTTATTAAAGCATTACCTCACTATAATACAGTGAGGAAACGGGATAAATAAAGCGTTACGTCGCTATATTATAGTGAGGAAACAGGATAAACAAAGCGTTACGTCGCTATATTATAGTGAGGGAACGGGATAAATAAAGCATTACCTCGCCATATTATAGTGAACCTCAGCGGTATCGGGAGTGAAATGTGCTTGATAGACTAGAATGGAAGCAAAGTGCTCTGCAGTACGTTTCGTGCTGAGTTGGTGAAGCCCCGGTGAGCTCCAAGGCGCTGGAGATTTTCTCAGTTGTCGCTTCCAAGCCTCATAGATTCACTGTTGTTAAGAAAGCACCAAACTGGAAGTCAACGTGTGGAGCATCCGGAAGTTTCAAAATAAAATATAATGCAGGGACGTAAATTTGCTCAATTCTTTGTCACTATGTCAAAACCGGAGGCACGAGCATAGGGTCAGCAGTCCGTCAGAGGGTCCCAGAGACAACACGATACCATGGACGAAGAAAAGTGAATCATAGAGGTACAGAAATATATAACATTGTATACATGACACCAAATATCTTTTCTACAATGATAGACAGATAGAAGTCGAATAAATCACAAAGCTGTGTGGTTGGGACCAGCAAAGCTTAGAGACCTTAGAGAAGCGAAGTGGGGTGTTGTTTCCTCAGTCCATAATATGCTTTATGAGCATTTGACATTGCTATTCTAATGACAGCCTGTGACTCTCAAGGCTGTGCGCCGCAGCGCACCTCGGCGCTCAGCCTTCATTGGGGTTTGTCTGTCAGAGCAAGACCGCGGCACGGCACTTCAGTGTGCCCTGGACTTTCGGGGGTGAGGCAGGTGGGATAACAGCTGCTTGACATGTAACCACATTTCAGTGTCAATACTTGATAACAGCGTTTTATTGCATGAAAAGTAATTAATTAGATTACCTGTTACTGGGAAAACATAAGCGGTTAAGTAACGCAGTTATTTCTGGCGCTGTTACTCCCAACACTGACTATATTATAACGAGGTAGCAGCTTAATTTATCTCGTTCCCTCACTTTATTATAGCGAGGTAACACTTTAATAAGGCATGCCGACACTATAGAAGGTGTTCCCTCGCCTTAATTAAATATTCTGCACCATGCCTCCAGGGCTCCGTACATATCTCATATGATGCTTGCATGTTTGTTGATAGCGAAAATTGACATTTAGGGATTTGGAGGGCCAAGTGTAGCCCCTGGGCTTTCATTTGCCCACCCTTGATCTAACATTATAACAAAATAAGGGCATTCTTTCTGTAAAGGTCTTTGCACAAGAGTGTCTGTGTAAGCCAATGTCACCAGGACTTTTACCAGCACAGCAACACACTTTTGCTGTGGCATACTTTTCAGTGGGTCCGGGGGAGGGGGTTCAGCTTTTCTTAGGTACAACTAAAGAGGCTAAACAGATAACACAGTCTGAATTTACTATCCGCAGAGGTTCAAGTCCACATTGCAGCAGGCTGGGGTCTGTATCTTATCTGAATCTGACCTCTGCCCTCTGCTTCATGGCACCTCCTACTCTTTTAAGCTGCTTTGTCTAAGAAAGGCAAAAAAGATCAAGCTGTAACATGAGTCATCTTTGTGTTTGAATATATACAGCTGAAGGCAGATAGCACCATACTTCTGAAACTGCAGCTGTCAACCATCTACCTGTTATATGAATGAATAGCTGCCACATTGTGTCTGCTTCAGCATTAAAACTCCTCTTCTTTGTTACATCAGGTGACTCTTATTCACCCAAGTGAAGCTGTCACAGTTCTACGCAAGCTGAACATCGAGCATCCTGACAGGATTTTCTTCAGTAGCGTCTTCCGCTCAGGCTGGGTCTCTGAAACTACCTCCTGCAATGTTTGTCTACGTCAGACCAGCCAACCACAATGCAACTACACTGACCTCCGCACAGGTGACCCCTGGTTCTGCTACAAACCAAAGAGCCTGGGCTGTGATGCCAGGATTAACCACATGAAAACAGGATATAAGAGTGTCCTAAAGGCTGGAGAAAATCTGCTCTTCCAAAGGTGAGAATACATTATTTTGTCTTTAATCTTCAGTTGGAAACTTCCTAGCAAAACACTATCCAGTCATTTTGTTTCACTTATGTAGTTATACCATAACTTGAATCAGACACCAGTCTTTCCAGCAACATTTTCAAGCTCCTTCTGGGGGATCTCAAGGCATTCTCAAGTTAGCTGGTAAATGTAGTACCCTGAGGTAGCTTAAGATCTTACCCAAGACCTCTACAGGAACTAAGAGGCACCCTAATCAGATGCCATATGAGTAAGCGTTTGTAAAACAAAGGGGCTCAGGGCTACATTAAGCTTTCCCAAATGTCTAAACACCCTCAGAAACATCCCTTATAGGCTGAGTCCTTCCACCTCACTGATCAGTCTGTGAGACAAAGGCCAATTCATGTTTCAAGGTTATGTTTCACCTCCACTGTGAATGTTCTGGAGATGGAATGGGGGAAGTAGATGATCGCTTTGTTTTGTCTCCAAAGGCAGTAACAAAGGTGTGAAATTGGAGAGAGGGAGGCCAGACTCAGCGGGAGATGGGAGCTCTGCGAGTGAGCATCTCTGTCTTTGTGTGTATTTGGGGGCATGAGCCATTTTATGCACATCCGAGCTGTAGTGCAGCATGAACTGACACAGATATGACAGCCTTGTGGAATTAACGTGAATGTCTCACGGTGTGAATATGGCAGAACTGCATTGCATTTCTTTTGTTTAAAGACACTCTTAATTTGGGCTTGATTCAGCAATGCTGTTCTTTTAGTCTCTATCCAAAATCATCACCACAGATGATGGATATGGTTAAAACAAAGAAAGGTTAATGAATTAAAAGCTCCCACCTCACCTCTTTTTTTTTACCCCCACAGTCCAGGACAAAGACGTCAGTCTTACTAATGCTGCACCAACATGCCCCTCAATCTAACAGTTCGTGCTGATCTAACCCTGCTTCTGGTTTTGAATGAAGGGTAGAATATCATACGTCTGACTTTTTGTTGCTCATAATTCACATTTTAACAAAAGTGCATGCCAAAGTTTTCCCTTAATTCTTCACAAACGACAATAAACTAGGCTTCCTTCAGATGTTTCAAAATGCCCCCGGGATTTCCCTGCATTTCTCCTTCTGATCAGAAGTCCGACATTTTGGGACAACAGCACACACTTTTCTAATCATTTTCTGATGCCTCAGAGAAAAAAACATTAAATCAGTAGCTAGCCATGACCGAAAGATATCACATATTGTAAACTTACAGTGATTGTGTGTGCAAACCCAATTTTTATTTATAACAGTGCGACTGTGAACCATGTGCCAGTCTAATCATCTGATAGCCATACCTTGTGCTTTCAGTCTTGGCAACAAGAAAGTTCTAAATGCTAACTCACGACCCTTTGCATTTTTGTACTCATTTCTGCACCACTCTATGCAGAGTTGCTGGCAACATGTCACTAATTACCACAAAGTAAATCTTTGGACCGAGCAGAGAAGTCTGGGTCCATGAGAGAGAGGGAGCATGAGAGCCATTGACATGGTGAGAAATTCAGGCGTAGTTTTTAAAGGAGACATACCATGCTGATGCATGATTTGATACTTACATATAATATAATAAATTTGAAAACAAGACCTTACACCCCCTTAATTTTCAAAAAGTTAGATATTATATTTTTTCTGATATCCTAGAACAAGATTTGATGCCTCTGAAAATAGGTCATTGCGAGATGATCGCGAGATTTAAATCGTCCTGACATCACGAGGTACCTTTCTTTTATTGGAGTAATCTGATAAAACACTTCCTCCTCTGTGATGTCCGTTAGCCACAAAACCGTCACCGAGGAACACATCCACCCAGCAGCAGTATATAGCTCCCTAGCTCACACTCACTCATTACCAGCTCTGGCCTGTAGGGGGACTCAATACGTGGTCGCTGCTTTGAGCCTGCCGGAAAATACAGTAGAAGAAGAAGGACAGGCTGGCTCTACCCCCGATAGAACTGACCAATCAGAGCACAAAGGGCTGTGACGTTGCGAGGTAGCTGTAGGTCAGTTTGAGAACCGAGCGTTTCAACGAGAGCTTGATAATGGCCTAAAATGAGGATTTTGAGAACGCTATTGTGGGGCAATGAAGGAACTAAATGACTTGTACTGAGGGCAGAAATGCTTTACAGGCATCCTAGTCTGGCATAGTGAAAAGGAGAAACAAGCATGATATGTCTCTTTTAATCATATAGGAACTTTTCCTCTACATTGATAAAGCATTTCAGTTGCTCAAACCCCCACATTTCTGGAAATGGGTCCCAGAGTGGATAAATCTTAAAACACTGGCCGAGTGTTTCCATGTGAACAACGAATGCGGATATAGCTTCAGAAATGATGAGGTCACAGTCCCATGTCTTACTTAAACTGCATGCTCAAACCTGGACAACATCTGAAACGATGTTGAAATATCATGTCCCACTTGCTGCAGAAGCCAATGAGATTGTTTTGGATTTAACAGCAAGCTTATTCACAAGCTCTGTGAATAACAAAACGACACAGAAACCAATGTACAACAGTTTTTGTTCATATTTTCCGTGATGTATGCACATGCTCCATGTCTAGATCTCTTGTTTTTACTTTCAATGTTTTCATGTTGACAGACACTAATCTTAAAACACTGCTGTCTTTACAGAGAATGTTTTTACTACAAACAAGTTTTCATCTTGTGTGGACAGGGCAGGAGCTCTAACAGAGCAGCACAGACAGGTTTTGTTGGACATTAACAATAATGATCAAACTCCTGCAATCACCAAAATTTATCTACTAGAGAAAAGGCAAAAATTTGGCTCTTTAAGATATTTAAGTATTTATAAATGTATTAAAGGTGATTAAAATGTCTTTGGTGAATTTTCATTCCACCTTAATTATTTTGGTCTTTTTCTTGTTTTTTCAGTAAAATCAACCTGAAAGTCTTCATCCAGGCTTCTGGACCTGCAGGTATCACTGTGCTTTCCCAAAAGAAAGGTAAGCATGTTGTCCTGTCATGAATATGAATGAAGAACTGAAGGAGCTTGACATTTTGGCATTAAAAGTGGCTCAACAAGAAATTGGATAAGATCAAACATTTAAAGCTTAGGGCAACGTCCTCTTCTCTTCCCACAGCCGGAAACCCTTTGTTTGCTCTCTTCAAATTAGACCGGGCTTTCTTGTCATGGAGAGATATAAGAATGTGTAATGTGGGAGATTTAGAAGGGGTATTTGCATTCCAACAACTTAGGGACAAGTACTCTTTGCCTAATCAACATTTCTTTAGATACCTGCAGATAAGGAGCTATGTGTGATCACATGTCCCTAATTCTGAACAAACAGGACCTGGAACATTGAATAATTGTTTGCAGGGTCCAAGAATATGATCTCCTGCCTATACAGTGCATTTCAGGATTTCACTTTTATAGACAGTCATACTTTTAAAGCAGATTGGGAGGCGGAACTGGAGATACAACTATCACAGGACAATGGGAAAAAACATCTGGAAAAAGTGCATTTGTGCTCAGTCCATGCTCGTCATTGTTTGACACAATTATGATACTACATAAATTACATAATTAGAAATCCAAATTACGCAGGATATTCACAGAAGTACATATTGTGGTTGATGCAATTCAACAGATACTACACCATCTCAAAGCTTTGCCTTGTGTCCCAAATGGAGAGATTTCTTGATAGGGACCTATAGCTTCTTTTCAAAATGCATGTGATCATAATTAAGACTTCAAGAAACTCATATTTCTATTTTGGAAAGGGCAAGAACTACCCACTTCTACACTTTGGTTAACTGAGTTTGAGAAACTTTACTTTCAGCCAATAAGATTAATTTTTCTAAGCAAATTAGGAGAATTTTAACAAGATCTGGTGCCCATTACTCTCAGCCCTGCAAAAATGATAGTATTACAATTTAAATGCATTTATTAGATATTAAAATGGTTTTAAAATGTTTACAGATCTTAAAGGAATATTACACCCAAAGAATTATATGCCTTAATTTTCTACTCACCTCATGCTGAGCAACACTCTGGAGCACTTTTTTGATGTCTCAAATGCAGCTGGAGGTCCAGGGTGATTTACGCTGTCAACAAACGTCCCTCTAACAGGGGACGACGGGGTCCGGAGACAAAGGTCCATAAAAGTCCACAAAATGTGCCTATTTTCCTTCATACTGCTCGTCCGCTGTAATCCAAGTGTCCTGAGCGGTAACGCCCATAATTAATTCAAACGAGGTCATTTAGTACATTTTTCGAGCCTAAACAGTGCTATAGCGTAGGCACATTTTTGTGGACTTTTATGGACCTTTTCTTCGGCTCCGCCGCCCCTGTTAGATGGACGCTTGTTCACAGCGAAAATCACCCGGACCTCCAGCTGCATTTGAGACATCAAAAAGTGCTCCAGAGTGTTGCTCAGCATGAGGGTGAGTAGAAAATTAAGGCATATCATTCTTTGGGTGTAATATTCCTTTAAGTTTTCAGGTGGCACTGGGGGTTGTTGACTGTTTCATTTCCCTTGGTGGTGTTGTAAATAAGATCTTGTTTTTATTTTTTCTTAAGAAATTTGGCCCATTCCTTGAAAGCTTTCTGTTTTCACACAAACCTTTGAATTTAGTTCAAAGGTCTGTAAAAATTAAGAAAAAAAATTAAATGTGTGCTCAAAGATATGTGACCATCCTGTCCTTAAACATATTTGAACAAAAATGGCTTGACAAGAAAAATATACCCAGTATTTCTTGATACTCACCAGAGCAGACTTGTGTTCTACATGTTATCATGTGAATTGAAAGAGGTAAAAAGAGAATGCAGGTCTGATGTTGGATCTGATGGCATTCAGTAATTTTGAAATATTCTTACCAAAATCATCGTTAATTTTTAAACAGGACAACCCAGCGTCAATCAAGGCAATAAGACGATTGAACTCTCTGGTTTTTATTACCATGGTTTGTGGCAATCACTGCGTGGACCTCAAGTCCGCCACTTTGACAACTCAGCATCCATCAGTCAGTGTCTGAAGGGCAAGATTGTCCACATGTATGGAGACTCCACCACAAGGCAGTGGTTTGAGTATCTTCAAGCTTCACTAACAGGTAGATGATCCATAACACTTTCTGACACATTTTGATGTATGTTTATTCTTCATCTTCATTTTCCTCTATTCCTTCCTCCACACTTTCAGATGCTAAGGTGGTGAACCTGAACAGTCCAAAGCCAGCGGGGCCATACATTATATGGGACGATGCAAACAAAATCTTGGTGACGTACCACATCCATGGTCTTCCTCTGCGCATTGAATCAATTCCAGCCAGTAAGGAAATTTATGTTGCCAATGAACTTGACATGCTTATCGGTGGTCCCAACACGGTGGTAGTTTTAGGCATCTGGGCCCACTTCAGCACTTTTCCAATTCAGCTCTACATCCGCCGGCTTCAAAGCATCCGCAAGGCAGTGGTCCGCCTCTTGAACAGGGCTCCGGGCACGCTGGTGGTCATCAGGACTGGAACACTCCAGTCCACGGAGCTTCATAATGTTGTAAGCAATGGAGACTGGTTTTCCATTCAGCTGGACAGAGTGCTCAGAGCTGTGTTTAAAGGACTTGACGTACAAGTGGTGGATGCTTGGGATATGGTTCTAGCCCACCATCTCCCACACGACCTCCACCCAAAACCTCCCATCATAAAAAATATGATCAATGTTCTATTATCTTATATATGCCCTCAAAAGAAGGGTTAACATCGCACTTAAGGGCAAATATAGGAGAAAACATACCAGCCCTGAAACAAAATATAGTCCTAGCTTTTCATTTGCATCTCTATGAGAAAATGAATGCTCCTCAAACAAAGTTTGCAAAAAATATTTTGGAAGATTTTTTTTCTTCTCTGTAAAATTCTAATTTGTATTGTATTTATATTGTTGGAAAGCCTTAATCACCTTTACAATGAGACTCAACTTGCAAGAAATATGCATTAGTTGAATGAGCAACAAACTAAACCTGTAGGTAGTGCCCCAAAAGTGCCAATATCTCTCACAACTGGAAGCTAGTTTTCTGATGCACTGAGTGACAGGATTAGTATAAGTCAGCCTTGGTATCATTTTCAAACTTAAGTTCTGTGAGACTGGTGAAGTTAAAGACAGGCAACAAAGGAGGTGACCCAGTACAAAAATGAGTCATGATGACTGGTTCTTCACACTCGCTTCAATGAGCAACCACAGACTTCCTTTCAGGGGAAGGGGGGATTGTGTCACTTTTTTTGGGGTGTCATCCACACATACAGTCATGGAAAAAATGATTAGACCACCCTTGTTTTCTTCAATTTCTTGTTAATTTTAATGCCTGGCTCAACTAAAGGTACATTTGTTTGGACAATTATAATGATAACAACAAAAATAGCTCATGAGAGTTTAATTTAAGAACTAAGAACTATTCATTTTCCATGGTTTTCTTGATAATAACCAAAATTACTTAAATTCTTACATCAATAGCTATGGCATTGTACCACCAAAAACACTACTTTTAAGCATTCCATGTTTTCTTTTCTGTTTGCTTTAAACACATGATACACACAAGAGTTAATACTTGATTGCATAACCATTGTTTTTGATGACTGCAGCCATGCGTCTTGGCATGCTCTCCACCAGCTTCTGACATTGTTCTGCTGTCACAGCAGCCCATTCCTGTTGGACAAATTCAAACAAATTTTCTTTGTTTTTGGGCTTGTGGTTCTCCATTTTGAGTTTGATGATTTTCCACAGGTTTTCAATTGGATTAAGATCTGGTGATTGAGCAGGCCAAGGCATGGTGCGAATGTTGTGGTTCTCCATCCAGGCTTTAACTGACCTTGCCGTGTGGCAAGGGGCATTGTCTTGTTGGAAAATCCAGTCATTCGAGGCAGGAAAGAGTTTTCCAGCTGATGGAAGAAGACTGTTTTCAAGGGTAGTCCTGTACATGACCTGGTTCATTCGGCCTTCACACAATTGCATTTGCCCTGTTCCACTCAGACTGAAACAACCCCAGATCATGACTGATCCACCCCCATGTTTTACTGTAGGGGCAAGACAGTCTGGGTTGTAAGATTCTCCAGGCTTCCTCCTAACCAGTAAGTTGGCTGGAGTGGGCATCAATTCAAAATTGGATTCATCACTGAAGAGAACCTTAGCCCAATCATCAACAGTCCAATCCTTGTGGTCTCGAGCAAAGAGTAACCGGGCCTTCCTCTGCCTTTCATTGATGAAGGGCTTCTTGCGTGCTCTGTGTGACTTCAAACCAGCTTCAACAAGTCGGTTCGAACTGTCCTTGCTGAACAAGTCACATTTCTCGACAGTGCCCACTCATTTTTAAGGTCCCTGGAGGTCTGACGACGATTCCTGACACAGGAACGGATGAGTGCACGGTCATCTCGTGGGGTAGAAAGACGTTTCCTGCCACGGCCAGGTAGCAATTTGGTAGCGCCATGTTCAGCTTGTTTTTTTTTGTTGTAATGAACGGCTGTCTTGGAGATCTTCAGTTTTTTCGCTACCTGTCTCTCACTCATGCCAATTTCCAGCAGTTCCAAGATGGCTGCCTTTGTGGCTTCACATAATTCTTTTGTTTTAGGCATTATGTGAGAGCTGACAACTTCTGAGTTGTGCTACGGCTTGAATGTAAGCAGGAAACCACTCTAGGCCTTTGCATGTGCAGTGCTGCTTGTGACATGAAATGGCCTCTTATATACCCTGGGAATCAATTAAGCTTAAGAATGTCAAATAGGACATAAAGTATTATGTGACCAGCTGCATTTTTTGTTGTGTTCATTGTATTATACGTTTAGTGGTACCAGATATTAGAATGAACAAGAAATTGAAGAAAACAAGGGTGGTCTAATAATTTTTTCCATGACTGTAGTAACCAAATGCTTAGGCAACATGTTATTTGCATGTGGCCAGTGTTTGCAATAATGAGATCAATGGGTGCTTTCATATTAATGAATTAACAATTGCAGCCCTTGTCTTCAAGCAATTAACAAAAAGAGCGTAGTTCTCTCCAGAGCAGGAGTGGGAAAATAGCAGCCTGTGGGCCAGCTTGTTCAGAAAATCAAAAACTCTATGCACATGAAGAAATCCTGACAAAGTCTGCCATGATGAGATTAAATTCGCAAGATTTACAAGAAAATAGAGCTGTAACTGGCTGTATGTTTTCTCCTTATATATGTATGTATTTTAGATGGACCTTTTGCTTCTGTTTTATGAAAATGTGCTCTTATCCCTGGATCCATTTTGCCTTCCGTTCTGCATGTTTTTTGGAATGTTGCTTTTAGTGTGAACAGAAATCAAAATATTTCCATTTATACCATTAAATCAAATCACCCTTGGTTTGTGAAGACAGTAAAAGAGGGAATACCGGTAGATCAGGTGTACTTTGAATGTGAAAACTTTTTTTTTACATGGAAGATTTGGGGAAAACTCCAGCAGCCTTCATATTTGAATGTAGGACCCAAAATTAAGGCAAACAAGTGCTCTTTGAAATTATGATGCATCCTGATCATAATATTACAAGCAGTTTCAAATTTCATGCAGCTTTTGTATTTGACTTTTTTGTAATATTACCTTGCCTAGTCCCAGGTGATATAAGACAGGACAGTATCAATTATATAAATATATTTCATTTTGTGCTAAAATAGCAATACATTTTTTGGTATGTGACACAAGTGCACACCTATTTCTCCTCTCCTCTGCCCGTGACTGTGTCTCACACACAGCCTCTCTGCTCCTCCTCCTTCGCTCTGTGACCTGACAACCACCCTCCTCCGCCTCCAATCCAACCTGCCTAACTCAGCGTCATTCTCGCTAAATCTAATGCCTTTTCAAACTCTTTTGGCAACATTTTTGTCAAAAGCAAGTAGCTAAAAATCTGGATTCCTTTAAGGGTGATTTGGCGACTTCGTGGAACTTGGGAAAGCACGTATTGTTCTGCAGTTTCTATCAAAGCCCATTTCCACAAATTAAAAAAAAATAAATTTAGGAAACCAAAAAAATGCGAAGTCATAATTAAGAGAAAGTTAGTCATAATTTTGAGATGCCTTTTGCGCATGTGCACCACGACCTTAGGCGTTTCTCCAGTCACAAGCCTTCCATACACTGTTAGAAGGAACCCTGACTGAGAGGACAACTAGGCACAAATATGATTTAATGCTTGTCTCATGCTAGAATGTGTTATTTAAAAAGCACTAAGAATTGTTATTTCTTCAGAAATCGCAATTCATTCTATACTACGAGCACAGCCATTGCTGCGCAATGCATGCTGAGTTGATTATGTACAAAACCCCAAACCAGTGAAGTTGGCACGTTGTGTAAATCATAATTAAAAACAGAATACAACGATTTGCAAATCCTTTTCAACTTATATTCAACTGAATACACTGCAAAGACAAGATATTTAATGTTCCAACTGAGAAACTTTATTTTCTTTTGCAAATAATCATCAATTTAGATTTTAATGGCAGCACCACATTGCAAACAAGTTGGCACAGAGGCATTTTTACCACTGTGTTACATCGCCTTTCCTTTTAACAACACTCAGTAAACGTTTGGGAACTGAGGAGACCAATTTTTGAATCTTTTCGGGTGGAATTCTTCCCCATTCTTGCTTGATGTACAGCTTAAGTTGTTCAACAGTCCGGGGTCTCCGTAGTTGTATTTTACACTTCATAATGCGCCACACATTTTCAATGGGGGACAGGTCTGGACTACAGGCAGGCCAGTCTGGTACCTGCACTCTTTTACTACGAAGCCACGCTGTTGTAACACGTGCAGAATGTGGCTTGGCGTTGTCTTGCTGAAATAAGCAGGGGCGTCCATGAAAAAGACGTTGCTTGGACGGCACCATATGTTGCTCCAAAACCGTTCAGCATTAATGGTGCCTTCAGAGATGTGTAAGTTACCCATGCCTTGGGCACTAATACACCCCCATACCATCACAGGTGCTGGCTTTTGAACTTTGGGCCTATAACAGTCCGGATGGTTCTTTTCCTCTTTGGTCCGGAGGACACGACAACTCGTCAGGCCACAGAGCACTTTTCCACTTTGCATCAGTCCATCTTAGATGAGCTCGGGCCCAGCTAAGCCGGCGGCGTTTCTGGGTGTTGTTGATAAATGACTTTGGCTTTGCATAGTAGAGTTTTAACTTGCACTTACAGATGTAGCGATGAACTGTAGTTACTGACAGTGGTTTTCTGAAGTGTTCCTGAGCCCATGTGGTGATATCCTTTACACAGTGATGCCGGTTTTTGATGCAGTACCGCCTGAGGGATCGAAAGTCACGGGCAGTCAATGTTGGTTTCGGCCTTGTCGCTTACGTGCAGTAATTTCTCCAGATTTTCTGAACCTTTTGATGATATTACGGACCGTAGATGATGAAATCCCGAAATTCTTTGCAATAGCTCGTTGAGAAATGTTGTTCTTAAACTGTTGGACAATTTGCTCACGCATTTGTTCACAAAGTGGTGACCCTCGCCCCATCCTTGTTTGTGAATGACTGAGCATTTCAGGGAAGCTGCTTTTATACCCAATCATGGCCCCCACCTGTTCCCCAATGAGCCTGTTCACCTGTGGGATGTTCCAAATAAGTGTTTGATGAGCATTCCTCAACTTTCTCAGTCTTTTTTGTCACTTGTGCCAGCTTTTTTGAAACATGTGGCAGGCATCAAATTCCAAATGAGCTAATATTTGCAGAAAATAAAGTTTACCAGTTCGAACGTGAAGTTTCTTGTCGTTACTGTGTATTCAATTGAATATAAGTTAAAACCAACTTCACTGGTTTGGGGTTTTGTAGATGACATCAGGGATGACAGTAATATAGCCTACTATGTTTGTCTCTGTGAACATTTCACCATTTTTAAGTAAACATGGATAATTTGTCTAAATACAGTCTGTCAAAAACCCCTATGGCCTCCTTGACCACTTTTTGGTCATTTGAGTTGTATTTTCTGCTTTTATTCTGCAATCAGCGTCTCAAAGTGCACTCAGCTGCCAAGCTGTGTGGGCATGTTAGCACTGGCATATGATAACTCCTCTAAATAATTTGCTCTCAACAAATGCGGATTGAGTTTGCTAACTCTGTACAAATAACCATCCAACAATCCATTCTTTGTGTATCTGGTCCAATGTTTGAAGAACCTTTTATGCATACTAAACCAGGTATCTTCAATAAGTCAGAAACCATTACATGAAAATCTACTGTGTGAAAAGTCCAACTTCCACTTTGTGAGATAATACAATTATAACACCTCTTGTGAACTTATTAAGCATATATTATGTAATACTTCTAACTTGGCAAAGCATGTATTGAGACAGTTTCAATTAGATAAGGAATACATTGTGACAGTTTCAACTTATACATTCCTTGAGTATGTGTGATATACGGATGTTGTGATACTTTTGATACATTCTGTGTGTGTGCCTGAGGATTAGGTGAGACCATCATCTGAGGAATACAGTGTAAAAGGCACATTATATGTAGCATAAATTTATGAAAGCCTTAAGCATGTAAGATGAACCCCTTAATCCAGCATTCATTATAAACCAATAGCGGAGCAGGCGGGGGGTGGAGGGGGCAGCTGCCCCGGGCCCACTGCTGCGTGGGGCCCACCCTGAAGGGGGGAAAAAAAAAAGTGTGCTGAAGAAAATGATAAGGAAGGAAAGTTGCACTCTATAACACTTGCGTTCATAAGGATAAAGTTGTTTAAAAAATAAAAATGACAAAAAAAAAAAGTCCCTTCTCCCCTTGTCTGTCTGCCTGTCATGTATGGGTGAGTGCGCACGACGAATTCAGTCGGACTGAAAATCGCCCCAGGCGCTCTCATAGACTTACATGGAGAGACTCTTTTTTTCAAATTTTGGAACTTACAATGCATTTCTATGGGCTCAGGGAGGGCCTGTCCCAATATGATTTCGTGCGCACTGATGCCTGCTCGGATGAGACGCACAGCACGCATGCGAGAGAGATGATTCAAAGTAAACGTGAGTGATTTATCGGTGGATTATCAGTATTCTCTGAGTAAGTAGTGTACAAGTATTGCAAATAATAGCATTAGAATAACTCTGGAGTGTTTCCTTGTTGTTCTTTTGCCCAATTTTGGCCGTGTTTTGCCGTTAAGTTGCCGGTTTTGCCGTATGTTCGCCATGTTTTTACCGTGTTTTGCCGTATATTCACTGTTATGTGTACATGTTAACATACACACTAAAACTAAGGATGGGTATGAAAGCAAGTTCTACTTGAGGATCGATAAAAACTCCCTAAAAGAACAATAAAAGAGAGCATATTGAGAAATGACAGAGGGCAGGAATAAAGGGGGAGGAAGCAGTGCACTACAGAAAAATTGATGGGAGGACAGCAAACTTTGACCCTGTCTTCATCTGGACAGGAGCTGCTTCAGAAACTTATTGTCAATAAAATATACATGGACATGGTCTATTATAACAAACTGACATGGACACTAAATGTAGTTGGCCAACAGAATATTTGAATGCATGCTAATATGTTTTTATCATCTCATAAACATTTTTACATGTCATGGCTCTGTCTGTTTTTGGTTATTTAGTTTGATGTACTCTGTTCCTTGGTTAAACCTTGCTTTCTATATTCTATTCATTATTGTAATGTTTCTGTCCGTCTTTGGTTATTTAGCTTTTTGTACTTTGTTTCTTGCTTTAACCTTGCTTTTTTGATTCTGTTCATCATTGTCAAGTTTCTGGTTTTGTGTCTTGTCTCGTGCTTCCTGTTTTATTTTGAATTCCTGTGTTCCTTGTGGTGTTTTCCTGCCCTCCCTTCTGTCTCTCTGCTGATGATGATTCCTTCCACCTGTGTGATTGTCTCACCTGTGTCTGATTCCCCTGTGTATTTAGTTTCTGTGTTCCCTGAGTCCAGGGTTGGGTCATTGTTCATTTTCCTGTTTCACCATGTGCTCATGTGCCTCTGTGTCTCCTGTGTTCCTGAGTTAGTAGGTAATCTGTTGTTTTGTTAGATCTTTTGTTATTTGATTTGTACTTTGTTTTTGGTCCCTTTTTTGTTAGTAATTAAAGATTTTTTGGTTATCTGCATTTGGGTCCTGCAACTTTGTTTTTGTTGTTTTTTTGTTGTACTAAAAACCGTGACAGTACATGTTCATTTAAAGTTTTTATAAATAGAAACCTGTTGAAAATTCATATCAGTTTTCTTTTCTTGCAATTACACACTAAGCACTTACTAGATAATTATGCCAAATACTTGCCAGTTTTGTTTACATTTATTTCTTATGAACATAAGCTGAATAAAATTTGTCGAAAGGACATTTCCATGGACATTTAAGACATTTTTTGACAAAGAGAGACCAGGCAGCCTGTACAGTATTTAAAGAGTTATTTGGGACCACCTAATAAGTAAGTGTGTATTGTGGAACCAAATGTATAGCATTTTAGACATTAAATTGATTTAGCTTTACAAAAATACTGTACAGTATGTGCATGTTATGTCTGGTGTTGCCATCAACAGGAAAAACAAATCAAATAATGTCAAATAACACTGTAAAGTAGGCTATCTGACTTTTAAATTATTAATTTAGCTATTGAAGGGGTGATCGTAGCCAGTACCACATCTGTTGCCCCCCCTGAGAAATTTTTCAGGAGCTGTTACTGGCTGAAACCTTATTTGAATCATTCTGACCGGGTGCGCCTGCTTGCTGTGGTTGTGTCAGAGGGGCTGATCTGTGGCATTTTCTTTTTTAAGCGATTATGTTTTAATGGGGATGTTTAGGCCACAAGGGCCCATCGAGAAATGCTTCACCCCCCTGGGCTGGGACCCCTGCTCCACCCCTGCTATAAACATACAAGAAAGAATAAGTAAACTATAACCTTGATGATACATAAAAATAAGCAAAAGAAAGTAAATATAAAAGTGAATCAAATAAAGTGAATCATCAATTGCTACATTGATTAGAAAGTCAAATATATAAGTAAATTATTGGGTTTCCTTGATTATGACAGTCAAAGCACTAACCAAACAACTTATCAACCAAAATACTTGTTAGGCAGAGATCAGAGGTTTGCCAGGTGGATGGATGGGAGCGGTGCTCAGTGTCCTCGCTGTCGGAGTTTAGATTCCGCCGGCCCGCTTACCTCTCCTGCATCTCCTCCACGTCCTATACAGAGCTGTTGCTCCTCTGACCAAAAGTTCGAAAAAGCTCTCTGGGTTTGTGTGGAGCAGGGAGAAGTGCCTAGAGAGGATTGTAAGTGCTAAAAGTAATTGGATTAGAGTATCCAAACACAAAGAAAATAAACAAAAACAGGCAAATACCTAGAGAGCAACATTCCAAGGCTGCAGTCTGTGGTGCCATCGTGCTTCAAAAGATGTTTCGAGCCAACGTTAAACTTTTGCTTGATCTCATTAAAGTTTAAAAGATTGTCATTCTCATACAGATCTAGAGTCTTACTGGTGGCTCTGTCTGCCCATAACTTAAAGCCAAGGTCGTTAGTACCTGGTGAGAAGTTTCTGTTACCCCAAACAGGTGAAAACTGGGATAGAGGAACATTTTCCCCAATATACCTTAGCACCTCGTGCCATATTATCAGTGTGTTTCAAATAAAGGGGTTTGCGATGTGTTTTTTGGAATGACTAAATTTACAGAGTAAAGGTTTAGGTATAGAGGGATTTTGGAAGTTGTAATTTCCTCCGTTCTTTTTCACTGTGCCGGTGACTGATGTTCAAACCAATTATAGTTGGGCAGCTCAATAATACCCCTGAACGAAAAGAAGCTTTAACCCACCTCTGTCATACAATAGGTATAGGGTCATTCGAAGTCTTGAGTATCTACTGTTCCAAATATAATTACAAAAGAGTTTTTTCATTTCAACAAAGAAATGATTAGGTGAAGTTATAAGAAATTATAAGTAGCATTATTTGAAACAGGTACAGGGACTTAGGAAGAATATTCATCTTCAGAACATTAATATGTTCAGTAATGGAACAGTCAAAGGTTTCCATCTATTAAGTGATTCCATTCTACTGATTCAATCACAGGGTTATACACTCAAAGAAATAATTTGTTGGTTGAACGTAATAAAATTATGGAAAGAATTTCCACCTAATTAAAATGCTGTCATTTAATGAGATACAATTCTGTTAAACCAACTAATTGTAATTATGCTGAGTGAACATAAAGTATTGGTGTTACCATTGCAATGTTTAAATTCAACTTAATTTGTATAGGTTGTTTTACTAATTGTAATTATGCTGAGTGAACATAAAGTATTGGTGTTACCATTGCAATGTTTAAATTCAACTTAATTTGTATAGGTTGTTTTACTAATTGTAAATATGTTGAGTGAACATAAAGTATTGGTGTTACCATTGCAATTTTTAAATCCAACTTAATTTGTATAGGTTGTTTTAACATATTTACTAAGGTAGAAGCTAACTTATTTTACTTGGGTTACATTAACTTCTATATGATTATGGGTATCTTATTTTGACAGGGTAGGTACAGCTACATTTTTTAAAGGTAAAATAATAATTATTTAATGCTGACTTAAACTTAAAGTTCAGTCAACAAAAATTAAACTGAGAAAAAACTTTTTATAGGACAATAAACTCTAAAATAGTAATTATTTGGAAAAAGACCACAAAATGGACTTGATTTGCAATACGACTGTATTCTTCAAAACAGGCAAACAATGACAAACAAAAATGCCTATCTTGACTTGAAAGCCATCAAAATAAGTGCTTTTAGCTAAAACTCAGTCTGCATCAAACATTCAAAGTTTTCTAGGATTTAAATGTATCAACAGAAAATATACTCTAAATTGAACCATTTTTGCAGCCTTGTCAGGTTCTCAGTGAAACAACTCAAGAAAGCAATGTCGGCCCAGAAATTAACAAATTCAAGTACTGAAATGTTGCCCTGCACACTTGCTATATTTATATATATATGTATATATATATATATATATATATATATATATATATATATATATATATATATATATATGTATATATATATATATATATATATATATATATATATATATATATATATATATATATATATATATATATATATATATATATATATATATATATATATATATATATATATATATATGTATATATATATATATATAAAGCTCTTTAGATTTTGTAATGTTTTGGGTCATACCGTGATTTAAAAAAGTATCTGTGCTGGGCAACATTTCAGTACTTGGATTTGTTAATTTCTGGGCCAACACACACATGTGCAGGTACAACTAGGGAAGGGAATCAAAATCCAATTCCAGTTGAGAATCGTTAACAGCTCCATCAAAGAATCGATATCATTAATCTTTTTGCTAATCAATCCCCTTATCAATTCCATTCAATTGACAGGGTTCAGAAGCGTCAGAATTGTGGCTTAATTTTAATTACACCGACTGCACAACCTTAAGTGAGTGGAAACACCAGCAACTTACAGAAGCAGTTATCTACACTGTAATGTATGTTTGGCATTGTTGACACTGAAAATGAGTCCATTTGCCCACATGCAAAATTAGCTGGAATCGATAAGGGAATCGTTAAGAATTGGATCGATTAGCAGGATCGTTAACAGCATCGATATTGATAAAATCTTATCAATACCCATCCCTAGGTACAACCCTTGCAACTGACAGAAAAGTTAAATGTTCTAAGGACAATGTGAAATGGCAGCACTGAGCAACATTTGAACAACTAAACTGAACCGTTTATATGCAACAGCTTTTCGTGAAATACTTGGTTCATCTTGGGTTACTCTTATGTTCACCCTGGAACATTTTAGTTCAAAGTCCCTTGGATCTTTTCAACAGAAAATATCAAAACTGAACCATTTTTGCAGCCTTGTCAGGTTCTCAGTGATACAATGAAAAAACAATGTAGGCCTAGAAATCAACAAATCCAAGCACTGAAATCTTGTACAGCACAGTCGCTGTTTTAAAATCACTCAATGAACCGTAACATTGTGGCTTCCTCCCACAGACCAAAAACATGCTCATTAGGTTAACTGGTGACTCTAAATTGCCCTTAGGCATGACAGTAAGCGTGAATGGTTATCTGTCTCTCTGTGTTGCCCTGCGATTGGCTGGCGACCGGTTCAAATTAAGGTCAATAACGTTATGTGCAAATACAACCTTTGAAACTGATAGCAGAGCAAAGTTAAATGTGAGGACAATGTGAAAAAGCAGCAATGAGCAACATTTGAACAACAGCTTTTCTTGAAAATACTTGGGTCATTTGAGGTTACTCTTAGGAACGCTTTAGTCCGAACTCCTTTTCATCTGTTAAACAGTAACAGCTGACCTTTTGTTTACCCCACAGTGGATGACTTGCGTAAAAGCAAGGTTTTCAATGCTTGAGCTTTTCTTGAGAGTCTGTTTCCATCAAGTTCCATGATGATCTTTTGCAAAGCTTCAAAGGTGTATCTTAGCTCTGAAGGGTAGCTTAGGTTGAGTGCGTAGACCAGAGCGAACAGCATCGCGACAGCAAATGGGACATTCCCCAGTTCATCCAGAACTTGGACACCCTCCAAGATGATACCCACATCATCTGGGTTATCCTCTGGCTCTGCCCCCTCTTTTCGAATGACATAAATTCCAAAGATCACCTCCTTCATTTTAGCCTGGTTGCTTTCAACATCTGCATCCTGTAAGAAAAATAACAAATTCATGATATACTCATCCCTTTAACCTCTATAGCCCCAAATGACACAAATTTGGGTCTTCTGGGGTTCAGGACAAAAGCTCTAAACATTTTAAAAACATTTTCAACATTTTATATATTTTTAATTTGTCTTTTATTAGACAGAATATATGTTTTTGACATTTGGCACAATATGCACTGTTTTTCAATATCCTCGTCTGACCGTATTGTTGTAAAACCTCTGCAATTTTGCTCTGCATCACTTTACAACAATAATCCTTTGCAGAGAGGATGTAAAAATATTTTCATTATTAATTTTTGGAGTTTTACAGCCACTCCAGCATCATTTCTAAGAGAAATTCACAATAAGAAATACTTTCTTTTTAGGCAAGGATGAAATTATCAAATTATTCTGACTTCTATCTTCATTTACTCTGTCCCAGTAACACATATACTGATAATCACACATGTGGACAAATCTCTCAAGTGTTCCTTTTATTATGACACTAAAATTGTTCAAATAGACCTTGTGGTTGCACAGACACACTCTTTTCTTTATGAGTATGTCATTTATGAGCAGAAGGCTTAAAAAGGGGCTGGGGCTGAAAGAGTTAATTAAATATGAAAAAGACCACTGTGATAGCTATTATTTATTGACATCTCAAAGTCAAAGACTACATATGTACTGTCCTGGAGGATAAAAATTCCATACCATGTATTCTTTCACCAGATTCTTTGGCTCCTCATTGAGGTACACACACAGGGCATTGAGGATACACTCTCTTCTGACATCAATGATGTTGGTCTGAGCAGTGCCGGTCAAAGTTTGCAACAACACACACACACACACACAAAAAGAAGAAAAAAAAAGAAATCACATTTTAAATAATGAGGAGAGAAGATATCGCAACATGTATGTAAGCATTGGTAAGTCACTCTAGTGTCCCAGCTAGGCCTGTCACAATAACAAATTTTGCTGGACAATAATTTTCCAACTAATTATTGCCGATTAACAGTATTGTCTACATTACTTTGAGATCATTTTTTTCATTAATGTAATAATATATGACATAATAATGCGAGTACAAGGAATCAAAAGCAATAAACTTCAATTTCTCAAGAGTATATAACACTATAATAGGAATGTTAAGAGCTTTAAAATAAACACACAAACAAAATAACTTAAGTAAATAACCAAAAACAAACAATTACAACAAAATGGACTCCCAGTCTTTTTTTTTCCAGCAAAAACTGCACTTAAATAAAAACCACAATCATAACAAAAAAAATAAAAATAGACCCTGTCTCTGTTAAGGAAAACAACACTCCAATAAAAACCACACACAACAATATAAACAATAATTAAAACAGAGTTTATTCAGTTCATAAAGTTCTGTTTCTGACATGCACGTTGTCTAAGGCAATTTCTACTGTCTGTCAGACGTTTGTAATCATTTTGCGTTGTTTTATCTAGATTTACTTTCCTCAGTCAGCGTTGACTGTTGGGACGAAGGCTTCGCTGCACCTCGAGGTGCGCATGCAAGTTGGTCGTAATTCGCCGCTACTTTCAAACAAATGCAAGCTCGTCGGTGTTCATGAGCTCACACCATCTTCATTCTGTTCAAACTGAAACACTCCCACAGTGGGGCTGACACATTTTCACTGATAAAACCATCACTTTCGTGCTTTCCTTTGTATTTGCTTTCTTGTCACTTTCAGCACTCTGAGTGTGTGCGCACTCGTGGCCCCGCCTACTCCATTGGGACAAAGATTGAATGACTGACAGGAGGGTTCACACCATTCATTCCACTACAAAACCAACGCTCCCAGGTGTTGACACAGATGCACAGAGTCATTTAGCCCATTTGGTAGAGACGGAGGAGGACAACAAACGCACATGCACGCGTACACGCATGCACGTCAATTTATCGAGGCCGCCAAAATACCGACTTCGTTTTTATTGTGCAGTTAATTGATTTATGGAGTATCGTGACAGGCCTAGTCTCTTTTTTTTTTTTAAAGACCAAATACAAACTTTTCAAGTTAAAGATCTGTGCAAATCTGTAGCTTTCATTAAAGAAAGTAATCTATCAGAGGCAAATTTTGATGAAACAAACTTCTTCTCTAGAAATGTCTAAGTTTATTTTTTTAAGCTGTAAAGGTTTGACGGTCTACTTTTTCCATTACCATACCTGAGATATGGGAATCATGATGCTCCTGATTTTTCTTCCTTGAGCGCCCCCTTTCTTGCCAAACACCCTGATCAAGTCTTCAGAGTGAGCATCCAGTCCAGAGAAGAACCTCGACACCAAACTGACTGTTGTGATCCTCTTGAATTCTGCAGTTACCTTAGCACAAAAGCAAGTTCATAAAACATAAATACACATTATAAATTAAAGTTCAATTGTCATCTTTCAGCAAATCTTCAGTTTACCAGTTATTTTAATGGCATGCTCATATGTAGCACATTGTACATTAGGCCTGAAGGTTTAAGGACATTGATCATCATCTAAACATGAACATGCATGATGAACTCACTGCAAATGACCCCTAACAGTTAATTGAGTGCAGCAAACACACACACACCAGAGCTATATTTTTGGTAAACAAGTAGCATCTGACCAATGAGGTGAATCCCTGGAAAAGTTTAATTGTGACCACAAATTATATGCCAAAAATGTCAATACAGTGATGGCTTATTATCAATACATGATACTGCAAAACTAGCCCATCCCTTTCATTCCTGTAAACTCTTATTTTGAAATGGCTAGTTAGGGCCTGGGTTTGTATCCCCTGTGGCCTTTCTCCTGCATGTCATTCCCCACCCTCACCCTGTTTCGTACTCTAGCCACTGTCCCCTCTCCTATCAGATTAAAGGGGAAAAAGCCCAAAAAGTCTTTAAATGGTGAGTTAGTAACCATGAGAACACTCTGACCCACTGTGATGATCAATCTAATTAGACAAATTGTTTTTAGACTAAAATGTAACAATATTTTATTGATTGAAACAAGACTAGCACCTTAAGAGAGAAAAATGGACTAAAATTACAAGAGTCCATTGACAAAGCTACTATTAATTGAGAGGGGGGCATGTAATTTCAATTTAGACTTCTATCCTTTATGTAGTTTTCTATAAAAAAAAAAAAAAGGATTGTGGACACAAAATGTAAATTTCTGTTTAAAAAAGGAGCAATATAATGTTTGAGGTGTTATAAATGTTTTTGTAAAGCAGACAAACTTAGAAACTGTTGAGCTATAATGCACACTTTAAGTACTTGTTTATCACAAGCAATAGCACATCAAACAGTTATTGCAGAATGCAAAATACTCCATAACAACTAGGCTTTTTATTGGACTACAACATGTTGCAACCACCGCTGTGCATATATGTCAGGGTTCCCACTCTTTTCGATAATTATCCAGGATTATTCTTCCAGGAATTTTCCAGGATGTTTTCCAGTTTCGCATAACCAACTGAAGTTATAATAATCGTGTGGGCTATTTTGAAGTTAATCTAGCCTTCTAAAAAACAAGGTTAAAGGTCGATGACCAATATCTCTAACTGGCTCAACAGCATCATAGCCTAAAAATACTGTATTTCTGAATCTCGGGCATGAATATTGTTTCCCAGTTATCTTTTTAGTTGGGCTTTATGTAGTGCCTCAATATTCTAAATTTCTGGTTTATAATTATTTTTAAATATTTTTTAGAAATATATTTTGTTGATTTACTATTTAAACAGCCTACATATTTTGTCATTTTTTAATTTCTTTTTGTCACCATTGTTTTGAGTATTTTTGTTTTATGCCTTATCTTGCATTATTTTATCTACTTATATTTTATAGCTAAGTGTGCATTAGTTGCCAAGTACATTTTACTTCATTTCCTCTGTTTGATTTTGATCACTAACAAGGTTGAAGGAAGATCAATAATTTTCCAGGACAATTCAAGCTTTTCCAGGACTTTCTCCTCATTTTCTATGACTGGAAAATTGGCCAATCATTTTCCAGATTTTCTGGGACACGTGGAAACCCTGTATTTACTTACCTCACGTACACAGAAGAGAGCTGGCCATCTGGTTTTGAAATGAGCAAGGGTGCATCTCGGACAACTTCTTGCCTCCTGTGTGCAAAGGTTTTGTCCATCATGGCTGCCACTGTGTCCTCATTGTTCCTTTTCTTTACCTCTGAAAGAAGGGTCTCTCTTATTTTTTCGAGCGTCTCTACAGACTCACCAGTTGGGAAGGTGGGGCAGTAATTCACCTCAGCTCTTCTTGGCTTCTTAACACCAAATGCTGGAGAACATCTGTCTGCAGGTTTATTGTTCAGGGAGTTCAGTTCGACTTCTGGGCATCCAAGCCGCTTCAGCTTCCGTCTGTAGTTGGCAAGCTTGTACTTTAAGCTCATCTTCCAACCGTCATATCCAGTGGTAGAGCCCGGTTCTTTCAAACATGGATGAGACATCACAAGGGCTTCTGCCACCTCTTCAAACTCATCGTCAGAGGGGTACACTTTGTGCTTAACAATCGCTTCAGCTAAACTGTCAAGAATAGCACTTTTTAGGCGTGTGTCAGGATTGAACAAAGTCCCGGTTTCTTTCAATGCAGTATTCGCTTTATCCAGCTCTAGCTCACAATCATACGGGAACCGGGGCACAAGGAAAACAGCAGGCCATCCAGAGGATCGAGAAGAGTTGGACTCAGGAGAAGATAAGATGTATGTATCACCTGATGTCACTGACAGAGAGTCAGAGGAGCTAGATGTAGCAGGAGTCGAGTACGGAGGGGGCGGGGGCCATCGGGTAGGGCAGAGGCATTTGAGTCAAAGATGAGCTTGATAGTACTTTTGTCCTCGATCTCTGTTACTGAAGTCAAATTTGTAAATTCATTGCCAAATTCAGCATCCATGAATTGAAGCCTGAAGTCTGCCTCTACCCCACAATGTCTCTTGATGTGCTGAACAAGTTCAGAAACAGTCTCAGGAATACCATTTTCCAGAGTAAGTCTCTGCGAGTTGTTTTCTCCAAGTATGATCCTGAGCCTCACTGGAGCCATTCCTGTGAATAGAAAAACACTGTTTAACAGGAATAATTCCCATTTATGGTTGCAAGTAACCAGTATTTCCATTGGTCATCTAAAAAAATGTATAGTCCAAGATTTTATCATTTTCTATAAACCCTTACTTCAACAAACAAGAGAAACCATTGATAAAGAAAACAGTGAAACCAGTATGTATATGTTTATAAACAGTATAAAACTATACAACAGGCCAAAGACAACAGTGTCTTATTTCATAGAAAGCTAATGCTTAAAAAAATTAATAAATTTGGGTCAAATTGACAGATATTAATTATTGCATTTAGCATAAAGTGTAAATCTGGAACTTAACTTGTAGTAAACAGGTGTCAGCTCTACGTTAGAGTGTCAGTCTTTTTGAGGGTCTGATTTCTCACCATTTGGTTAATTAGTGACTCTTAGTTAAATACATGAAAGCATACAAATTTTAATTCTGAAAATAGAATATCATAAAATGACTGAAAATTGTCAAACAATTCATGAAAATTATCATACCTTACACATGTATGTGTCTTTTTAATGACACCATTCTGAAAGGTCCAACAGTATAGTCTGCCAGAGGGTAGTCATCTGCCAGCTCACTAAGCTCAACCAGCTCTGTATCTTTAGTTGGACAGCCCTGAAGCTCAAAGGCTCTGTGATGCTCACTATACCACCCAGAAAGCCTCTTAACCATGAAAAACAGTCTCTCTTGTATAAGAAAAATGTGAACAATCTGGCCAAAGTCAGGAAGTCCACTTGTAGACCCATGTGCTATAATCATGCCATTTTTGAAACTTGCACCTCTGGTTGAAACAGATCTGGTTATTTGTACCTCTTGTGTACCAGGAAATTTCTGTTCAATATTCTCAACAATTTCCCTTCTCAAAACATCTACAGGAACTGTTGACACATCTGTGATCTTCAGATTATCTTTTTCAAAACTGGATGCTCTCATGTGATAGGAAATCATGAGCTGGTGCTTTACAGCAAGTGAGAGAGACACATTTTTAAAGCAGTTTGAGTGTCGAATAACCTGCTTAAAAAAACTGTGCTTGGCCTCGAACCGCATGGTCCAGAGACCAACAAGAGGACCAAACTTCCTGATGAGTTCAGGATAGTGCTCTAAGTAATGGTGTTTGGGCAAAAGCTGAACATGAGGAAAGAGCTCTTGGTATATTTTTCGGTGATCCGAAATTTTGCACTCAAGGTACGCGATGGATTCTTCTGTGTGTGTTGGAGCAATCAAAAGCTCTGCAACATCTTTTAAATCCATTAGAATTTTCCATGCTTTGTCATCCTCAGGTACCAGATGCCCAATGATGAATGGTAGAAATCTTAACAGGGCCCAATTCTCATGGGCATTACCCCCGATTGTTTTTTTGAACGTGTGAGGGATTGCATGAGGCCGGTTTGTCTTATCTGACCACTTGAAGGGAAAACTGAGGATACATTTGTTTAGAAGTTCAAGACTAAAGTATTTTTTTGATATCAGGAGTGACAAACAATGTGCAAACTCCACAGGCACAATGCCTTCAAACACATCGTGCATGATGTCTGGGGGATAACCTGCAAGGACATCAAAGTGGGCAAGGTGTTTAGTGAATACGCACTCTCTTTTCACACCAAAACAGCTTGAGCTGTTCTGCTGAGCTGAGTTTACATGTGAGTCATGGAGCTCTTTAGTTCTTGGGATAAATGAACCTGATCTCACGTCTTTCGTTTGAATCTCTGCTCGGGTTGCTGTGCAGAATCGGCAGATGTGCCCACCAGTAAAACTCTCATTAAAGCCTGCTATACTGTGAGCACCAAGGTTATCTGCCACAACAACTTGAATTGTGCCTTTAACACATTTACCAAGTAATGGGACAAAGATTCCATCTTGTTCAAGGGTTTTTACATCTTCAAGAAGAGGATGCAAGACATGGTCATACCCATACTTCTTCAGATCATTTGATTTGCACAAAACTGCCAAGTAAATTGAGAAAAGAGCTGAATGTGAGCCTGGAGGCAAATTACTTAGAGTCCAGTAGATTCCACAGAGCTTGTGTTTCCTGCGTGAGGTACCCAGAGGATTGCAGATCTCGAAGTCGTCAATGTACAAAGTAATCAAAATTCTCAACTCTCCCTCTGACAGAAAACTGTTTCCCTTAAAGTGTGAGCCATCCTGAAATGATTTATATGTTAGCTGTTCTCCAGTCAGCCCATGACATTGATGTGTTCTGTAGTTTTCAGTGACTTTATCCACAATATCTTTCCTATCAAAGAGCTGTTGCAAAGTCTTCAGTATAGGCACATACTGACAGCTTTTCTTTTCCCTTTCATCAAGGATGTACTCAACAGGTTCAATGACATTAAAACTCTCTCTGTAAAACTTGTTGCGTAGATATGATGTGCTCAAAGAGCCACCCTTACCTATTGCTTTTAGCAAGGGATGAGATGAAGAGAGAGCCGTCACTACTTTTGTTATGACTGACTTATCAAGTGTACAACCATGTTTTTGAAAGACAGATTCAATAATGCTTACAGAGATAGGAAATGCTGCTGAACTGAATAAGTAGTGCAGTTCCTCTATAAACTCATCCATTTTTGTGCCAGGCACATGGGCAAAATGCTCCAATTTGAGCAAAGCTGCTGCAAAGTTCTGCTCAATTGTGTCAGGCAGCGTCTTGCTGAAAGTCGCGTCATTACTCAGTGGTGCGCTGTCTATTTCCAGTGTAGAGTCGTCTGGGTTTGGCGCATCTTCCTCTGCATTGTCAGAGGAGCCTTGTGAAACATTGGTTGTCTTCACTATTCCTGGTTTAAAATCATTTAAAGTATGAGGTGTGTGTTTCCTATTTTTGTGTGAGTGAAACGTTCCGTGGATATTTGTTGTAAAACCACAATCCCTAAACAGACATGTAACAGTTTCATGACTCCTTAAATGAGTGCCAATGTGCAAAATAAAATCCCTCTCCGAGGAAAGACTGCTACAAGTGCACAGAGGACAACTGAATGTAGTCAATTCCAGAATCTCCTGGGAATTTTGCTTAGGATGAACTCTGCTTAAATGTATGTGCAAAGCATTCAGTGTCTTAAAACTGCATGGACATTTTAAGTATGGGCATGAGTAACAATGCCTATGGCGGTGCTGTAGTCTTAAATGTTTGAGTAGATCATATCTATTAGATAAAGATACACTACACTCCTTGCACCTCCACATATTTCAAGAGTACAATCAAACATATTCAGGCATAATATCTAACCACTACTCTTCAGTTCTCGCCTTCCCCCAACTTTATTTTTGAACAACTTGTCACTAAATTTATGAACCTGAAGTACTCTGTCATGAACCTGAGACTGGCTGATGACACCCTCTTTTTGCAGGAACTCTTTGGTTTGATGAAGCAGAAGAACCGGTCACTTTCACAGGTGGATGGCAGATGTAGATGAACTTGAACAGGAGACCCTTTTAGTTCGTGACACAGGACTTCTTAATAGTCCCAAGTTCCTGGGATAAATTGAGACAAGAGTGAGAAGGACAGGTCAGCTTAGTTTAGTGACTAACAATCAAAGCAACACATGCCAAAGGTTAATAAAAAGCTTAAATAACACATAATCATGCGGTTTTTGTAAATAATTATTAGTTATGAACTTTTCCTCACAGTTTGACATATTTCTTAAATAAAGAATTAATGCTGTTTTATAAAAATTAAAATTAAAAAGTTAAGTAACAGTACTTAAAAAATTTGCATTACTGCTTTGAAAAAGATATTTGTTGCAATAATTGGGATAATACAAATAACTGCCTCAAGAAACACCATAAAAATATTTATTCAAAAAATACATAGAGGAACACACCATTCATACACCCAAACAAATTAACATAATATTGATTACACAATTTTGGGGATGGAAGAAACCTTACAAGGAGCTGGGAATGTCTTCAAATATAAAATCAAAGAATACCAGCGGTTCCGTAATTTAAAAAAAAAAGTTTTATTAATGTTTCTTCTTATTTTTGACTTTGAAGACAACATTTTCCAGGGCTGCAGATAGACTCACTGTTTTTCTCCAACTGCAGAAATATTAAATGGAGTAAATAGAAAGAGTGAAACATAGAAACTCATTTTTTATCACACACAGAATCCAAATCTTACAGTTAAGTTTACAACTAAAATGGTAGAAGATATGTATCAAATGGTAACACTATGACTCTATGGGAGCAGCCTGTTGCTATGGCAACAATCAGATTGTAAATGCACTGAAACACTTCACAATGGACTGTAGAGATTGCTGGCAGGAGGACATGATATTTAATCTTGATTTGTGACAGTACAGTTAATATTTTTTATGTAATATAAAACATTTAAAAATGCAGTCAGTTAACTCCAGGCTTTGGGAATAGTTAAAATATTACTGAGATTTACTACACAACTCTATTCATAAAATTCTGACTTTGACTTTCAATTTACTCAGTGTCATTCTTTTTGTTTTTTAAATGACATCAAAAACAGCAACAACAACAACAAAAAAAGCCCCAAACATGAGGAGTTTATCATTCTTTTGTTAAGAATTCAGTATCTCTGTGCATATGTTCTCAAACCAGGGGAAAGTGACTGAAGTTTTACACTTGCTAGTTTATCTCCAGGTAAATACATAAATAAATAATGGTTAAATAAAGCAAGCAAGTCAATGTTGTAAGTGTAAGACTGTTTTTACAAATCTTTTAACACACCTCCAGACTACCTGTATAATAATTAATAGAAATAATTTATGCAATTATTCTGTTTCTATTCTTACCAAGCTACTGAACTGATCTGTGTTGAATTTAAAACTCATTTGTCCCTCTTTATTCTCACATCCTCTCAGTTAGGGGTTGTCAAATAATTTTATTTCCTTTATTGGCCTTGTACTTTGAGGTTACCTCTCCCAAAGATCAGGTCTGTACCCTTTTCATTTGTTACCAGACTACATAACCTTATGTTATTTCTCTCATTTACATGATGGGCTGGTTAAAAATAAGGATTAAACAACGAGGAAGCGTGCGTTAGACCGCTGCGCGTCGTGGTGTTCCCACTCCACGTCGTGCCTTAGAACGGTCTAATGCACGCTTCCTCGTTGTTTAATCCGCTTATACCTTGGTCCCACAAACTATAAACTTGCTAAATGTGCTCTTGTGTTATCCTCACCCGTTGAAATGTATGTGACGCGTTGCTATGGTAACGCGCACAGCGAAGAGACACAATGGTGATTTAACTTGCCGAACTAACTGTAAACTGGCGTGCATTAGACCAATCTAAAGCACGCCAGTAGACAGTGGAATTCTCACTGACCATGGTATAAGCATTAACAATTCTCCTTTGATCACTGCAGCGGTCTGTCGGCTCTGCCCCGATGCACTCAGACACATGGGCGCGCGTGCGCGCTCACACACAGAGACGAGCACACTGTAGAATATGAATGTATAATCTGGCATGCTGCTCTATCAACAAAAATGTGATTTATGTCCCGCTTTGTAAAATAATGTCAATAAATACGTACATAAACTACACTCTATTATACAGGTGCACAAACATTATGGAGGACAAAATGATCAACTCCGTGCACGCACATGACCGTGCACTTCAGCCGAACATGACCACTTTAGCTTCAGCCGTTTTTAACCTTAACTGTAATTCACGAGTTAATTTTTACAGGCATGTGAACAGTACATTGTCTTACAATTGTTAATTTTTCCACTTCCACTGGTCTACTATGTCACACGTGGTGTTTAACAGTTGACAGCAATTTAGTTTTAGCTAAAAGGTAACAACACAAAAACTAGCTGTCATAAGTATCTGAAATAAATAAATAAATAACAAAAGAAATATCACAGCATTAAAAGGGAAAGTGAACTTACTGATTGAGATCTTTCTCCACCAGGGATGGTTGAAATTTTGATGGATGCAAGAAGATTGGCGTGAGACACGTGTAGGCTACCTCCCCAACTCTCTGCAATGGCGCTTCTTCACCAGAAGCTACCGCTGATGAATAGGGCCTGTCATATGTTACTGCCGCCTTCTGCTCTGGAGTGGTATTGCAAATGGGATTCCAATCGAAACCCATTAGGTTGTTCTGACATAAAGCGATCAAGTAGTTTAAAGGATTTTGCCTGTCATGTTAAACCTACATGATTAAAAAATGTCTAACCACTAAACATGAATAAATATTGCAGAATCTACATGTTACACTTCTGTTGATAAAGCAGACACCCATGTTGCTTTTTTTGAGTGTAGTTAGGTGGTATCATATATTTTATTGTAGGTGTGATTTTAACTCAAAGGTATTTAAAGCTGTCTGTAATATTCCTAAAATGAGCACTTAGTGGTGATTCAGTCTCTCAGACCTTGTCAGAAAAAGAATTGGAGACTTAGATGCTTTAATCTTTTCCCATTGAAGTTAATAGAATAAGTATTGATTGTTTCAAGTCTGTCATAAATATAATTATATCATCAGCAAATAACCCTATTTAGTAGACAGAATAGGTATTGATTATTTCAAGTCTCTTGACAAGCAAGATGTGTGTTAGAAAAAAATCTTATTTCAAGAGAATATGTTTAACAAAATCTTAGTAAGAAAGTACAGCTAAGATGAAGCAAGTATTACTGGTAACAAGCCACATCAGTGGTTTGAATGAAGTCCCAACAGATGAACAAGATTATTTTACTTATTTTAAGATTAAGATCAGTTACACAATTTCTCAGTTTAATAAATCACACAAATATAAGTTGAATCCATCTGACCGTTTAGCGTTATCTAATATGCCTGTACACAGAGGCCGGCTGGAGCGTACCTGTACACTCCCTGTGGCTTTGGTTGGAAGTCTCTCAAAATAATTGGTACTGGACGTACAGTCAGGAGAATGGTCTCTACCTGCTTGTTATGGACTGGGGACTGAGGTAAGACACCGAAACAAAGAAAATGTTCGAATATTCCTTTAAAAAAGTACAAAAAAATGCATTTTCTGAGTATGATGTCTGAGTTGTTGAGAATTATGCTTTTGGAGTTGTTTGTCAGCTGATTTGATTGTATTAATAAATGGCAAGCAAACAGGATTGCTTCTGGTGCCTTGATTTTAGATAAAAACACATTTGTGCTTTGTTTTTAAGAAATTATGTGTTATTCTAAGTTAATTTTGTTTATTGTTTTTCTTGGAGTTTGAGGATAATTTCTTTAAACCAGCTAAATCAGAAAGACATTGTCTTGTTTTAAGAAGATCTATCATATTCCAAGACTTTTTCACTAAATGAAAAACATGTTCATTCTGAAATTAAGTACAAACATTCTTGAAATAAGCTAAATCAAAAACAAAACACAAAATTTAAGTGAACTTTTCTAGAAAAAAATACTTTTCTATGCTTGCAATAAGCAAACTTTTCTTAAATTCAGGGCAATTTTATCTAGTTTCAAGACAGATTCCATCTAGATTTATAAGCTAGTTTAAGAATTCTAGCCAAGCAAAATTTGCTTACCCCATTGGCAGATTTTTTTGCTCAAAACGAGAAAATTGTAACAAATTTAAGAATATTTTGCTTATTTTTAGTAGGGCTGTTTTTGCAGTGTAACTATATCATCAGCAAATAATCCTATTTTGTTCTCAATACCATCAGTTTACCGCAAGTGTGTTTGCCTTTTTTCGCCACATGCCATTTTGACGGATCATCACTTTTCCCTTGTGCCATATTTCTATCTGTCATTTTTAATTTTCCTTTTCTGATTGCAATAAAACATAATCAGCAGTGGCAGCATTAACATACTTGCACAGTTTCATCATCAAGAACCTCTCATGTGAAGGGCAGTCACACAGTAACGCACACAGACAGGTAAAGTGTTGGCTTTTTACGCACTGACTGTCCCACTGTCCCTGCACTGTCAGCCTCTAAGCCCTCTGCATTGTAAAGAGTGCAATGCAGTCCGCTCTGAGTATGAGTGGAGTGATTGTGGCTATGAAGGTTATTATTTTTACATACATTAAAGCTAGGGTCTACGATCTGAAAACCAGTTCGGCTGTTGAGAGAGATTTGAAAAACGCAGCCTGCCCCCCCTTCACTCACCCCTCCCCTCAGTGTTCCAAGATCCCGCCCCCCAGCTCGTGTTTTCCCCCCTAACAACACTCCCCCTCTGATAGAGCAACAAGCCGGCTGGCATAAAATATCAACAACAACCAAAAACAACTCAGCTCAACTGAAAGTAACAAACACAACAGTCATCCCCCTTGTAACACACAGCAGTAGCCATTTCAATTGGACCGGCAGCGAAGTGGGTGTGGCATCGCCAGAGCAGAGCCGATTATTGTGCGAGGATTTATGTTTCTTCACCGGCTCAGTTTACAATGCTAATGCTGCATGGCTAACTTAGGCTAAAATCTACTGCCCGCTCCAACCAACAACGTTCAGTCATTAGCCAGTATAGGCACAGACTAACCAGAGTTATTCAGCAGACATCTCCCGCTGTAGTAAACAAAGCTACTACCTGTTCAACCAGGGGCGGAACGGCCGGTGCTGAAGGTCATCCGCGGGGCTGCGGCTGTTCGCCAGCCGTCGCCCAGTGCTGCAGCCAGCGCCCATTGCTGCGGCTGTTCGCCAGCCGGCACACGTGCTGCGGTCGTTCGCCAGCCGGCGGCCGTGCTGTGACCGGCCATTCGGTAGCCGGCGGCTGGAACAGTGTTCAACAATCCCAAATCATTCTGCAGCTTTTTCCACCGTACGATTCTCCGATGTTGAGTCTCCGTTGGGACCTGTATAGCTCATATTTCTTCCTTACTTCAGCCTTTTCCTCGAAACTCTTACGTTTCCTTCTCTTCGATGTGGAGTGTAACAGAGCCGGCCTCCCGGCTCCATGATGCTTCAGTAGCTGTGCTGCTAGCTGCTCACCGGTACATGGCAGAGGGAGTGTGGAGGAGGCGGGACAATGGGCGAGATGGTGCGGAGCAGGGGAGACAGGGGATTGGACGGACTCATGGACCAATCTGAACCGCCAACTATTATGCTGCTTTGCAGCGAATATACTGAATGGATTTTTTCATTCTTTTTGGTCTTTATATTGCGTAGATCGGACCATAGGACCATAACGGCCCTATAAACGGTGTTATTAAGATGTATCAAGCTTCCAAATCATAGACCATAATTTTAAATGACCTCCTCTGTGAGGGTTTACTTTATGCGAGCGTGTGCATGGCACACTGGATTGTCCCTCTTTTTCCAGTCCTTCATAATGACAGACAGCCTCCAAGTCTTTCTGATTTTTGTCAAAAAATTCAGGCAGTGATGGAAAATATTCCGTTAATGTGACACCTGTTTGCCACCATGATCACAGCCTCCCGTTCATAACGCTGTGCCCCTGTTTTGCAACTTCTTTTCAAACATACGTGCGCAATCACTTATGGATTTGACAAATCACATTGCAGGTGCACACTTGCATCTCCTCCTCCAAGTATTTTTTGTGTTCTGACAATCTGTGTGTATTCTGCATATGCATATGGGTAAACATGCTAAATGGATTGCGTGTGCTATTCTGCTCATCTGACAGATGGGGCCTATCCAAGCTGTCATCAGGCGAGAGGCAGCCTACACCCTGAACCGGTTGCCAGCCGGTCGCAGGGCCACATAGAGAGACAGACAACCATTGATGTTCACACTCATACCTAAGGGCAATTTAGAGTCACCAATCAGCCTAATGAGCATGTTTTTGGTCTGTGGGAGGAAGCCGGACTGCCCGGAGAGAACCGACGCATGCACAGGAAGAACATGCAAACTTCACACAGAAAAGACCTTGTCCGACCCGGGAATGGCACCGGGAACCTTCTTGCTGTGAGACATGCACACTACCTACTGTTCCACCACCTGAAATGTATTTCCAGTTCAATTAAATTAGTGCATTCTTTTGTTTGATATGCAGATCAATGTAAAAAACAAGCATTTCCAAATTAAATCAGAAATAGAAATGGAATGGAAAACCTATCTAGACGGGAATAGATGCAGTTTATTAGGAATTAAACAAATTAAAATAGTGTCAGTATTTAATATCCCAGTTCTGTTATAAATTTTTCGATGCTTGTTTACCCAACCCCTGTGTATCCCTCCAATGTGGGTATCCTTGAGCCATAAGCATTCATGCACATAAACCTGTGCTACAGTCATCTCACATCAGCATTTTTCTCTTCATTAACCTCCAAACTACCATAGCTCTGATCAAAACTACCAAATATTCAGTATTTTTTAAAGTTTTAACTGCATTTTAAATCAGACTGTAAATATGTTATTTAGTCCCTGTCCTCACAGAAAATAAATGTTTTCATATTGAAACATTCTGTAAAGACGACATCGTTTCAAAAGTTGTGTCTGTCTACATGAAACAACAGCACAAGCAGGACACTGTGTTCAGAAAATGTTTCAGTTGGTGTCAGGGTAAGAATGACACATTCACAATCAGTCAGGTCTTTGAAACAGGTTTATTTAAGCAAACCATGAGAGCAGATTTGTGGTTGTGAGTGAACCGTTCAATCTCAATGCATTCAAATTCATGTGTATGGAAGCAAATAAGGATCATAAGCCAAAGTAAAATGGATAAACAGAAATAGTTTTTCATTTTCAGAATAAAGTTGCATTTTTGACTCATATATAAAATGAATAATAAATCATTCAAACAGCATTTTCATTTCTGCCTCAAGATTGCTCATTCTTTGACTTTATTAAAAGGAAAAAAAAGGATGTTTAAGATTTTATTTTCAAAAGATGGTACTGCAAATTCAATTTGAAATGTCAAATTTAAGAATTAAAATGCATAAGCAGAAAGGCTTTCTTTGTTTCAAGGTCCTAGATGTCTTATTGGAATGATAAATAAAATTAATTATAATTCATCTGAATTATAACATTTTCTAAAAGTTATAAAACTTTAAAAAACTTTAAAAGTTAAAGTGTTAATTTAACTGTTTTCCACTTCTGTTGTTTTCTTCTATTACCTGAAGAAGACCAATAATGGAGTTACAAGGCTATTTAAGAAACAGAGTCAACAAGAACATCTTAAAGGGGCACTACCATTATCCTCTGTCTGACTGTTACAATCATCATAATAAGAACCATCGATCTGCCAACGGTAAGAGCTTTAAATGAGGGCCATATGGCTCACAAATCACTGATTTTCAGAACAAATTCTTGAAGGCTCCTATTTCTGATATGTGGATCTTTTAGTACTTTAAACATTGTACATTTTATTGGATCCAGAGATCCAACCAGAGATGTGCATGTCTACTTTGTCTTTTTCTGTTGTCTTTTGTGCCTTGTCATGTAGTTGTAAGACACTGATGTTTGCTATTGTAAAAAAATGAAAAGTAAAAACTAGCAACAGAGACAAGTGGTGGTACAGTACGTGCTAACTCTCGGCTGCTTCTCCACAAAATGAAAAGAGTGTGTATTTTTAAAACTGTCCACCTCAATAAAGCCTGCGATTTATTCAACAACTCATGTTTATTCATGAAGTCACAGATACCCCTTTTCCACCAAGCTGGTTCCAGGGCTGGTTCGGAGCTAGAGCCAGCTTAGCACCAGTTCTTTGGTTTTCCACAGACTAAGCACCGGTTGCTGGCTCTCAAAACCGGTGCTTGGCAAGCACCAACTCTTTGCTGGGCCAGCAGAAAGAACCACTTTACGTCGGGGGCTACGGGCTTACGTCAGGGGGTGGGGGCGGGTAAAAACACGGAAACAACAAAGCGGAGTAAAAACACGGACCCTCTTACCCGTCTTCTCAAGCGTGATCGATGTTCGTTGCATGGCCGTCGAGCAACATTAACTTGCTGGATCGCCAACTTTTGCTCTACAAAGGAAGGCTCGAAAAGCCAACAGCAACACTTGAACCGCAACATAGTCCTCCATCTTTGTAGTGGCAATTGAATTCTGCGCTAGTTGTTATGGGAAACTAGCGTGACGTATACAGACGTATACATCGACGTGATGACGTAGCCCTCTGGGCGGCACCCGTTTGTGGAAAAGCAAACAGTTCTTAACAGGTTCGCAGTTGAACCAACTGCGAACCGGCTCTAGCACCAGCACAAGCACCAGCCCTGGAAGCAGCTTGGTGGGAAAGGGGTAAGAGAGGTGCTGAGTTCAGTTCATACCACAGTATGTTATAGCTGTACCTGAAGCAGAGGGTCGTTTACCTCCTGGGTTGAGATAAGCTGCATGTATTATTTTTGGTCAAGGATTTTGATTTTGGAGAGAAGGATGCTTTTAGCTGTAAGTATTGGTGGAAGATTTGCTTGTTCTGATCCTGAGTATCTCTTGAGGAACATTTATTTTATAGGGAGTTTTTGATCTTACTGAGAGCATTACCTATGACTGACAGCAGATGGCGTTGTTAAAGGGAAACTCCGGTTTTTTGACACCTGGACCTTATTTTTAGGTTTGTGCATGCTCATATACTCACTCAGACAAACATCGTGCGGCTCGGAGTCCTTCAGAAGTTATTTAGATCCAACCGATGTAGCCGCACTTAGCGGGGGCCACGGCAATGGAGCTTCAGCGCGGGACGTAATCTCTGCAAAATCGCTCGTCTCTACCACAGCCCGGTTTGTCATTGCAGAGAAATCCTCCAGAGTAGTCAGACATATATTCCTGGATAGATCCATACGCTTGTCAGCCGGTTTCAAGTCCCACTCTGAGCAGTAAACACACTCCTCTTCTGTTGCTATAGGTGAACACTGTCCACAAGCGCACCGCCAGTTAGCATTGAGTCGTGGACGTGCTCCTGTTTGTTGTTCTCGAGCCAGCTGTTCGTCTCTCTCCCTCCGCATCCTTCTCTCATGGAGCTCCTCGTTCTTGTACTCAGACTCAAACCGGTCGTCGTAGTCTGACTCTTCGGCATCAGATAAATATTCTGCCATTCATTTTAAGGCTGTATCAGGATCTTGACTTCATCATGATTGATTTTATTCTGATTGTTTCATTGTAAATAATGTTACGGCCTAGAGAGAGGCCTTCTCTTCTCTGCTCTGCCCCTCTTTGCTGGCTGTGCTCTCTATGTTTCAGGTAGTGGGGGAGGTGTCTTCCTGAGTCTCCAATCTGGCACACCTGAGCATGCTGGGCTCAGGAAACTATAAAGCAGACCTGCTCACAGACTTCTCTCTCTCTTCTCCATGACCTGCAGACTGGACAGACCTTTGTTTGCTTTGATTGTTTGGGAATTGCAGATTTACAGCCATAGTTAGTTTGATTTTTGTGGCAACTACTTAAAACACTTATTTCATTAAACATTTGTTCAAACTTTGCAATTTATGTGTGGTCTCCCTTTTTGTCACAGTTATGTTTAGTTATGCAAAACCTAAACTTGTCTTTTATAATGACAGAAAACTAGTTATAGTTAAAGCAGCTGTAAACACAACAGGCTTATGATGCAATTAAGTGTCTTTTTTATTAAAAAATCAAATTACATGTACTCATATTAACCTAAATTTATGAACATCAATACATAAAGAGTGACAAATTAAATGTAGCTATTTACAAATCTTGGGTTTGCACTTAGGAAAACAAGGAATGCTGAAGGTCATCGAATGTCCCCGGTTATATTTCTCAAGTGTAATTATTTCTAGAGGAAGAAATTGAAAAATTTGAGTCAGGAACATGCTGAATGTTGGTGGTGATTCATTTTTCCAAAGGAGAAGTATACATTTTTTGGCAAAGTATGTTATCATAATCAGCTGTCTACATTTTTTTGAGTCCAAGTGACAATTAATTATATCATGTAATGTATTTATTTATTTTTATTTTATTATCATTTTTTTTCTTTTGGGGGAGATTTCTTGATCACATTTGCATATTTTTACTTATGTCTTGTAATTGTTTTCTGTTTAATTCATTATGTACACACACACACACACACACGCATATATATATAAATATATACATATATATATATATATATGTATATATATATATATATATGTATATATATATATATATATATATATATATATATATATATATATATATATATATATATATATATATATACACAAATATATATATATATATATACATATATATGAGAATATATGTTCCATTCTCCTTTGTGTAAATAGACAGAAGGAGGGAAGACTGTGGAGCATAATTGAACATGTGTAAATTAATTTTGTTAAAAATATATGAGTATATATATGAAACTAAATGAAAATAAAGAGAAAAAAAAATCTTTTTTATTTAAAAATGTTGTGTTTAAAACATCCACTACAATAAGTACATTTTGTAGCAGCGCAAGGATCATGTGGCCTGGCAACCGCTATCTGCAAATAATTTCATTGTGACTTTAATCAAAAGTGATACTCTCTTCAGATAAATCCTTTCTTGTGGGCGCCTTCCATCTTGCCTGCCACTGTGCTTTCACCTGGCTACAGTCACTGCTGCCATGATTACCGGGGAGTCCTGGCATGACAGCTCTGCTCCACAGTTACCACCAACTCAGTACAATTTGCAATCATTTGAGTGAGAGAGGGAGAAAGAAGAAAGACAGGTCGCACTGGCGATAAATAGCACTGCTTTACTGCCTGAGGCAATTAGCTATGGTATTTGTGGATTAGGTGGTACTTTCAGTGAGGCTTATAGGATGGGGGCAATTTTGCTCTGAATCTTATTAATATCCCTAACTTACATGCATGCAAACTGGACTGGCGCAGCTACAATACAATACAATACAACTTTATTTGTATAGCACATTTAAAAAGAACCACGGGGGTAGCCAAAGTGCTGTACAGTGTAAATATAGCCTATATATATAAAACATTTGCAGACAAAGCAAAGCAAGCAATCAAACATACAAATTAAAAAGCAGACAAGCTCATGGCAAGTGCCTTTAAACAAGACAACCGACATGATAAATTATACGATATGAAAAGCCAACGAGTAAAGGTTTAAGAGGGATTTGAAAACAGGAAGTGAGGAGGCCTGTCTGACCTTTAAAGGCAGCTCGTTCCAGAGCTTGGGGGCAGCGGCGGCAAAAGCTCAGTCACCTCTGAGTTTTAGCCGTGTCTTAGGGACCGCTAGCAGCAACTGATCAGCTGATCTTAGGGATCGAGGCGGACAGTAAGGCTGAAGCAAGTCAGAAAGATAAGGAGGGGGAAGGTCGTTCAGGCATTTATAAACAAGTAACAGAATTTTAAAGTTAATTCTGTATTGCACTGGGAGCCAGCTAAGAGTGGTAATGCAGTTAGTGTTCAGTTTGCGTGCATTTCACCCTTTGGGTATGCTTTGTGGAATGCATGCTATTTTTTCTGTCATTTGCACAGGTTTAGCGGTTGCAAAAGCACTGCAATCCTTTTCAGGATCTGGCCCATATTTTTTTACCCTTTCATGAGGCCAAAACACAGATCTAATGATGTCTATTCTAAAGATTAGGTGAATCTATCACATCTGAAAAAGAGGCTCATAAGAGGAAGGCCCATATTTGCTCACAGAGAAGTCATTTTGAAGCAGCAGACAGAACCAACAGATGCCAATTTGAGAAATAGGGAAGGGAATTTAACACAATTAAATACATGAATAAACAATATTAAATGTTAATAAAAGGAGATGGAGCTGTCAAGAAGAAGGGATGGAGCATTTTGGTTGGAAGGAGGAGCTCCGACCAGAGATAAAAAGCGATGTATTGACACTCAGCAGTGAGTTTTTGGTGTGTTTGGTACCACGCTTCAACTCCATCCACAAGTTTGTTAAATATTCTTTTTGAGCTTTAATAAACTGGAAGCACTTGGAAATCCACATGTTGTGCTTTTTTTGGGGGAAGTGGAGCTTAAATTGGAATTAAAAACATTTCCTTACTTTTGAGGATAAAGACTGTAGATTGTAATATAACTTATTCCTTTCTTGGGATTAAGGAGTATAAAGTGGAATATACATTTTTTTTCCCTTTCTTGGAGAAAACCATCATAATGGTGTTTAACATTGCAGATGTCTTAAAGTTCCATTTTTCCTTCCATTTTGAGGGAGTGTGTTTTCTATCTATATCTTGTCAGAGTGTGTCAAAGACACTACAAGGACTTTTCACGCTCTGCTGCCCTTTGCTTCACCTGGCTCAGTGATGCCGTACCTGACGCTGGACTACATCTGGCGGCTTCTCCCTCCACTGTCGAACCGCATCATGGAGCTCTCAGAAATCCAACGGTGGTGGAATATGCTTTAACATAAACAACGGTGAGTGCACATCTGTCACAGTTCTGTCTGTACTGTATTCGTCTTCATCATTTCTGGAGTTTACATCCTCCCCTAAAGCCAATGTGAGTGAAGTGCTGCAGACTCTCCCAGAGCAATTAAATGGCTTTACAGCTGAATACTTGGACTCACTCTTTATTTTCATGGGGGACTTTAATAGAGCGAAATTAAATCACAAACTTCTAAAATTTAAACAGCATACCAGCTGCCCGCCAGAGGCAGCAACACATTGGACCACTGCTACACCATCAATGAATTTATACCACTCTGTTCCTCAGGCAGCTTTGGGACACTCTGACCACAGTTTGGTTCATCTCACTCCCCACTTACAGGCAAAAACTAAAATCTACAAAGCCTGTGGTGAAAACTGTGAGAAAATGGACAGGGTGAAGCAGGAATTACAGGCCTGCTTTGCCTGCACAGACTGGAGTGTTTTTGTTGAGGCTGCAAATGACAAACTGGACAACCTGACACAGTAAAAGCCCACGTCTGCTTCTGTGGGGACATACTGTACCAACTAAAACATTTCAGACTTCAAACAATAACAAGTCATGGTTCATGACCAGGATGCATCAGCTCCTCCAGATCAAGGAGGAGGCTTATGGGAGTGGGGACAGGGTCCTGTCAGACAAGAAACAAACTGAGTGAGATCAAAGCAGCCTAGAGGAGCTCCTCTGAGAAGCTGAAGAACCAGTTTTCAGCTAATGTCTACTTAGCTGAAAAGGAGGGCCTGTGAGATACAAGGCAAACAAAGACGCCCCCCTCCCACACACACACACACACACACACACACACACACACACACACACACACACACACACACACACACACAGACACACACACTGAGAATGTGTGAAGAGGATCAGGAAACCAGGAAAGCACCAGGCCCAGGAGTGTCACCCTCCTGTCTTAAAGTCTGTGCTGACCAGCTGGTGCCGCCCCAGTCTTCACCAGGATCTTCAAATCCTTCCTGAAGCACCCTGTTTACTCACGACTATGTCAAGTTTGCTGATGACATCTCATCATCATCCTCACCTGTCTGGTGTCATGATGTGAAGACAGCAACCTGCTCTCAACACCGACAAGACAAAGGAGATCATAGAGGATGGAGAGGAAACCTCCTCAGCCAATATTCATCTGGGAACTTGAGGTGTGGTAAAGCCACACAGCTGATCAGGATGCCTCAGCAGCGGCTGTGCTTCCTTACAGCTACACCATCGAAAGCATCTTGACCAGCTGCATCACCATGTGGGATGGCAGCACTACTTGCTCTGGACTGCAAACGTCTGCAGAGTGGTAAAGACTGCTGAAAAGATCACGAGGACTCCACTGCCCTCTCTGCAGAGCATCTACCACCACAGAGTCCACAGGAGAGCTGCCTCTGTCCTCAGATACCCCTTTTCCACCAAGCTGGTTCCAGGGCTGGTTCGGAGCTAGAGCCAGCTTAGCACCAGTTCTTTGGTTTTCCACAGACTAAGCACCGGTTGTTGGCTCTCAAAACCGGTGCTTGGCAAGCACCAACTCTTTGCTGGGCCAGCAGAAAGAACCACTTTACGTCGGGGGCTACGGGCTTACGTCAGGGGGTGGGGGCGGGTAAAAACACAGAAGCAACAAAGCAGAGTAAAAACACGAAAGCACTCTTACCCGTCTTCTCAAGCGTGATTGATGTTCGTTGCATAGTCGTCAAGCAACATTAACTTGCTGGATCGCCAACTTTTGCTCTACAAAGGAATGCTCGAAAAGCCAACAGCAACACTTGAACCGCAACGTAGTCCTCCATCTTTGTAGTGGCAATGGAATTCGGCGCTAGTTGTTATGGGAAACTAGCGTGACGTATACAGACGTATACATCGACGTGATGACATAGCCCTCTGCCCGGCACCCGTTTGTGGAAAAGCAAACGGTTCTTAACCGGTTCGCAGTTGAACCAACTGCGAACCGGCTCTAGCACCAGCACTAGCACCAGCCCTGGAACCAGCTTGGTGGAAAAGGGGTAAGAGATCCCACACCCCCAACATAGATGGTTCACACTCTGACCCTCAGGCTGGAGGTACAGGAGTGTGAAATGCAAGACCTTGAGACAGAAAAACTTTCTTTCCCACTGCCATCAGACTCTTGAACAGACGACAGATGTCTGCAATAACCTCAACGGCATAGCTTATTTGCACCGACAAAACAGCTTGTGTACTTTATGTTGGATCTTTGCACAATATACATGTTAACAGAAATGTACAGAAATCCAAAGCCTAATAGTTCCATCCTTAATAGTGATAATAACTTCATACATGCATATAGTCTGAATCCATCTTCATCTTGTTTATATCTGGACAGTATTCTTTTTATTTTATTTTATCTTATTTCAGATTTTGCTGTTATTTAGTATTATTCATTATCTTTTTGTGCTACTATTTAAATCTTTTACTTTTATACCTCTTAACTGGCATTCATTGTGGACAGCAGAGTAGGAAATTTATTGTGCAGGGAAACATGTTTCTGAATGTACAAATGACAATAAACACTTTGAATCTTTGAACATTTAATATTAAGGGTACATATTCTGTTTTTACTAGGTGCATATATATTAGGGGTGCAACAATACATGTGTCTGTATTGAACCGTTCGATACAGTGGCCTCGGTTCGGTACACTCTATGAACTGAACAATATGCAATTTTGCATTTATTTATTTGATCAACTTCTGCTGAGGTGCTATGCGCTGAAAGTTTAGTGAATCTGCGTTCGACTACTCCGGGCTGCACTGTCGAGCACAGATCCGCTGATCTGCGCTTGCAGTACCTCCCCTTTCATTCGGCTAAGCTGCTGAGACAGAAGAAGCTACATACGCTAGGGCGCTGCAACATGGCGAGTGCTTTACCTTCAGCTGACATTGAAGACCCCCCACTATCATTCAGATCTGATATTTGGGACTACTCTAGCTTCCGTGTTAAATTTGACCCTGACGGTAAGCGTGTCATGGACAAAAACACAACAGTATGTCGGAAGTGCAACTACGTCGGGGGAATCAACAACATCAACAACAAACCTCAACATCATCCCGGTGTTAAAACAAGTGGAACCAGACAGAAACAACAAGCAGCACACATACTACAGACTTTACCTGGGTCATTAAGACAGCCATCAGCACATGATTCAAAGAGGGCAAAGGAAATCAACTGGGTAATAGCTACTTTTATTGTTGTCAACATGAGACCCTTTTCTGTTGTGGATAATGCCGGGTTTCAGTACATGGTACGGACACTTGATCTACTTAGCGAGTTCTTTGTAATATTTACTCTGCTGCTAAGAATGCACCACATAAGATGGGTGAGTTCTCTATTAGATACATTTTTTTTTTAAATTATTCTTATGTTTATATGGTGATGTTTTTGTTTTTTATAATATTAAGTCTGCGCCAAAGAATGTGCCTGGTTTAGCTGCAAGAGTTACATTTAATTCAATTTAATGAAAATATACTCTGAGTTAAAACAAATGTTGTTTATTTTAATAAACCACAAGTAAAAAAGGCATTGAAATTTCTCATATTTTGTATCCAAAAAGTATCGAACCGTGACAGAAATGTATCGAATGAACCGAACCGTGAATTATATGTATATTCTAATACTCTATTATGTCAATGTCAACATTTACTGCTGTTATTCTGTGAGCAACACCACCTGCTGAAACCAAACTCCTTAAATGTTGTGATTGTACTTGGCCAATAAAGTGGATTCTGATACTGACCTTTTTAAGTATCTTCAGATAAGAAGTTTTATAACAAAGACACAGAACTCCGTAAATCTTCCCTGCCAAAAATTTTGGAAAAATAGGTTTAAACCATTATTGAGCAGCTGGATTAATCTCAAAGTTTCACCAGATTATCATAGTAACAGGAAAAGAATCTTAAGAGGATAAAAGAAGGTGTTAGATATTAATGAAGAAATCACTGTTGAACAGTGGCAGGACATGTTTCCATTGTCAAGCACAAACAATAAATACAAGACTCCTCCAGTACAAATGACTGATGACAACATACTTCACTCCAGAATCACTGCATTGTATTTGTATTTGTACACCAGATACTTGTATCAAAAGTGGTACGTAAAGGAAGCCTGTTTCACTGTCTATGGGAATTCACCTCAAAAAACTTTGGAGGGAGATTGTAACAATTATGTCCATCTTTATTAAGAAAAAACTTCCATTATGTCATAAACTTTGTATGTTTGGATGTTTCCCAACAAGCCAAACCATAGAAACAGAAGTTAGAAGATGGCCATGTTTTGCCTTCTTTGAAGCTACAGGTAAATTGTACTGTCATGGAAACGCTTGGGAAAATATTTAGGGCTCATTTATGGAATTTCTGGAGGGGCACGATTTTACTACAGCTTTGTACTCTTCTGCTTTTATGCATAATTATATTTTTAACTCAGAATTTTCTTTTTTTTCCATATAATTAATGATCACATCATGAAATACTGGAACATTCTGCTGTGGGGTACAATCTGTGTCCATCTTTGCATGTACATGGTTGTCACTCCTTATTTTTATTATTTTCATTTCCTTATAAGCCATGATGAGAAACGTAACTATACCACTGGCCTTTTGTACTTAATGATGTCCCTTGTTTTGTTTGGTGTCTTTGTAATTTTTAATAATCAAATGATTATTAAAACATATGGTTAAAAAAAATTGTCAGTCATCAGAAAGGCATAAAGGCAAAACCCTATAGCCTGTCAATCATGGTTAAATGGAAAAATTGACTAAAAAGACACTCTGTTCGCAACTAATGCACATAGGAAATGTAGCTTAAATTCAATAATGTCAGTATGACTCTTACCTCAACAGAGATTCACGTTGATTGAACAAAATCTTAGTTCAGTCAGTCAACTCACGTTCAATTGTTTTATTGTTGCTGCAAATACATGTTACAGGTTTGGCGTCCAGGCTCCAGTCTCATCACTCCTTTGCAGAAATGTTTACATGAAGGCATGGAGGAGTGATGAGCAAAACATATGAGAACACCCCCAAAACATAACTGATAGGAGCCTGGCGCTGCTGATGAGATCTATGTGTGGCTATTCCCCCCAGCGCCTGCTGTGAGAGGAATATACTACCTAGTGACTACTATGTGTGGGCCCAGGCACCAGCCGCCGTGTCGCCATTCCCCCCAGCGCCCGCTGGGAGGAATATACTACCTAGTGACTACTATGTGTGGGCCCAAGCATCAGCTGCTGTGTCGCCATTCCCCCCAGCGCCCGCTGAGGGGAACATACTACCTAGTGAACTACTATGTGTGGGCCCAAGCACCAGCCGCTGTGTCGCCATTCCCCCCGGCGCCCGCTGAGGGGAACATACTACCTAGTGAACTACTATGTGTGGGCCCAAGCACCAGCACCAGCTGTGTCGCCATCCCCCCAGCGCCCGCTGAGGGGAACATACTACCTAGAGAATGCAGATGCAAGCATGATGAATTGGTACATACTTAACCCCAGCACACCACCTGATATGCAATACAGAGTTATGTAGCAAGTGGATACGATTTTAAATACTAAATGCAGGAACTTATGAGCTTTGAGCAGACAGGATGACTTTCTCATGAAGTCTCCTTAGCGTTGCAGAAAAGCACACCACCTGATCTGCAGTACAGAGTTATGCAGCAATTGGATGCAATCTTTCAATATTAAATGCAGGAACTCATGAGCTTTGAGCAGCCAGGATGACTTTCTCGTGAAGTCTCATTAGCGTTGCAGAAAAGCACACCACCTGATATGCAATACAGAGTTATGTAGCAAGTGGATACGATTTTTTAAATACTAAATGCAGGAACTCATGAGCTTTGAGCAGACTGGATGACTTTCTCATGAAGTCTCCTTAGCGTTGATGAGCAGAAAGCACACCACCTGATATGCAGTACAGAGTTATGCAGCAATTGGATGCAATCTTTAAATGTCAAATGCAGGAACTCATGAGCTTTGAGCAGCCAGGATGACTTTCTTGTGAAGTCTCCTTAGCGTTGATGTGTAGAAAAGGACCAGCGCGCCAGGGATTGCAGTGTGGAGGTAGGCAGATGAAGCGATGCTGTCATGGTTACACCAGTCCTCAGGAAGTGAGAGGAATAGTGTCCAGGAGGCAGGCCACAGCTCAACAGAAAACTTGCAGATTGAAGAGAACCAGGATCTCGTCATAGGTTTGTGACCGTTGATGAACCAGGGGATGACGGTTGAGAAGGGGAACGATGATGCAGATAATTCATTCATAGAAGAGAAAGGACAAAAAATTTTTTTTAGTTTTGCAAATTTGATATGAGTGCATTGGTGAGATCTGTCAGATTTGAGTGCTTCAAGGATAAGGCATACATGTCCTTTCTATTTTCAAATCAGAAAAGGTGAGATCATACTGAGGATTAAAAGAGACCTGGTTCAGAGCAAGCATCACTACTGGGTAAAGCTAATAGAGGGCAGTGGATTTAGGATCCTTGAGGGTCAGTATTTTGTTCGCCAGACATCTACAAACCACTCATTATAGAAACCACCAAAATCAACAGATGAAGCAGCGTCAGTATAAAGCTGGAGAGAATCTAAAGACTCAACATAGTCAAAGAAAGAAATGCTATTCCATTCATTGCAGAGCAAAGACCAAACTGCAGATTTGAACAACAGCCTTCATTAATATGCTCTGTCTTTTGGACTGTGGCTGGCGGAGCAAAGCAAAGGTAGTTTTCACATGTACAGAATTCAGCATTGAGCCTCATAAGGATGTAAAGTGCTAAGGCTACTAAGACAGCAAAAGGTTACTTAACAGAGAAATAACTCTGAATGCCACTAAATGCCAAAAGATGCTACCGAGATGAGTGGAGTGGAATGACTTGAAGGCATCTGTATTGTCTGCTTCCCCCAGCCATGCACCAGCCACAGCTGATTAATGATTGCACAGCGTTATCTACAGAAGCGTAGTATAAAGAGAATGATTCAGGTGGAATTAGACTGAGGTATCCTGAGGAGCTGAGAGATGTGAGATATTTTAGAGTGAATATTCCTTGTCAAGACCCCCATAGGGCTCACCCTGAAATAGAGAAGGGGGATTTTGAGAAAGGACCAAACATGCAGCCTTTGAAACTTCTTTTGATGGAGCCTGTCCTCTATTTCTGGATCTAGCAGGGCTGACTGAAGATTTTCAGACAGGGGTTATTATTTATTTAATTATTCAATTATTATTATTATTATCATTATTATTCTTATTCTTAAGTGATATGTTTTTATATATATATATATATATATATATATATATATATATATATATATATATATATATATATATATATATATATATACATTTTATGTATTAATTTATTTTAAATTGATTAATTTATTTATTTCATTTTATTTTTATTTATTTTATCAAAGTTTTTTTTTTTTTTTTTTTTTTTTATTTATTTATTTATTTTAAACTTTATTTAACCAGGTTGGTCCCATTGAGATCAGCAAATCTGCAGCAAACACAGACTCAACGGTACAAGGAAGAGAGAAAAACAATAAAAGCCATCAGTTAAGCTGTGACATTCAGAACTCTGTATTCCAGAGCTTTCATTGCAGATTTAAAACATTCAGAGATGCCGAGCTCTGCCGCTTAAATTCAGTCTGCATATTATTCCATGCAGAAGGTGCAGAGAAGCTAAAAGCCCCTTTCCCAGATCAGTTCGGACTTTGGTGACAACAAACTGCATAAAGCTCAATGATCTCAGGTTATGTAGTCCATCCATCAAGATTAATAAGGAGGACAGATAGTCAGCAATTTTATCAACAATGGCTTTGTAAATGAACACATACCAGTGCCCACGCTTCACGCAATTAAGGAAGTCCAACTGACTTTAGATTATAAGTTCAGTGATGAGTCAGAAATCCACAGTTTGTGATAATTCTCAGAGCTCCATGATAAACACTGTCCAACATTTAAAGACTGAGCAGAGGCACTCATGTATAAAACATCAGCATATCAAGAGAGGTAAATTTAGACTCAATAATTCTCTTTTTAACAAAAGAGAAACAGGACTTGTTTCTGTGATAATAACCAAGAAAAACCTTCAGCTTTTTAGCAGCATGCTGATTATGCTCTTTAAAAGCCATATTCCCTTAAAAGAGAACCACTGTAGGAAAGACCTGACTTATAGCTAAGTAGGTGACAAATTCCTCTCTGCGTTGTGGATTTACTTAACAATGGTGTCTCGAAACACCACAGGCCTCTTTAAATTCTGCCAGAGTAAGGAACTTGAACATTCTTGGATCACTATCCTTAGCTTTATCTTTACCTTTGTGCTGTAAAATTATTAACTGTTAATACTGATTATACCTCCATCTCATTCAGAGTCTCACTTTACTTAATTGTTACTTATTTCTTTCATAAGGAAGTTGATATTGCTTAAAGGAACTGCATGTTACAACCCCTCTCTTTTCATTGGTTGTATTTATTCCATTGTACTTTATTTTAACTCTGCTTTGTTTTAGTTTAGTTAAATTAATGCTCCTTTATTCTAATGTCTTAATCAGATATTTCCACTGCCATAGTGTGTATGAGAGCAACTAAAACGACCGAATTCCCCTTGGGGATTAATAAATATTACTGAGTCTGACTTAGAACTACTGAAAAGTCTTCACACCTCGTACTGTATCTTTGTATGCAAATTCAGAACCATACAACAGATTCTTCACCAAAATAATATTATGACCTGTTGAGATAAGAGCAAAGTTTCATAAATTACTTTAATTAATTATGTACTAAGGTCTATGATTAACCATAACATCTCAGATGAATGAATAAAATAGATAAAATATGATTAAAATAATGATACGAGCAGATGATCTAATATACCCTGAAGAAGACACAATTCAATCATTGTGTCAAATGCTAAAGATTACGGAATGAGATTACCCGAGCAGATTTGATTCCTTAGAGAACCAGGAATGGCAGCAGCAACAGGCTGGAGCTGAGAACCCATGGCAGGATTGGAACTGCAAATCCCAGGGTCCTTTGCGGTATGCCGTCAACCGGGATGCAACAGGTGTCGGGCGTAGCTATGGAGACGGGAGAGGGACCCAGGCGGCTCACATGGCGCGGCATTGTTTCCATGGTGTTCAGCGCTGATTTAACTTCGTGCAGACCGGGCGGACGCGTCTGTGGAGGAGCTGGAATCTGGCTGCTTTGCTTGGGAGGCAGCGCCGGGCTCCAGCTCAGGAGGGACGATGGCAGTGCGCTTTACCTGGCGCATACCTTCCCCCCGGAAGGAATCTGGAGTTCTGCTGGATCATCAAACAATCGAAAACGTCTTCGTGGCTGAAGCCGGCTGGCGCGGTGATGTTACGGGCGTAGAGCTCTTCCAAGAGGCGGCGCACGGATCATCCGGAGGGTTGTTTGCGGATGTGCGGGAGATCTGGCGAGGACGAACGGGTCCGATTCACTCGCAAAGCGAACTTCAGGGACTGAATCTGGGGTTTCAGGATTAAGCCCAGCGCCCTCCCATGACCGCTGAGACTCACTCACTGAATCGGAGACGACGAGACATCAGGATCACCGGAGCAAAAGGTATGATGACAAACGCATGAGAGAGCAGCTGAAAGAACACGCAGCAAATCAGTGTCTGGCAGCATAGACGTTTGCCGAGCAGAGGGAGAGATGGGTAAACTCCCAGTTTAAATACACCGCCAAATTGAGAGGTGGAGAGTGTGATTGGAGGATTGATGTAAGGAGTGTGACGTATGATATGTGAATGTGACATGTGAATAGCAGCGCTGCTCGAGTTGTCTGCCTGAACTAGCTCGCAGGCTTCGCTTCATTTGGTGTTGTCAAGAAAACTTTGTCCTCTAGAAAAGCAGATGATGGTGTGAGCAAGGGAATGAAATGGTGAATGGATAGCAAGAGGTCCTCTGACTGTCCTTTTTACAGGGCAGGGGATCAAGTCTAACCAGTTGGGTCTTAGCCACAGGGTTTTCAAGCCTCAAGTGACACATCATACATGAAAATGTTTGAATACCGCCCACCGAGATACACTGCTACATATGTTTTAAAAACTTTAGCAAGAAGCTCTGAGCATTACAGAGCTCCTCTGAACAGGAGCTTGATGCTATCCAGCCAATAAGGTCAACTACTCGTCAAAGAAAGAAAAACACAATGGCCACTGAAATAAGTTGAAACTGACAAAAATAAAAAATAAAAACTCACTGAAAATTAACTAATGAAAATCAGACATTTCTTATGAGTTGTGGTTCAACAGAATCATTAAAAATATTAAAGCTGCAAGCAGCATTGGATGGGTCCTCGCTGTCTCGCAGGTCCCTCATGGCCCGTTGACCTCCGTTGTTAATGATCGTCAAAGTTCTGTTAAGAAAAATGAATAAACATTATACAAATATGAAAGACACACTCCAGAGCATGGCGAGGGCCAGAAATGACAACTGGCGTACTAGGACAGGCTGCTTTTGTTTCTAAGTTGAGGTGCTTTTCTGCTCTTGAAGGGGTTTCCTCCTTCTTTTTTTTTTTAAAGTATATTTTTGGGCATTTTGTGCCTTTATTGATAGGTGAGAGACAGTGGATAGGCTTGTGAAAGGGGAAGAGAGAGCAGGGGAAGACACTCTGCAAACTGGACACAGGCGGGATTTAAACCTGGACCGGCAGAAGCATGTACATGGGGTACTAACCACTATGCCAAACCAGCACCCCGGGTTTCCTCCTTCGTAAACAGTACCGAGCCGAGGCAGGCCATTTGATGCCCCCTGTTAAACAGAGACAGCAGCACTGCCCCCTAGTGGATGGAGGGGGCGGGGCTCTAGACACGTGAAAATTCTCAAACTGTGTGTGTGTGAATCTCTGTGAAATTGTGTTACGTTTGTCTCAAAAATAGATGCACATGCTGGTTGATTCACGAACGTACTTTAAATGCTTCACAAGTAAAACTGAATATTTACAAATGATAAGTCATGATAAATGCTCTCACAAACTTTAAAAATACATATGAAAGTCGTGGGTATATGTCACACAATACCCTCAGGTTTTTTTTTTGTACCAGCAAAATTAATCTTCCCACTGTTAAAAAAACTACCACAGCAATGTCAGTTTCAAAGGTTTATTAGAAAACAATCTTCCCAGCTCAATGAGGATCAGTCACATTAAAATGAGTGCTTTAGAAGTATTTCCTCCAGCTAAAAGCAACTTTTTTATAACAATATAATAATAAAAAACATGAGCAAGAGTCCTAAAACGTCCAAATATATCTAAAACCCGTTCTTGCTTAACAGTCTTTTCTTTTTAGGAGCAGATGAAACAAGTCTGACTTAAAGCAGTACAGTTTCTTCCTTGGGCCTCCGTACCTCCCTGGCCACCTCACTGTTGCTCCCCTGTACAACAGCGTTGGCTCGGAGAACGCCTCCCTGCACTCCTGACAGCCTGCTCCAGTCCGCGTTCGTCCCCCCGCTTCACTTCAACCGGCAGCTGTGGAGAGGAAGTGGCCGTCAGTGACGCATCTTCACTTCAGATCGGGCAGCACACACACAATTCACCAGTAGACTGGCCACTTTCCTTCACTTATCTCTTTTAAGGCGTTGTATCCGTTTCTGCATCTCTTCCTTCCCAATCCTCCGTCCACCACCGGCTCTCTTTTCGTCCTGCAATCTTTCCTCTGCTCCTCTCCATTCTGCTCTACTCTCCAACTGGCGTCCTGTCGCGTCCGCGCCTCCCCGTCACACCTGTGCGTCCTCTTTAATCAGTTCGGTGTGTTGTCCATGGTTAGTCACGGGTGCACAGTTAATCAGTCTCAGGTGCAGTGATTAGTTGTGTCTAAGTTCACAGTAAAACCATTAAAACTAAAAAAACACAATGATTAAAAATAGCAAATAAAAACCACTCAAACCCATGCAAATAAAAGTAAGACACAACTTATAAACTCTAAACATAACTGGCACTGTGACATTTCCCCCCATCTTTAACAGTGGTTGTCCTAACCACTCATTTGTGTCCATACCTATTTGGTGCGATGCCAAAATTAGCTCGTTGTGAGTGACGGGGCTCACCACTGGGGGCTGCTGGTACTCTGGGAGGATCAGGTGGGTCAGCTTGAGCAGGGTTAGGAGCAGATACAATCGGCTCTTGGGTAGCATTGATGATCAGCCCAGGAAGCCACCATGTAGGAGGGGGCAGACCAGTGGGCTGGTCGACTTGTTGGTGCTTCAGCTCCTTGTCTGGTTCTTGGTGGTTCTGCAAAACATTCAGAGGGCAAGTTCTGAGGTTATTACGGTGCACAGTTCGGGTTGGTCCTTCTTTCCCTTCTAGCCGGACAACATAGGCTGGGTGATTTTCTCAAAGCTGTCTGACCACCACGAAGGGCTCAGGGGCCCATCTTGGAGCCAGTTTCCCTTTCGCTCTTCTGCGGAAGTTGCGAACCAACACACGTTCACCTGGCAGCAAAGTTGACTGCCTCGCTCGACGGTTGTAACGTACTTGGTCTCTGTCTTGCCTTTTCTGAGAGTGTTCTTTTGCCACTTTGTAAGCTTTGTTGAGGGCCTGCTGGTGCCTTTTCACCCAGTTTGGCATACTGCAGGGCTCTATGGGAGGACTCAGACCTGTTGCCCAATCCACTGGAAGACGAGAGTGTCTTCCAAAAACCACAAAATGTGGAGTCATCCCGGTAGTAGGGTTGTCAAAAGTATCGATACTCAAAAAAGTATCGATACTAAAATGTTGTATCCGGATACGATACTCACTTTCAAAAGTATCGATACTACAACCCCCCCTCGGATGCCGAGCCGCCGCCGCCGTCCCTCCCTCTCTGCCTCCTCACACACACGAGAACAGGCACCCTTCCCTCCTGTGACGCTCAATAACAAAACAGCATGAGTAATGCTGCTGCAGGAGGCCAAATCAACCAGTTTTGGTTAAAATAAAATTCAAAGACGAAATAAAAGGACGAAATACCCCCATGCTAAACACCCACTGCAATAAAGAGGAGGGCGAAGTGGAGGAATTAACTGCCGCGGGTTCGTCAGATAAATCGGTTGTGTGGACCTATTTTGGCTTCCCATGTAAAAGACGAGAGAACGGTGAGAAGACTGAGGACAAAACAACAACCGTGTGCAAAATATGCCGCTACAGTTCTCCGTTTACTGCGGCGAGTAAAACTTCTACCAACTTCGAACTGTGACGTCCGTCGGACGTAAATAAAGGTGGCTCCGGCTTGGGTATACCTGCTTTTATTTAGCAGTCACTGTGGGCTCTGACCACGCCAACTACAACTTTAATTCACGAACAAAACAGTGAGTAGTAATCTCTACACCTCCTGCTATCGGCTCTCTCCCATGCTCTCTCTCCCCCCTCACAAACACACACACACTGACTCTCCCCTCTGAACTCTGACCTGCTGGCCCCTCCTATTTGGTCCCTTCACAGACCGCCAATTTATAGGAAACATTAAAATCCACATTGAACACAAACCATAGAACTGCACCACTATGTTTGTGTAAGTCTGCATAAAAAACATTTGATTTTTGCATCGACTGCTGAGTTGACAGAATTTGATCATACTTGAAGATCAGAAGTATACGCACTGTTATAGGCTAAATATTATAGTTCACAGTTCAGACATTTATAGGTCTAAACTGCAGCTCTGAGGACTGCTGTTTGTTTTCCTTTTCATTCAAGAATGTACTTATCCTGATTGTTACAACAACAAAGCACTTTTTATTGAGATTTTGTTTGTACTTGCACTGTAGTCTAAATAAGGGGAAAAAAACTAAAATTTTGTTTTTTTCAAAGAGCATTTATTTTGTTCTGATGCAGCAATATTTTTTGTATTGTATTATTATTTTTGCATTAGGAAGAAAATACAGAAAATGAGACTTTTGCACGACTTCCTAGAGGTTATATTTGCATTTTTTGTTAATAAAAATGTTTCTTTTAAATATTGGGTTCTTTTTTTTTTTATCCTTGTGGTATCGAAAATAGTATCGAGTATCGAATATATTTCCTGAGTATCGGTATCGAGTTGAAAATTTTAGTATCGTGACAACCCTACCCGGTAGTACTGTGGGTAGTGTTATTATAGGCCTGGAGGAGGGCTGGCAGCTGCTCTGGCCAGTGGCCCTGTTCTTCCTCCAACAGGGAATTCAGTAACTTTAGAAGTGTCTGATTAAACCGTTCACAAGTTCCATTCCCTTGAGGGTGGTATGCAGTTGTTCGGCTCTTTTGGCAACCATAGAGCTGGCAAAGATCACTCACCGGCGCTGATTCAAAAGCAGCACCTCTGTCTGACAAAATCCATTCTGGGCAGCCAAATGTCTGGATGAGACTGGAGTACAGAGTTTTGGCAGTAGTTCTGGCAGATTGGTCTCTGGTCGGAACTGCAAGGGCATACTTTGAGAACAGATCAATCATTACCAGAATATAGGGGTATTGGTCACCTGGGCGTCCCGGAGACAGATAATCTATCCCAACAACTTCAAAAGGGTATGAAGTAGGAATCGGTAATAATGGTGCTCTCACCTCAGGTCCAGCCTTTGCACACACACACTGAGGGCATGTTTCAGTCCACTCTTTTATGTCCTGTGTCATCCTCGGCCAGTAACAGCGTTGGCTGAGGGCTGCCAGGGTCCGTTCACTGTTAGGGTGTCCCATTCCGTTGTGATAGTCTCTCCAAACTCCTTTTGTTTCCTGTTTTGGGATAATCACTTGGAGAAACTGAAGATTGGGGCCTCTTTCCATGTGCAACAGTTTCAGTACACCATCATGCAGTACAATCCTGTCCCATTCCCTAAGCAATTGCTTCAAATACAGAGATGCAGAGTCACATACCCAGGGGTGGGGCACTTGTTGATCCTTCCACTGCCAGATCTGAAGGAGGTCAGGGTCACGGGCCTGCTTCTTCCTCCAAGGGTGGTCAGTATCAGCCAGAATCTGGTTTGTCTGCACCAGGCTGGCTGGTTCACTCTGCTCTGGCAACCGGGATAGAGCATCTGCATTTCTGTTTTGGACACCTGGTTGATATTTGATTGTGTACCTGAAGTTTGCCAGTTGAGCAGCCCAGCGTTGTTCCACTGCTCCAAGCCGTGCAGTCTCCAGATGTACAAGGGGGTTGTTATCCGTGAAGACAGTGAATTCTGCACCATAAAGATAGTCTTTAAACTTCTCTGTGACTGCCCATTTAAGAGCCAACAGCTCCAATTTGAAAGAGCTGTAGTTCTGGTCATTTCTCTCTGTGGGGTGGAGACTGCGACTGGCATAGCGATCACTCTCTTTACCATCCTGTACCTGTGCCAATACTGCTCCCAGACCCTCAAAGCTGGCGTCAGTATAAAGCCTGAAGGGGAGAGAGAAATCAGCATAAGCAAGAACAGGTGCATTTAACAAAGCCTCCTTTAACCTGTCAAAAGCTTGCTGGCACTCTGAGGACCAGACGACAGGAGTCGTCTTCCTTGCTGTTGAGGCAGTACCATGGGTCAGGGCATTTAAAGGCATTGCAATTTTTGCAAAAGCAGGTGTAAAACGCGTCTATATAGCCAGCAACACCAAGGAAGGATTTTACCTGTTTAACAGTCTGAGGTGCGGGCCAGTCTCTCACAGATGCCGTCTGGGCTGGATCAGTGGCTACGCCATGCTCGCTGATCACATGCCCCAGATAAGTCACTTTTTTTTGAAACAGGTGGCATTTTTTGGGTTGGAGTTTCGGTCCATGTTGGTGGAGTCGCCCAAACACTTCTTCGAGGTGACGGATATGACTGTCAAAGTCAGGGGAGAACACCACCACATCATCCGAATAGATCAGTAAACAATCATTTACCAGGTTACCCAAGCAACGCTGCATGAGCCTCTGAAAGGTTGCTGGGGCATTACACAGGCCAAGTGGCATCCTTTCAAACTCATACAGGCCGAAAGGGGTGGTGAAAGCAGTTTTCTCTCAATCAGCCGGGTTCATTTCCACCTGCCAATAACCACTGGCCAGGTCCATGGTAGAATACCACTTGGCCGTCTTCATTCCAGTCAGTGACTCCTCAATGCAAGGTAGAGGGTAGGCATCTTTGTGGGTAAGTGCGTTCAACTTTCTATAATCAAAAATCTCCAACTCCCATCTTTTTTCTTGACCAGCACAATTGGGGCTGCCCATGGGCTCGAGCTCTCTCTCACCACACCAGTGTCCAGCATGTTTTGCAGCAAGGCCTGTAATTCGGCATACAGACCCGGGGGAACAGGGCGGTACCTCACACGGCTTGGAGGAGCCGAACCTGTTGGGATCTGGTGCTTGACAACACCCGTCCGGCCAAAATCTTCATCATGGCTGGAAAACACCTTTGTCCATTTCTTTAACAGGTTTGTCATCGCCCCCTGCTCCTCACAACTAAGGCCATCTCCCTGCAAAGACAACACCAGGTGAGGCTCCCCCATGTTTAAAGCTCTTGCTCTCCTTGTATGTCATTAATTTCGACCTCAGTTACCTGAGCCAGTGGTTGGCGTTGGGGAACCTTGACTGGGTAAGGGTTAGGGTTACAAACTCTACAAGATACTCTGCCCTCCTTCAGGTTAGCCAGGGTGCGGCCCACACACCAATCTGTATCACTATTGAGGAAGGGTTCTACCATGACATTACAAGACTTCTTAGGAACAGCTTCTGAGACCTGTAGCCATAAAACCATCTCTGATTGAGGTAGGATGATGACTGGCTGTTGTCGTGGCAATTTGGCGACTCCTTGGTAGGGGGGCGGAGGACACTCTGTAGCAACTCGCTGGCACTCTGCAAAGGCACGAGACCAGATGCTTCCTGCAGTTGGAGGCACTGTTGTTTTAAAGGCTGATAGCCCTGGATGGTTACCCTGGGTGAGAGCATGCCAGACAGGTTTAATAATATTCATTCCAAGTATGCCCTTCTCTGGGCCAAGGCATTTATCATCAACCACAATGACACCTTTCCCAGAAACCTCAACGCTTCCTACCACACAATCCACCAGAGTATAGCCAAGATAGGGGATTTCAAGGTTATTTGCTGCCCGCAGGGTCAGCCATGGGGTGAAATCAGCGCTTGTCAAGCAGGTTCTTTGGAGATACTTTTTATACAGGCTTTGGCTCAGCAATGTGACCTGTGAACCAGTGTCAAGCACAAACGGTATCTTACACCCATTCATTTTACAGTTACATCATGACACTCACCCACCAGAGCAGACCTTGGCTGTGACATGGGCTCCTTATCCATACTGACTGCCCCCACCGCTTGGCCCTCAGCTGCAGGGGAGATCAAAAATCCTGAGGCCTGGATGAACGCTGGGGGCAATGGCGTTGAACATGTCCAGCTGTGCCACAACGCAGGCAGACAGGCCTGCCTTGTGCATCCCACTGATAGGTAGGACTTACTGGGCTTGTTCTTCGCCTCATTTCAGGGGCCCGTGATGTGGCTGTGCGATTGCTGGAATGAAAGGTGGTAGAGGTTAGAGGCCCTTCTTTTGGTGATAGATGTGCTTTTACCTCTCCCATTAGATCAGCTGAAAGACACTTGATCTGCTCCACTATCTCATTTCTCATTTTTCCCAACAACTCCTTTTGTGTCTCAGCTTGAATCTGTCTTTTCAGCTGCTCCATGTTGGCTGTTGCATTTCTTGGGTCAGCGACAGCAACCCTCTGTGACAGGATGCCATCTTCTCCCTCTTGTAATTCCAATTCTAGAGCCCGAGCTTCTTTGCACAAGTCGTGAAACTCCTACGTTGGTTCCGCCTTATCTGCCTGCTTAGCTCTTGTTTGACAGACCCCGGTTGAAGACCAACCATCAGTTGATCCAGCAGCAGGTCATCACTTTCTTCTGTTCCTTCTTCATCTCGTTCCTGCCATCTGCTGAAAAACTCTCTCAATCTGAGTATAAAAGCATTCACATTTTCACTGGATTGCTGTCTACAGTTAAAAAAACTAGCCCGCAACTGAGCTTTAGAAGCAGGTTTTGCGTACAATCTCTGTAACACATCAAGCACCTTCTGTCCAGTATTTTTGTCCCCAAGGCTAATAAGTTGTAGTTCACGTTTGCCTTCCCCTTCTAAAGCGCCTAAAATAAAGTCAGCCTGTTGCTGCTGGTTCAATCCTTGTGCCCTCAGCATGGGCTCCGCCTGAGCCTTCCATTCTGTAAGTTTTGTTTTGTCACCAGAAAATGTAGGTATCCAAGCAGCCCCCAGAAACCATGGCATAACAAACTGTGCAACAGTTGGATAGCTAACACTACTGTGAGCTGGGTCCATTTTTTTTTTTTTTTTTTTTGAACAGTGGAGCTGGTATCCTGCCAAACAACGCCAAAAATTTTGTGCTGTCACACAATACCCTCAGGTTTGTTTTTGTACCAGCAAAATTAATGTTCCCACTGTTAAAAGAACTACCACAGCAATGTCAGTTTAAAAGGTTTATTAGAAAACAATCTTCCCAGCTCAACGAGGATCAGTCACATTAAAATGAGTGCTTTAGAAGTACCTTCACAACTTAAAGGGGAGATTGACTTGTGTTTGTTGTGCTCAAAGTCACTCATTGGAGGATTGTTAACAGTTCCAAAGGAAAAAGCACAGAGACAAGATAAGCTTTCTAAAGGAAAAGAAGCTTTGTTTTGGCCGCTTACGTGCTGGGCACATGAGCCTTAACTGCTTTAAACGGTTGACCCGCAGGAGTTGTGGTGAAACACATCCAAGTTCACTTCATATTGACAAAGATGACAAAGCCAACACCAACACAGAACCATCCAAGAAGCATGTTGCATGTAACACCTCAGCACCTCATGAAACTTGTGGTCAAACAGGGGCCAGTAGCGATCGTTGTTTTCTTTCTATCTTGCCAGTTCAAGTTAAATCAATCAAAGGACACCAGATAATACAGACGCATGCCTTCCTGGATCCTGGTAGTACTGCCACCTTCTGTTCCGAGCATCTCATGAGAAAGCTCAATTTGGTTGGAAGAAAGGCTCACTTTCTACTGCAAACTATGGGGCAGGAAAGAGTTGTTCCATCATATGAGTGTGCAGATCTGGAAGTGTCTGGGTTGGAAACAAACATCTTTTACAAGTTGCCAGAAGTCCTCACACAGAATATGATGTCTGTGAGTGCAGACAACATAGTGACTGATGGAGATATTGAAAAGTGGCCATATCTGTCAAAGGTGCGCATGCCTCGTATACAGGCTGAGGTGGACCTGCTTATTGGAAGCAATGCACCAAAGATGTTGGAGCCGTGGGATGTCATAAACAGCCGTGGGGATGGTCCACATGCTATAAGGACAGCATTAGGATGGGTCATAAGTGGACCTCTGCACACTTCTGACAGCACTGTGGCATCAGATTTTCATTCAGCTTTGGTCAATATGGATTTCTAGGACAAGATTGGAAAAGTCATGGGAAACCATGATTTCAATGAGAGACTTCGGAGGAAAAGGGCTTTTCAAGGGAGGATGTACAGTTTATGGAATTAATGGAAATTTCTGCAACACTGGAGAATGGTCACTACAGTTTAAAACTGTCCTTTAAGAATGAAAATGTGTCCATGCCGAACAACCTCTCTGTGGCAAAACAAAGGTTGCTGAGCCTAAAGAGGGCATTTCTCAGTGAGGAGAAGTTTTTTGAGGAGTACAAAGCTTGTCTCAACGAGATGATTACTAAAGGTTATGCAAAGCCGGTACCTACAGAGCAGCTGGATTGTTGCACAAGGAAAGTTTGGTACATCCCACATCACGGTGTATATCACCCAAAGAAGAAGACACTGAGGGTGGTATTTGATTGTGGTGCGACATTCAAGGGAACGTCTTTGAATAAGCAGCTGTTGCAAGCCAATCTCACTAGCACTTTACTGGGAGTCCTCCTCAGATTCAGACAGGAATCGTTTGCAGTCATGGGAGACATAAAGTCAATGTTTCATCAGGTGAAAGTGCCCAAGGATGACAGAGATTTCACGGTTTCTATGGTGGCCGGAAGGAGATCTGACCAAGGAGGTGTCCGAGTTTCGAATGACTGTTCATTTGTTTGGTGCTGTATCCTCTCCAAGCTGTGCTAGCTTTGCTCTGAGGAAAACGGCAGAGGACAATCAGTCCAGTTTTTCATCTGAAGTGGTTCAAACCATCGAGGAAAGCTTCTATGTGGATGATTGTTGAAGGAGTACAGGCTCGGAAAAGGAGGCATCGCTCTTGGTCAAAGATCTTACTGCTCTTTGTCAGAAAGGAGGATTTGTTCTGACCAAATGGATGAGCAATAGTCGCCATGTGCTGCAAACTGTTTCTGAAGAACATCGAGCTAAATATCTGAGAGAGCTCAATCTTGATCTCGACAACTTTCCTGTGGAACGAGCTATAGGTTTGCTGTGGTGTGTTGAATCTAACAGTTTCAGGTTCAAGATGGATGTTCCTCAAAGGTCTTGTACGAGACGTGGAATGTTATCAGTTTCAAGCTCTGTTTATGATCCCCTTGGGTTTCTTGCCCCAGTTGTGCTGCTTGCTAAAATGATGCTACAGGAGCTATGCAGGAGAAACATTGGATGGGATGAAACCATACCTCGGGACATGCTGCATCAATGGAACAGGTGGATTAAGGACCTGAATGTTCTGTTTGAGTTTAAGGTGGAAAGATGTATTAAGCCTAAAGGATTTGGTGACCTGAAGCATGCTCAACTGCATCACTTCTCAGATGCTAGTGAAGAAGCAGGATATGGAGCTGTCACTTACCTCAGGATGCAGAATGGCAGAGGGGACGTCCATGTTGCATTCCTTATGGGCAAGGCCCGAGTTACACCTTTAAAGGCCATTACCATTCCTCGTTTGGAGCTCACTGCTGCTGTGCTGGCTTTTCATGTCGACTTGATGTTGAAAAATGAGCTGAGACTTTATCTGCAAGAGTCTGTCTTTTGGACCAATAGCAATTCAGTGCTAAAGTACATTTGGAACAAAGACAAGCGTTTTCATACATTTGTGGCGAACAGGCTCACGACAAAAAAGAGAAACCACCATACCTTCTCAGTGGCGTTATGTTAGCTCAAAGGAAAATCCAGCAGAAGATGGGTAAGGGCTGGAAATTTCCTCCCAAACTGCAGATGGATTGACGGTCCCAAGTTTTTGGTTGGAAAAGAGGAAAGCTGGCCAATGAATGTCGTCGAGACTGCTCTCAGGGAAGATTGTGCTATATGCCTGCTTGAGCACATACACACATTTCTCTGAATTAACTCAATCAGCTGGCCTAAGTATGACACCACTCAGGTTTATTTCATGGAATATCGTGGAACTGGTTCCAGGAGAAGAGACTGAAGATATTTAATAAATTGAAAGGTCTGCCGGCAGACATTATTTTGCTACAAGAGACCCATTTATCAGAGACAGCAGTGGGTTCACTCTCCACTGTACAGTTCCTCATGTGTATTCAGCCTGTCTCAATTCCAGGCAAAGAGGTGTAGCCGTCTTAATAAGTAGGCAGGTAAATTTCACCGTTGAGAGCACAGTTTTGGACCCAGAAGGTCGAAATATAATTATAAAATTAGCTATTCAAAATATGAAGCTATGCATTGCTAACATTTATGGACCAAATGTTGATGTCCCTTTTTACTCCTTGTTCACCTCATTCTTTGATCACTTAGACAACACACTCATCATAGGAGGAGACTTCAACATGGCCTTGGACTCAGGAATGGACAGGCTGAGTACAACAGGAAACCATCGGCTCTGGCAATCCACTAAGGTTGTTAAACAATACATGGAGGATTTTGGTCTCTGTGATGCCTGGCGCTCACACCACCCCACTCTTAAAGATTACACATACTTCTCACTGGTGCACTATTCATATTCCAGAATAGATTTTTTTCTAGTAAGCAGCTCAAGAATGAGCAATATAATAGAAACTACTATCCATCTTATCTCCATCAGTGACCATGCACCAGTGTCATTCACACTAATTGATAAGAAAATAAAACCACCAATGCGTAGCTGGAGATTTAATACATCATTACTTAAAGATCCTAATTTTATCAGCTATTTTGAGAAAGAATGGTCTCTATATATAGAAAATAATGACCTACCAGAGACCTCAGCTTGTGTTCTTTGGGAAGCAGAAAAGGCGGTGATGCGAGGAAAATGATTTCGATGAAGTCAATGTATTAACTTAGGTTCGGAGCTGGACCACCCCACAAACCACACCTCCAATCAGCTGACAAGCCTACTTATACTCAGCCACGCCTCATCGCTCAGTTTGTCTGTAACTCTTCAAGACGGACAGACCACGCTGTATGCCGATCGCAGAAGAAACTGAACCAAAAGCAACCACTCACCATCAATCCCGGACTCCATATTCACGGCTCAGACGACTTAAACTTCTCCAACCAGGCACCTCCTTTAACAGCCAGATTCCGGCCAGAGCCAGCCTCACAGCAGAACCTTGTGGTCCGTGTACTGCCTGCCAGTCATGTCCATACAACTTCCGACCAGGATACCCCCAACTCCGCAAGGTCTGAAGGCTCGAACCCACGAGGATCTTCGGACAGGAGGCGATCCACATAGCAGCCCTCCTCGCTACACTCTGACCGCTCATCTCCATTCAGCGTGCATATCGGCGCCAGCCTCATCCCGACCGGCATTACACTCTCAGTCCAAATCGCCTCCAGGAAGTGGATCATTGCTAGCCTCCATTAGTTCCTGAAAGCGAGGGCATTCCATGCCACCGCACCGACCATAATCCAGGCTGATCCATCTCTGCTCAACTTCCATAAACACCGCTGCTTCATCTCACAGTCCGCTTCCGGGTTCTCAACAGAGCCAATCATCGACGCTGCTGACGACACACGACCTCGCTGCCAGCCCGCCTCAACTGCTCCCTCTGCTGAGAATCAGGTCGTATTACATTCACTCATTGACTCACCCTGCACTCGCAGGCTCACTATCATCCCGTGCACATGCATCCTTCCATCCCGTCCCCTTTCCTCTTTTCTATCAGCACAGCAGCCACACCTTGCAGCGTGGCTCCTTTCCTCCTATCATAGCCAATCTCATGAGCTTCCCAGTAGCTAATTGCAGATAAATCAGTGCGGCTATTCTCAATCTACTCCATTTCCAACTAATATATCCTATCAACCCTCCCTTCCTCTCCCTTCCCCCTCCCTTCCCCATCACCCAAATGTATTTCTTTTACCTTTGTCAATCTCATCTCTACAGCTCCCTCCGTCGGGAATCAGGTCGTATTGCATTGACTCATCAACTCACCCTGCACTCGCAGGCTCACTATCATCCCGTGCACATGCATCCTTTCATCCCATCATCCCTTTCTTCTTTTATATCAGCACAGCAGCCACATCTTGCAGCGTGGCTCCTTTCCTACTGCTATAGCCAATCACATGAGTTCCCAGTAGCTCATTGCAGATAAACCAGTGCGGCTATTCTCAATCTTCTCAATCTTCTTTCCAACTAATCTATCCTATCAACCCTCCCTTCCCCTCCCCACCCCCTCCCTTCTCCACCACCCAAATGCTTTTTTTTTTGTCTTTATCAATCTCTTCAAAAACTACAGTGGCTACAACAATAGCAGCTATGACTGCGGCTACAACTATAGCATTATGACTACAGCGGCTATAACCACATCCCAAACCACTACAGCGGCTCAACTTCAGCAGCACCAGCACCTCGAGCACCTCTAGCAACTCCAGCTCAATCACCACTCCAGCTGCTCCAGCACAGCTCCATCAGCTCCAGCAAGGCTCCAGCTCAGCACCTGCAGCCCAGCTCTGCTTCAGCTGATCAGCCTGCTGCAACAGCCCAAGCTCGGGTCCAGTACTGCTCAGAACGGCTCCAGCAGCACCAGCACAGCTCCAGCACAGCTCCAGCAGCTACAATAGCTACAGCAAAGCTCTAGAAGCTCCAGAAGCTCCAGCGCAGCTCCAGCAGCTCCAGCACAGCCTGAGCACAGCTCCAGCAGCCCCAGCGCAGGTCCAGCACAGCCCCAGTGCAGCTCCAGCACAGCTCCAGCACAGCACCAGCACAGCTCCAGCAGCTCCATCACAGCTCCAGCAGCCCCATCACAGCTCCAACAGCTGCAGCACAGCTACAGCAGCTCCAGCTACAGCTCCAACAGCCCCAGCACAGCTCCAACAGCTATTGTACAGCTCCAACAGCTATAGCACAGCTCCAGCACAGCTCCAACAGCTATAGCACACCTCCAACACAGCTCCAACAGCTCCAGCACAGCTCCAGCACAGCTCCAGCACAGCACCAGCACAGCTCCAGCAGCTCCATCACAGCTCCGGCAGCCCCATCACAGCTCCAACAGCTACAGCACAGCTACAGCAGCTCCAGCTACAGCTCCAACAGCCCCAGCACAGCTCCAACAGCTACAGCACAGCCCCAGCGCAGTTCCAGCACAACTACAGCACAGCCCCAGCGAAGCCCCAGCGCAGTTCCAGCACAGCTCCAGCAGCTACAGCAAAGCTCCAGCAGTTCACAGCTCCAGCAGTTCCAGCACAGCTACAGCAGCCCCAGCACAGCTACAACAGCCCCAGCACAGCTCCAGCACAGCACCAGCACAGCTCCAGCACAGCTCCAGCACAGCTCCAGCAGCTCCATCACAGCTCCAGCAGCCCCATCACAGCTCCAACAGCTACAGCACAGCTACAGCAGCTACAGCTACAGCTCCAACAGCCCCAGCACAGCTCCAACAGCTACAGAACAGCTCCAGCAGCTCCAGCTCCAGCTACAACAGCCCCAGCACAGCCCCAGCGCAGTTCCAGCACAACTACAGCACAGCTCCAGCAGCTACAGCAAAGCTCCAGCAGTTCACAGCTCCAGCAGTTCCAGCACAGCTCCAGCAGCCCCAGTCTCACTATTCACGCCTTCATCCCTTCCCAACTTTGCCCATCAACCTCCACTCCCAGAACCAGGTTCTGATCACTCTCCCACCTTTCTTCTCTCCTTCCCTCGCTCCTTCCTCCCCAACTCAACTACCAGAATCTTCATCTCTCTCCCACCGGCCTCCCTCCCCACCTCCATTACAAGAACCAGTACTTTATCCTCTTCTACTCTCCCACCCTCCATCACCCCTCCTCCCCACCTCCTCAACCAACCAGGTTCTAAATCACTCTCCCACCTTTCTCTCTCCTTGCTACCCCCATTAACACCAGGATGTGGCCAGAAATGTCAACTAACTCAAGCCACTGCAAGTCCCTCAATGTAGCACTTTATAAACACTTTACACCTTATTGTAATCTATTATTAACATCCAACTAAATCCAAACCTTGGGTTAAACTATGCACTTGAGCGTATTCAGTTCTAATGATGATATAACAATGCAATCTGACCAAAATATTGTAAATGGTAATCCATCTCGTAAGAGGGCTTCAGGCTTCAAGCTTCAGGCTAAGTCAGGATATTGATCAGTTGATTCAGTTTCAGTCTCCACCATCTGCCTGGACTCATCACAATAACATCCACCATCTTTGGGGGCCAAAATTGTCAAGGAGTCCATTCTCACATACTCCTACATCTCAGAAGTCGAGGAGATTCCTTGCAAAGGAGCCTATGCTTCCTGACCATCACAAACCTTCAATGTCGAGCTAGATCCATGGCTATGGACCTTAGTTTACCTCCAGGAAGTAATCCTCCACAATCTCACTCCACATCAGACTGACATTTGAGTTCCTATCAGTTCCTCTACTCCACCATAGCATAGGGCTGGACAATTAATCAGATTTTGATCGTGATTTAAATTTTGCCATCTGACAATCATAGAAACATTATAATCAAAGAAAAATGAGTAAAATGCCACACACTGTGGAGTGCCGTGTATGCAAGTTCCTGCGCTCCATAGTGCTTCTGCGTTCCATGTGCAGCCACAGCAAGCACGTGTGACTTATGTGGATCAATAATACTATATGTGCCACTCGCTGGTTCTTTAAATTGCGTTTAAATCAATACTGAGGTTTTTAAATAAATGAATAATTGTGTATATTAATTGTGATTTCAATATCACTTAAAATAATCTGGATTCTTATTTTTATCATAATTGTCCAGCCCTACCTTAGCATCAACTTCCATCCACGTTACTGAGAGTAAAGCAACTGTTCATAGCTTCTTCTGATTCCCACTCGGGACATCTCAACTCATCACATTCATTAGAACAACTTATTATCCGTTCATTCTCAGCTGATCTCCATTCAACATTACTCTTGGGCAAGATCAGCTCGGGCAGAACACGATGAGACGGTACCCCCACACTGAGTCTCCCTCTGCCTGGCTTATGACGTCCTTCCTATCGGCTCATCTCTCAACAAATGTCATGTCACATGTTCATCACTGTCATTCCTCATATTCCTAAACCTTCAGTAAACCTTCAAACGTATACATTTGTGGTGTGGTCCTTGCTAGTGAAATGAAGTTAATGTATTAACTTAGGTTCGGGAGCTGGACCACGCCACAAACCACACCTCCAATCAGCTGACAAGCCTACTTATACTCAGCCACGCCTCATCGCTCAGTTTGTCTGTAACTCTTCAACCCACCCTCCCACCCTTCAATCACCTTATCCTAGGTGGGGGTAAAGATCAGCTCGGGCAGAACACGATGAGACGGTACCCCCACACTGAGGCCCCATCCGCACGAAGACAAAACGCTAAACAGTTTCCAAAACGATCGTCATAAAGACGAAGGCGTTTCAGAAAATGTGTGCGTCCACATGAATGCACTCAATACGCATCAAAACGCAGTAGAAACACATGCCAGATCTCTAGGGGCGCTGTAACAGTATGATGGAAACAAGTGGAAACAGATGAAAAAGCAGTGGGCATGCACACTTGCGGAAAAAGTTGAAAACAGAGATTGTGAAAAAGTGATCATAAAGTGCCGTAATGTGTCCTCGATAATTGTTTGTTCAACTCGGTGGTGATTGAGAAGGAGATTTTGCTGCAGCAGGGATAGTAGGGTCACTAGCTTCATTAGCACATATGCTACACCGTATGTCATATGGATGATACGCAGATTCGGCAAAGAATGTATGCGTTCAGACCTCGGTTTGGCTTCCTGTGGATGGGGCCTGAGTCTCCCTCTGCCTGGCTTATGACGTCCTTCCTAACGGCTCATCTCTCAACAAATGTCATGTCACATGTTCATCACTGTCATTCCTCATATTCCTAAACCTTCAGTAAACCTTCAAACGTATACATTTGTGGTGTGGTCCTTGCTAGTGAATTCTCATCACACAAGAAAAAGGAGGAGGAGCAGCGAACATCTGAACCTGAGTCAAGACTCAAATCGCTAGAAGAAGCGTATAGGGCAGCCCCTGCAGAGGACATACTGAACAGTATTAGGAAGGCTAAACTTGAGTTGAATGAAACAATTGAAAAGAAAACTCAATTTATGATGCAAAGACTACGCTTGGAAAAATTTGAACATAGCAACAAATCTGGTAGATTCCTAGCTAGTCAATTAAAGGCAAACAAAGAGAAAACAACTATCTCCTCTGTCAAGGATTCAGCAGGAAATATCACCCATGACCCTGATAGAATAAATAACATCTTTAGGGATTTCTATAAGACACTTTATTCATCACAAATTGAACCACCAGATAGCAGCATTGAAGAATTTCTTAGTGACATAAACCTCCCAAAATTGCAACCAGAACAGGGAATGGCTTTGGACTCACCCCTCACAATTGGGGAACTCCATAAAGCACTACAAGGCATGCCAAGTAATAAGGCCCCAGGTCCAGATGGTTTTCCAGCAGAATTCTATAAGGCATTCTGGACTGCAGTGGGACCCACTTTTTTTAAGATGGTGTCAGAGATCAAGGGAAAAGGAAAAATACCCAAAAACATGAATTCAGCTAACATTACCCTACTACTAAAGCCAGGAAAAGACTCCACATTTCCATCCAGTTACTGGCCAATTTCGTTAATAAACGCTGACCTCAAAATAATCTGCAAAGCTCCTGCCAAAAGATTAGAAACAGTAACTCCTCTTATTATACGCCCTGATCAAACAGGCTTTATAAAGGGCAGACATTCTTCCACTAATATGCGCAGACTAACAAATCTGATAGATTATGCCACCTCACATAATCTAGAAACCACAATCATCTCCTTAGATGCAGAAAAAGCATGTGACTGTGTTAACTGGAAGTTCCTATTTGCAACATTGAACAAATTTGGATTCGGTCCATCTTTTATTGACTGGCTGAAGAGTTTATACAATGACCCAAATGCATGTGTGAGGACAAATGATCAAACTTCTCCAAGCTTTGGTCTACAAAGGGGCACCAGACAGGGCTGCCCACTCTCCCCCTCACTTTTTGCTATCTTTATTGAACCCTTAGCAGCTAGGATTAGACAAACTAAAGACATTTAAGGTATTAATGGCAATAGTATAGAAAACAAGACTAGTCTTTATGCTGATGATGTATTACTTTTTCTCCAGAACTCTCAAACATCTCTCTCTCATACAATCACACTCATTAATAAATTCTCATCAGTTTCGGACTACTCCATTAACTGGTCTAAAACTACTGTTCTACCCATCAACTGCACATTCCAGAATATTCCAAATATTACACTACATTCAGGGAATATTAAATACTTGGGAATAAACATCTCTCCTAGTATTTCTGAATTAATACAGCTAAACCATGTCCAGCTTCTAAAAATAGTTGAGGACAACCTCACTCGGTGGAAATCCTTACCCATATCACTCATGGGAAGAGTTGCCACCATAAAAATGATGGTTCTACCTAGAGTAAACTATCTGTTCCCAATGATCCCACGAAATCACCTTCCACCTGGTTTAAAACCTTAGACTCATTCATTAATACATTTTTATGGAAAGCCAAACCACCGCGTATTAGTTTAAAAACTCTACAAAAGACTAAAACAATCGTGGTTTAGATTTCCCCAATGTTCACCTCTTTTTCCTAGCAAACTGATTACAATACATATCAAAATGGCTAAATCCCAACCAACTAGATGAACCATGGCTTGATGTAGAGCAAGTACTATGAAATGACCTAGTTATTTCTAGTCTGCCATTTATAAGCCCAACTGTAAGGTATGAGAAATGTTTTAAAAGCATCAACATTAGTTCCACTCTGACAGCCTGGTGGGAGTTTCTGAAATTGACCAAATCTTCACTCGTTCCGTGTTAGCTTACACCCATCTGGAACAACCCCGACATCCTGCAAAATAAGAAAATGATAAACTTTCCTCAGTGGATTAATAAAGGGATCAAGCATCTCTGACATATTATTCAAAACAGAAAATTCATACCATACGAGGAACTCACTGTGCAATATGAAATCAGCAGTGCCAAATTCCTAGAGTACCAACAAATGAAATCTATAATAAGCAAGAAATATAATCCCAACCAGCTGGACTTACAACTCCCTGCTCAGGTTGCAGAATTTATAAATCTCAAAGCCCCAAAATTGTTATCAAAAATCTATAGGCTACTGGTCAAGACAGAAGATTTAATCTCACTCCCAACGCTCAAGTGGGAAACAGATCTATCTAGTAGTTTTGATTATAGCTTTTGGTATCAAGTCTGTTAAAATACATTCAAAATTACTAAAAATTCAAATCTGCAACTTATACAGTACAAAATTATCCGCAGAATCCAGTACACGGGACAAAGAATGTTCAAGATGGGCCTAACACAATCAAATATTTGTTCACATTGCACCAATAACATACCAGATGACTATTTACACAGGCCACCACAGGCCGACGCTGGCCTCTGGAACCGGAAACATGGGGGGCTGGCGAGTGATCGGGCCTGGGTGGGTCAGGGGACATGGGTGGGTCAGGGGACATGGGTGGGGGTGGGGGTGGGGATCTCCATGGTCCCCGGGGTCTGACCGGGGGGCGCTTGGGGCGAGTGCCGGCCCGCAGTGGGTGGCTGTCTGGGCTGGTTCTGTCCTCCTGGGTGCCGGCCTGGGCCCTACCCTGCGGGGGTGGGTGGGGTGGCGTTGGGGTCGTGGTGGCCGCCTCCTGCCCCCGTGACTCAATCGGGGGCCCAGCGTCAGGCGGGGCCTGTGGGCCTTGGCCCCCAGGGCCCCTTACCCTACAGAGTCGAGTGTCTGCCTCCGGCTTCTCCTTGTCTCTTCTCCCGGCATTCTCCTTGGTTGGCGCGCTCCTGGCTCTGTGGCAGGCTGCCTTTGCTCTGCGCTCTGTCGAGGCGGCTGGCTGCATGGCGCTGGGGGCCCCTCTCAGTGTACATCTGGCCCCTAAAGGCAGTGGGGCTACATCTGCACGATCACTCTTTTGCATGATCACTAAACACAAAGCACAACTTAATCCAAACAATTTGCACTCTCAGCCCTGCCCCTACAGATGCCGATATCTGTGTTTATTTATGTATATCTGTGTCTATGTGTATATATATATACATCTACAATTGTTGTTGCTGTGCTCGTTGTTGTTAACGATCTCTCCAGTTCTTCTCTCTTCAGGTACTCCTTGTGTTTGTAGTGTCAAAGACCTCAGGATACTTTTTCTTTTCAGGTTCAGCAGCTGGATGTCTGGTTCTCCTGTTTGTATGCATCTGCTCAGTTATTGTGGTTGTTCTTCTCTGTTTTGTTGTTTCTCTCTCCCTTTCTGTCTATCTTTCTTCCCTCTCTCTTATCTATTTTCACCCTTGTCTGGTCAAGCAATAATTTTCCAACTTGGCAGTTTACGGTGGGGAAAAAAGCCAGCAGGGGTGTTGACTCGAAGAGAGACCAGTGACCTTGTCATAGCTAAGACCTCACAAAGTCTATTGTCCGATAAGATGACTGTACGGCCTTGAGAGAGAAAGTTTCTGTTCCAGAGCAAAGTTCACGGGATGAGGGAGTGGAGGGGGGGGGTCGAGCCTGTGTTAGAAAACCTTCCTGGAGAGTAGATACATCTGCTCAAGGACAGACAGACGGGAGCCAGAACAGATAGAGATTAGGAATAATTTGGGTCAGACCAAGTGTAATTTTCCACCAGCATTTCTAGTCTTTTGGTCTCTCACGATGATGCTCTGCGAGCCAAGCTGTCGGCTTCTCCAAGGTGTTGTCCTGCTTGCATCGAAGTTCGAGAATTGCATCAAGCTTGCGATTGACCTCACAAATCGTTTGAGTCTGAGTGTTAACAGGCCTGCACATTCCTTCGGTCATGATGGGCAGCTTCTCAAGAGCCAAAAATGCTGCCATCATCTTCTTAACTGCGCAATAGATCAGGAAACTGCTACCTTCAAACAGCAAGAAACCTGTTATCATAAATCCAATTATGTAGCCACATGATTCCTCACTTCTCCCAGGAGTCCATCGTGTACCCAGCTGGGAAAGTACCATCGGGACAGACGGATTCTGCCTTACCCTCTCTTCTCGTCGAGAAAATTTGGTCAACGGCCAGCTGATTAATTCCATCATTTTAGATTTCGAAAAGAAATGTAGAGAGAGGCTGCAACAGACTCAGAAAGCACAGCAGGGCAGATAAGGGCAGGGAGCAAAAAGAAAAGCATCCGCACCCGTTGAGAAGCAGAAGAGAAAGCCTTATAACCTTATAAAATTATAACCTTTTTTTCTAGTAGATGCGCAAGAGTAAAACCCTGATATTGAGACATTTCCGGTACAGCTTTAACTGGGTGCAGGTCATCCCAAACAAAACTGTCCCAGGAAATCAGGGTCGCCTGATCACCATACTGTTGACACTAATGTTAGCAGCTAACTAGCCAATTACCTTATTGAGACGACTGTCCCTCTTCATCAGAAACTGAATCAGCCACAACGTGCTTCCTTTTCAGATGCTTATGCATCCCCATCATACTGCCATGGAAGGCAAGTTCTGCCTTGCATATTTGTAATGCATAGTATTCTCTTTTGTTTTGGCAAAATGCCCCCAAACTTTCCATCTCCGTCCCTTTTTTTCTATACCAATGCTTTATTTCAATTCAGTATTGAACATATGCAGGAACAGAGCAAAAGGTGTACAAATAAAAGGGTAAATTACATGCAGACCATAAATTACAGGAAATAAAAAATAAATAAATTAAAATAAAAATATGTGCCAGGGTTCACATAATTAAGTCAAATTAAGATATTGAAATGGGAACATCTAATCAGTACATCATTGGTTAAGAGCACAGAATTGCAAAGAAAACTTTAACAAACTTAAGACAGGTGACCATAAGGCTTCATGTATTGACCTTTGACCTTCTTTCTCCATCATGAAAAAGCATCATCATTCACGCAGAGAGCTTGTTACTGCTAGCTTAAAAATATCATAGATATGTTTTAAATCTCATAAGCAAAGGATGTACATGAAGCTCCACATCTGTACCCGAAAACTGCGTTCACACCAAACATGACTTCATGATTGTAATCACTTTGCCCACTGAAATCTTGTCTCGTGTCCATAAATATCTCATTTTGATCACTGGAGCCCGTCGCTGTGGCTTGGTGACGTCACGTCTGCTCAAGTTTTACAACAATCATATCATATGATAGGATTTATAAGCTGACATTATTTCAGCCGTATCCTATTAACTCACCAACTCAATAAAAACTGTCTGTCACGGGTACCACCACACACCGCTGATTGGCTGTTGCCACACAGCCGCATATAGCATGAAGAGATCAGCTGTTTCAATTTTGGCAACGCACAAGGATTGAAGTGGTCACCTTGAACGCAGCCAACGCGTCGCCGAGGGTTAACCCCGCCCCATTGTGGCTGTACATTGATTTTACATGGAGAGTGACAGCGGGGGACGCAGAAGTTGTGTTCAGTGTGTCCTTGACCTTGAACTTTCAAAGTAATCTCAGACCCGCTGTTTTGAATGTGAGACTGGCCTGGTTGTAACTGTAGTTTCTCGATGGTTGATCTGGAGATGCGGATGAAGAAGGAGCTTCGCCGACACAAACTTGTTTGCAAAAAAGAGCAGTTTATTGAAAAACCAAGCAAGTGTCTGAATCGGGCACCCCGGACAGCCCCGAGAGGTTCAGCCAAATGAGACCTGACGAGCAGTGAAAATGGACATGTATATATACCCAACACATTCTTTGAAGTATACAGAGCCATGCATGCAGGGTGGACTCTCCTTGAACCAGAGCATGTTAGATAAATGACCAGTGGCCCCAAAGGTTGACTCATGATAGCCTGAAGTGACGGCCTTTCACCTTTGACACAGGGTTCATCCCCTTAGGTATCAATTTTAAATTCTCAGCTGTTTACCTAACCACAGGAGTTTGGTTTTCTTAAGAAGTAAAAAGGTAAAGAATGTTCTTTGTTGTGCATCCTAGTCATTACATCCTGAGTGAACCAGGCCACCTTCAGTCTAATCATTAGCTCACCTCCAAGGCCACCTGTTTTCCCTTTAAACCATTCACATCAGACACTTCATAACCACACTGCCAAACCACCATCTATAGGCATTCTTAACATTTTGGATTCACAAGAAGGTGGTGTATATGAGGCCCCATGACTTTGTCCTTTGACTCTAATCTCCAGTATGCAATCATACCAGCCTGAAGTCATGTTTAGTACTTCTGCTAAAACTGAAAACTAGTCCTTCAATATATATATTGAAATTTGTGTTCACAAGCATAAGATGAAGTGGAGGCTCCTTGTCCTTGCTCTTTAACCTAATACCTTCAAAGCCAAATGACAGATGGAGCGATTTCAGTTTTCCTCACTTCCCTCGACTGATCCATGACTAGAGTGTGCAAGGATTAGCCTACCATTGTGGTGGCAATCAAATCCTTTGCAATGAAACACATTGAGATTGCTAATGCTACCCTTCTATGGGCATAGGTTAAAGTCCACTGGATGTGTTCTGAGGAAGGCACCATCTCATGGGGACACCTGCAACTGCATGAATGCATGTGCAGGATTTAATGCCAAAGTCAGAGTAGACGATTGATTTCATTGGTATCAATGATCTGTATATCAGATCAGGGGACAACAGAGCCGTGAATTTTGTCTTCTGACTGATTAGCATGACAGGCTATTTGACTGAAACCGTCTGTTTTTTAAAAACAGACGTGATGACAATGAAAGAAGGAAGGGCAGCACTGATGTTATGACCTGCTGTTTAGGGGTGTAAATCACCAGTTTCATGACGATACAATACAAAGCCGATTCTTTGGACAACGATACGATATTTGCAGATATAGACCCTGCCATGATTCGATTTTGAATGGATTTGATTCAGTGGCCTTCGATCAATTTAAGACGATATTATGTACTCACTGAACACAATCAGCAGCATGTCACCTGAAGCAATAAAGAAATACAAAGCAATTTTTATAGTTTTATTACTGAAATGTGAAACAATGTGCTGACCTTTGGGTATGATCGTTTAATGAGGATTATAACCATCTATATGATCTAATCATGTTTTAACATTAAAATTGGTTTAATTCAGGTAAAGTGCTTTTGTTGCCCCCACAATTACCTGATGGGTCTTATTGTTACATTGCAATGTTTGTATATTATATCAATACAAATTACTGAATTATTTAAATTTTATTATTATTGCACTCAAACGTTTGACCATGCTCTATCGAACTAAAAATGTGTAGTTTTGATTTAATTTAAATCAAAAAATGTTCAAAATAAGAACTATTTACTTTGATAACTCATCATTGATGATTTTGTATTACTGTGATGCCTGGTAAGCACAGTTGCATGTGTGCATCTTTGGAGAGGTGGGGGAAGTCCTAGTGGCTGGAATTTGGCTGGAAATAGCTGGAACTTCGCAGGCATTTGGCTGAGAAGGAAATTGAAGCTGCTACAGCTGTTAGTCATCCTTGAGCCAAATTGGATATTTGTACAAATTTTGAACCACTTTGTGGTCATAATAAATAATTTGAAGTATTTTTCTTAAGGGCACAATTAATACTTTGACATTTAAACACTTGGTGGCTGTGCCTCAGGAGGTCTGGGTCATCCGCTAAATGCAGAGTGCTTCTATATAAGGGGAGAAATCAGTACGACCCAAAACAAACCCGAGAAATAAATGCAACTCAACTTATCTTTCTGACAAAAGTAATACAGCAGGCTCAGTGGTAGCTCAGAGTGGGCTTTATGTTAACTTAAAGACAGGACCACGGACAGCTCTGCTCTAATGTAAATAGGTCAGTACAAAAGATTCAGGTCCATGGACAGCTCAGTGACGACTTGTTTATTTATATTATTTATTTATCATACATTTATATTTTCATTTGAAGCTATGGTCTACGATTTGAAAGCTTTGTACATCTTAATAACACCGTTTATAAGGCTGTTATGGTCCTATGGTCCTATCTACACAGTATAAAGACCAAAAAGAACAAAAAAAATCCATTCAGTATATCCGCTGCAAAGCTGCATACTAGCTGACCAATCAAACCTAGAAGCCTGTAAGGTTCAATTGGTCCGTGAGTTGGTCCGTGAGTCCAGCTAATCCCCTGTCTCCTCACTCACGCAGCGCCATGCCCATGGTCCCGCCTCCTCCTCTACCTCCGGTGAGCAGCTAGCAGCATTAGCTACTGAACTAGCCGGAAAAAGCCTAGCCAAATCGAAGCCGCTTCTCTCTCCGCTGCCCAACGGAGCTCTGCCGCTGGTTGAGGCCTGTTAGCGGGCTAACGGCTAACGAACGGCCTCAGTCGGCCGTCAGACCTTCAGCATCGGCCGTTTGGCCCCTGGTTGATCAGGTAATGGCTTTGTTTACTACAGTGGGAGATGTCTGCTGAATAACTCTGGTTTGTCTGTGCCTGTCCTGGCTAATGACTTGAGCAGGTTAGCCTGTTAGCCGCTAATCGTTAGCATTGTAAGCTGAGCTGGGAAGGACAGGCCGAGAAAGATAAATCCTCCCCCACAATCGGCTCCGCTCTGGCGGCGCCAGACCAAGATTGCCACCGGTCCAATTGAAATGGCTACTGCTGTGTATTACACAGGGGTTGTCTGCAGTGTTTGATACTTTCAGTTGAGCTGAGCTGTTTTTGATTGAGTTTGCTGCTGATATATTATGCTAGTCGCTCGTAGCTCTGTCCGAGGGGGCTTGTTAGAGAGACAGCAAGCACCATTTGTGGCAGCTTGTTAAGAGGCGAGGCGACACGAGCTGGGGGCGGGATCTTGGAACACGGAGGGGAGAGGTGAGGGAAGGGGGGGCAGGCTGCGGTTTCGAATCGTAGACCACAGCTTTAAGATCATCAGGACCAGTGGCGGCTGGTGAAAAATATTCTTGGTGGGGCAGTACTGTGCAGCGCTAAGTTTTTAACAACCATCCCACTACGATTCGACGCAAACTACACGATACCAGTGCTTCATAAAATTGTTATTATTGATTCCAAATAAAAAATAACAGATTACAGAATGATGCACACACATATCAGACACACACACACATAATTACATACAAATGGTCAATCATATACTGCCGAAAAGCTTACATAACCTACATAGAAAGAAATGAGTAAGGGGAACATGTGTGCATGTATAAAATTAAAAATCACTTTATAAACAGTAATTAGTAAGGGGAACATGTGTGCATGTGTAAATTAAAAATAACTTTGTACACAGACATTAGTAAGGGGAACATGTGTGCATGTGTAAATTAAAAATAACTTTATACATAATAATTAGTAAGGGGAACATGTGTGCATGTGTAAATTGAAAATAACTTTATACACAATAATTAGTAAGGGGAACATGTGTGCATGTGTAAATTAAAAATAACTTTATACACAGTAATTAGTAAGGTCAACATGTGTCTAATTGTCCACATTTCTTTTCCTCCACATAAAAACCTACTTTCTCTTTACCTGTTTTCAAGTCCTCCAGACTAAGTATACGCTGAACATGAACGAATTGTTTGTTGATACAATCAAGTGATGGTAAAATGCGGGTTTCGGGCCATCACAAGTGGACTCACTGTCAAAAGTTTGACATTTTCATCAGGCATCTAAGATAGTTACCTATATATTACCTTCCATATATTTACGCAGTCAAATAAGTCTGTAAGTCTTCACAGTCTTTCATTGTCACGCAAATGTTGTGAAGTCACTTTCACCATAAGTAAATAAATAGGTGTAAAGAGATCATTTTGAGTATAATGTAATAAAGGGAGGCGTTTGGATAGTAAACAAAAGGGTCCTTCAAAGGCCCGCCCTTGACATCTTAATGGCATCTCAACATCCAGTTAATTCAGCACACCGCACGCCGACACGAAGCGAATAAACCCGAGGGCGATTCAAAAGCGCCTTCGAGATTATTTTCAACGACGCTGATTGGCCAAATTCACGTTGATATGCGCTTATCTTGCCCTGGCAACAGTCGCTATTGGCTATTCGTCACTGTCTCAGGGCGCTTTTTTCATCGCCCTGAGACACGGAGGCAGAGACGAGAAGGCTTACTTTTTGTTTTACATTAATGCAATTAATTACTTTATATATTAATGGATATATATTATGTTATATTTATATTTATATCACACATTTGAATAAGTAAGTTTTGGTAATATTCATTTTTTCAAAATGAAGTAAGTACATTTAATATCACACTCTCCACTGTGGGCGGCGCCTAGCGCCTCTATTGGCCAGCCGCCACTGATCAGGACAATATAACAAATAATAAATCAACATACAAAGCCTTAACATATCTGGAAACACTGAAAACAAAAAATCATTCCTTGTGGATCCGTTAAAACTCGGTTTATTTTTGACCTGTTATTTGGTGATGGATGAAAAATACAAAAATGAGCGATTTTGCCCTATAAGGAGCTACAGCGCGGAACATAATCTCTGCAAAATCGTCCATTTCGGCTATATTTTTTCATCCATCACCAGTGTTATCATAAAGTCAGCTCATCTACCCTCTTCAGGTGGGTCAGCTGACCTGGTAAACAAACTTTTGATGACATCATAGCCGCCCGACACAAAGGTACAGCTGACCTACTTTTAGCCGGCAGTGCTCAGCAACATGGCAAAATATTTATCTGATGTCAAGAGTCAGGCTACTTTACTGGTTTGAGTCTGAGTACACGGACGAGGAGCTCCATGAGAGAAGAATGGAGAGGGAGAGAGACTAACAGCTGGCTCGAGAACAACAAACAGGAGCACGCCCACCACTCAATGCTAACTAGCGTGCGCTGGACGGTGTTCGCTTATAGCAACAGAAGAGGAGTGTGTTAGCTGCTCAGAGGGGACTTGAAACCGCTGACACGCTGATGGATCTATCCAGGAATATATGTCTGACTACTCTGGAGGATTTCTCTGCAATGACAAACCGGGCTGTGGTAGAGACGAGCGATTTTGCAGAGAGATTACGCCCCGCGCTGAAGCTCTTGCGGGCCCGCTGGCGCGAAGCAAATCGGTTGGATCTAAATAACTTCTGAAGGACTCCGAGCTGCACGATGTTTGTCTGAGTGAGTATATGAGCATGCACAAACCTAAAAATAAGGTCCAGGTGTCAAAATACCGGAGTTTCCCTTTAAATGTATTCATTTGTGCACAATAAGTTATGAACACAAATACAGTAGCTTGAACAACTTGATAAGGAACACAGCTCTCCAATCACAGAAGTTTGATGGTCATTCAATACAGCAACCTTTAACACTGGACAGCTGATGCCCAATTAGGACCTTAATGTTACCAAGAAGTCAGATGTTTAATCACGAATCCACCACAGCACAGGAGGCTCAGAGAGCAGCCCCATCTTTAAAGAAACCACAAGCAGTTTGCATCAAACTGAGGTCTGAACACAAGTCCTTCTCCTTGTGCATTTATTTAGAGTATGTCGGAGGAAACGCTTATTTCTAATCTCTAATCTCACAGCCACAGCCACAGCAGAGAGGAAGCTGCAGCACATTTGTCACTGATGAAGAGTCTGCTCAGCCTAAGCTTTTACATTTACTTCCATCTTAGGAGATAAAGGTGCAGCTGTCGTTCATTACCAAAGTTTGCAGAGAGTTAGGAAACCATATTATGTTCTGATGCTTTAGGGAACACCAATAATTTAGTAAAGATGGGAATTGGGAATGGAAAGACTTACTCCAGTTGAGAACCCATAACAAATGGCTTAAGGAATCATCATTTAGCTTAATGCTTAACAATTCTCTTGTTAACTCCTTCCTCCAGGTCTAGTCTGCCTCGAGAAATCAAGATGGTCATGCAGTCTAGAGACAGGAGTAACAAAATTGAATATAGCTGTATCACAGATGTATCTTTAATTCAGTATTGATAACTTCTCAGAAACATTGAAAAAACTGTGTATCTATAAAAGTATTTTTCTCATTCTTTGTGCCAAGACAGCACCACATCAAGTGTTATGTGACTGTTGAGACCAATCAGACATATCAAACAGGATTCAGCTGCACACGCAAGCATACATACAAAAATAAATATAGTTGTGTGGCAATAAATATAGAAACAACAGAAAAAGAAAACAATTTTATGAATATTTCTCCAAACAACATTTTAAAGTCACAATTTATAGAATGAAACATTTATTTTACTTATTTATTTCACAATGAAAAGAAAAAGTAAAAAATGAATAACAAAATGGAACATGGAAGGTGCTTCAGAACAATAAATGAAAAACCATTAACTAAATTCGATACTATTTTTGTATACAGGCAATGACAGAGAAAGCATTCAAATGAATGCATTTGTTCCGCAAGATAACTTCCCGATACTCAGTTGAAAATTGATGAAGAGATGTTTTAAAGAAGGGAACATTAAGGTTGTTAGCTTGCCTAATTGAATAATTATACAATCTTGGAATTACTTGCTTGATTTTGTAACCAAAGCAGTAGACCTGAGATTTGATATGAGACTCATATTGCTCATGTTTAGTTGAAACAATGTATGATTCAGTGCATCATAGCCTCTCATCAGTGCAGTTGTTCTAGTTGTTGTGTTTGTATTTGTATTTATGGAATAAACATCAAGTCATCCAAAAAACTATATCACGTTAGTCTTTGGTGTTGGAATATATACTGAATGTATTTTCTTTGGACTAAGACTTATATTTAAACTCACTTTAATATCTGATGGTTCAGAGTCTGGACTACATGTTTCCTTAGCTGATCTGAGGATTTCAGAAGCTGCTGATCGCGATGGCGCGGGCGTGACTCCGCAGAGTTCCTGAACAGACCCGACGCTGCCCTGACACTGGAGGCAGATGATCTGAGTGTCCTGACCCTCCCCGACCCCGCTCCCATCGTGGTCGCCTCCCGCTGGGATCTTCGTGCCAGTGTTGATACGGCGGACCAGTTGCATGTCTGCTGATGCCTCATGCTCCAGCATCTTCACCGGCAGCGGTCACAGTTACCGTGACGCATGGCTTCGGCGTGGATGCTTCGGTCCTTTACGCACGGATGCAGGCGTGGCTGCTTCACGAGGTTTATGAGGTTGCAGTGAAACATTTAGTTTTCAGACACAAAGTCAGGTCTCCGTGTCGTCTCATAGATAATCTCATTTTCTGCCAGGAGTAAGTTCCATTTTTTTTCCTCCAAATGTGTGCAAAATTTTCATATGATGACAACCAGGCGATTTAAATCCTTCACTACTGTTTAAATAGGAGAGACCGGGGGTCGATCATCACAAAACTTGTTGCAGCTTAACATATGTGCACTGCTTTATCATCACTTGAACTGATTTTTACAAAGTTTACACTGTTTCACCATAATATCTAAAGCTGCCAACTGAAAAAAAAAATGATAACTGATTACAGTAAATTACTGTAAATGGCAAATATAGAAGGAAAATGTTCTAAATTCGGTAAATTAACAGTATTTTACAAAAATCTGCAAGTGTATGCTGTAAACTGACAAAAGTGATATACACACGCATTATATATATATATATATATATATATATATATATATGTGTGTGTGTGTGTGTGTGTGTGTGTGTGTATCATACCTATATAATATACTTATATTGCCAAAATATTTGCACACCTGCCTTGACTCACATATTAACTGAAGTGACATCCCATAATCCATAGGTTTCAATACGGCGTCGGTCCACCCTTTGCAGCTATAACAGCTTCAACTCTTCTGGGAAGGCTGTCCACAAGGTTTAGGAGTGTTTATGGGAATTTTTGACCCTTCTTCCAGAAGCTTATGTGTGAGTTCACACACTGATGTTGGATGAGAAGTCCAGGCTCTCAATCTCTGCTCTAATTCATCCCAAAGGTGTTCTATGGGGTTGAGGTCAGGACTCTGTGCAGGCCAGTCAAGTTTATCCACACCAGACTCTTTATGGACCTGCTTTGTGCACTGGTGCACTGTCATGTTGGAATAGGAAGGGGCCAGCTCCAAACTGTGCCCATAAAGTTGGTAACATGGAATTGTCCAAAATGTCTTGGTGCACTGAAGTATTCAGAGTTCCTTTGACTGGAACTAAGGGGCCAAGCCCAGCTCCTGAAAAACACCCCCAAACCACAATCCCCTCCACCAAACTTAACACTTGGCACAATGCAGTCTCCACTGCTCTAGAGTTCAATGGCTTTACACCACTGCATCCGATGCTTTCCATTGCACTTGGTGATGTATGGCTCGGATGCAGCTGCTCTGCACTGTTCTTGAGCTTATCTGAAGTAGGGGGGGGGGCGATACTGGGAATTTTGGTATTGATCCGATTCCAGGTAAATACAGGGCTAGTATCGCCAATACCAATACCGATACTGATACCGATACCGATACTTTTTACATGAAATGTAATGATCATTGAATAATTTTGTAATTTTGCCTTGAGTTGGTTGATTATGATTATGGTAAAACACAGCACAAAGATTTTAGGCAATAAAAATGCTTTTTATTAATGAACCACAACAATAGAACAAAATTTTAACTGTATAAAGTGATAAATTATTCCATGTTTAAGAAAGAAAATCACAAGTGCAAAATAACAAAAAAAGCAGCAATGTAAAAAAATATATAAATATAACAATTCAACATCACAACAAAAAATAACTTCCATTGCACAAATAAAGTGTAAACTACAGTTAACCTTTGGATTTCTGCTCACAAAGCCCTCTCTTGGGTTGCCCTTTTGGCTCTGTTTCCATATTGACAACAGATTTATAGGTTTTTGTTCAGGAACAGTAACATGTTGACATAGAGGGAGAGAGGTGCGCCGTTTAGAAGCGACGGTCGGAGCGGAGAAAAGTAAAGTAAAGACGACATAAGAGAAACTGCTGTATCGATCTAATCACGCTAGTATCGATCCGATACCAATACTCAGCTTGGTATTGGTACTATCGATATTAAGATCAATACGCCCACCCCTAATCTGAAGGCCACATGAAGATAGGAGGTCTGTAGCAATTGACTGCAGAAAGTTAGCGACGTCTTCGCACTATGTGCCTCAGCATTCACTGACCTCACTCTGTCAGTTAACATGGCCTGCCACTTCGTGGCTGAGTTGCTGTCATTCCCAAACACTTCCTTATAATACCAGTGTTTCCTCTACATTCATTTAGGAGCGGCGGGCCGCCGCTCCTAAATCCTACCCGCCGCTCCTGCATTTTTTAAAAAAAACTGTAAATACACTACTGCAGCATCATGTCGCCGCCTTCACATCAGAGTTCTGCATTAAATCGGGTGTCGCGGGTGCTGAGGCAGATAACTATCTTGCCCATAGTTGTGTCGCTATGGTTTGCTTACATTTAATAAAATGCATTTTTCCTCTCCGCTCTGACAAATGCCTCCTCCCCCGCTCCTCTCGCACTACACCGATAAGCCGCGCGGCAACCAAACCGTCTCTCTGCAGGCGGAGTCCCCCCCGACATGCATTTTTTTTAAGAGGCTGCTGCCACCGCGGCCCGAGACGTAGCGGTGATTCAGCGAACGTCAGAGCAGAGGCCACCTAAAAGTGTCTCACAACACTCCCTGTCATAGAACGAGCCGATAACTTCTGAATCGTTAATTCTCTTTATTAACAGACTCAAACAGCGTGTCATACAGTTAGCAGTTCTCTCTCAGTCTACACTTCCGTAACCCTCAGCCAATCCCCGGGCTCCCCCTTAGCAGCGTTAACACTACAAAGATCGTCTACTCTGAAGATGCTCACTCTGACATACTACTATGACACTCCCTTCCCTAAAAACAATTCAGTAGAAATGCTTCCCCACGTCCAGTTCTTTGATAGTACGATATGATTTGCTGCTGCCAGGCGACTACAGCCAGAAAGTTCAAAACGCTGGTTTCTGAGCAGCAGGACAAAATCTGTTCGCGTGCTCTTCGGCGGCAACCGCTTCTACCGCGGCGGTCCAAACCGGCGTGCTGTCTGCCGCCTGTCCTCATTGAAATGACTGGAAGCGGTAGCGTTGTGTGAAGGGATGATAAAGACACACACACTACACATACAGACATACACACACACTCACACTCAGCCGGCGGATGAAGGAGCGACCATAACGGTAAAAAATATAATAAAAAACAATTTAAACAAACATTAATGGATGACCTGAAGCTTACCAAACTATCTCCCCAAGCAAAAATCTCAGCATTTTTAAGCCAACTGTCCTTACAAAGAAGGGAAGCACAGCTAGCAGCAGTGTAGGAAACTTTCAGCATGTAGTTTCTCCTCATTGTCAGTCACTTGCTATAACTTTATGATTCATCTTCTCTCCACCTGCTGAGCTTACATGGTTACATGAAATGTACCATTCTTCCTGTTTTTTTTTAAATACTTTTTATACTTTATGCAGTTTATTTTAATTTTTTGAGAATGTTGTAGTTGTGTGCCCACAGTGCTCACTATTTATTCAGATCTAAATGCTCTTTAATTATGATATTATTATTATGGAGCATTATTGACAGACACCCGCAACCCGAACCCGCCGCCCCAAGGCAATGAACCTAGAGGAAACACTGAATACAGCTGACAGTTGACTGGGATATTTAGGAGCGACTGGATTTGTTGCACGGGTGGCATCCTATCACAGTTCCACGCTGGAATTCACTGAGCTCCTGAGAGCGACCCATTCTTCCACAAATGTTTGTAAAAGCAGTCTGTATGCCTAAGTGCTTCATTTTATACACCTGTGGTCATGGAAGTGATTGGAACACCTGATTTTGATTATTTGGATGGTGAGCAAATTTATTGTCAATTCATATATATACAGACCCTGCTGGTATCAGCTGACTGGAGAGCCTCCGCTGCAGCTCTGGCTCTTCTAGGACTTTCACGGCGCTTTAGCGTGTGTTTTTGTGTGAAAGTAACGCTGAAAATTCTCTAAATAAAGCGTGAATGCAGACCGATATCAGACTTTTTTTCGTGGGAGTCCGCTTTATTTGTGTTTTTGATCATGGAAAATATGGCCCCTGCAGAGTCCAGCCAAATCAGCAGAGGATCAGAGCCGAAGGAGGAAGAGGGAGTTATGTCCTAGCGCCCTGGGTATCTTCTCCATATAAACACTGCTGTAGAGGTAATTTCTGCCCTAACCCTTGTGATAGGACCCAACCTGTTCAATCCCGGAATATCACTTTAATGAGGTTTTAAATAGAGTTACAATTTGCAAAAGGAATTAGGGGGAGTGTGACAAAAAGCACTTTGAAAGAGTAATTTATTGAAACAAGTAAACTGAAATAGGCTGTTTACCAGCTGATCAAAAGTTTAAGAACACAGGCTATTAAAGCCAAGATCTGCTCAAAATGTTCATTTTCTGTCAGGCATTCACATGGTCATGCCTTCCTGATGGCTAAAGCTAAGAAGCTCTCTCTCCTTGGACGTGGTCGGATCATCAAGCTGCATAAGCAAGGCCTCTCGTAGCGTGCCATTGCTGCCAAGGTTGGATGCAGTAAGACAGTCATTCTAAATTTTTTGAAAGATCCTGAGCATTATGGAACAAAAAACTCAAGTGGTAGACCCAAAAAAATTACAGTGGAACACTGGAGCTTCAGGTGGTGCAGGGTCGTCAAACGGCGGCTGGTTACGTGCAGATGTTGCAACGGGCATCCCTCATGACTGAGTGCCCTCGTCTGTGTGGTAACAGCTGGGTTTTTCAACAGGACAACGCTGCAGTTCACAATGCTCGCTTGACCAAGGATTTCTTCAGGGAGAATAAAACATCACTTTTTTTGACCATCCCGCATGTTCCCCGATTTAAATCCAATAGAGAACATTTGGGGATGGACGGCAAGAAGTTTATAAAAATGGCCATCAGTTCCAGACAGTTGATGCCCTTCATGAAGCCATCTTCACCACTTGGAGCAATGTTCCCAAAAGCTTCCTGGAAACACTTGTATCAAGCATGCCCAAATGAATTTTTGAAGTGATTAACAAGAACAGTGGAGCTACTTATTACTGAGTCCTACTGAGAAACATTTTTGTTCTGGTTTGGAGAGTTTTTTGTAATTTTTTAAGCCTGGTCTTAAACTTTTGATCAGCTGATAAACAGCCTATTTCAGTTTACTTGTTGTTTTCAATAAATTACTTTTTCAAAGTGCTTTGTGTCACACTCCTGCTTCTTGCTTTTGCATACTGTAGCTCTATTTAAAACCTCATTAAGGTCCAAATGTGCAAAATGCATATTCTAGCAATTTTTCAACTGGTCTTAAGATTTTGATCAGGACTGTATATACAGTTTATCAAATGATACCGAAATACAGGACTAGAAAAAGGATTTCTTTGTTTGTTTTAAAGAAAATCTTTTAAAAATCATAATCACAGATTAATTAATTATTTTAAAAAAATTCTAATGGGCATATATTTGACATGATGTCCTACATAGACTGACACAGAGTCAGCTGCCAGACACAGTCATCCACATAAAGACAGACTGCACTTCAGCAAGTCCTCTGCCTTGAGTCAGTGTCAGAAGGCCAAGAATAGAGCAAGAAAAAGAAAAAAAGAGATAAAACCAAACCTTGTTTTTCAAAAGAAGATAAACTTGAGACTACTCTGACTCTGACTACGTTTCTCAATACAAATATCTGGGAACAGTCATTGATAATTTACTTCGATTTGAAGCCAATACTGATGCTGTTTGTAACAAGGTCCAGCAGAAACTTTATTTCTTGAGAAAGATGAACACATTCAAGGTGTGTAAGGTTCTTATGTCTCTTTTTTATCAGTGCTTTATAGAAAGTGCTCTCACGTACTGCATGGTTGCTTGGTTCGGTTGTCTTGCTTTGTCTAGTAAAAACAGACTTGTGAATCTGGTCAAAGTAGCGAGCAAGGTGATCGGAGTGCAGCAATCTCAGCTGCAGGATATCTACAGCAGACGTGTTCTTAGCAGAGCCCAACAAATTCTGAACTGCCCTGATCACCCTCTGTTTGCTTAATTTGATCTTCCCCCTTCTGGACGACGTTACAGAATGCCGAAAACCAAAACTAGGCGAGCCAGAACTTCTTTTATTCCAGTTGCTATTGAAAATCTTAATACATTGGCCTGACTAGTTTTTCTTGTCCTGTGCTTTGTGCATCTTGTGGATAGAATTGTTGACTTTTAGACTTGACACCTTGACTATTTATGGACTTTTATTGAATCTTCTTTTATCTGCTTTATCTTGTATGTTCTTCATTACTGTATTTATCTGCTGCACAGCACTTTGATGACTGAATGCACTTTATGGGTTTTTGCCTGACTCTTAGTCTTTGGCATTTTGTGGTTTAAGTGCCGTCCTTTTTCACTTGAGTTCAGGATTTTTTCCAGATTTTTTCTGATTCTTCTTAATGCCTGTATGATTTATGTGTTATCATGTACTTGTGTACTGATGCCTGCTGCTGAAAAACAATTTTCCCACGGGACTATAATAAAGTTAAAGTTGAAGTTAATTAGGGTCCTTGCCCAAAGGGGGAGGACCCCTCTAGCTTGTCCTCTATTGTTTTTGTATGATTTCTCTCTTCTTTTAATTATTACACAAATAAAACTTAATTTGACCCACTAAACACACTCACCAATATTGGCACACACCCCAGATTACATGAGGCTACAATCAGTGTCTGAAGCCGCTAGCGTGTTATGTTTACATCAGCGAAGAATGAGGCGGACTGATTCAGCAGCTTGCGCCAGCGCTGCGTGGAGGAATATGAGGAATATTAGTTGGTTACGTGTGACCCAGCTCCCCCTCCGTCTCTCCCTGGTCCTCCTCCTTCCTTGCTCCTCTCTCTCTCTCTCCCTGGTCCTCCTCCTTCCTCTCCTAAGCTGCACACCTGAGAGCAATATGTGCTTAAGAAGGAGGAGGGTATTTGAAGGAGCTGAGAGAGGAGCAATTGTTGGGCACACACACACAGACCTGAGGAGGTTTCCATGCACTCCTCCTTTGTTTTCTGTTTTCCTGGGTTAACAGGTAGTTTGTTTCTCCTTTTTCCTCATTCCTCAGCAACACCAGGTTGCTGGGTTTTGTTGTTTTAGTTTGGGCTGGAGATTGTTGATAGTCCAGTTTTCTCGTTTTTGATTATTCTTTGCTTTAATTAGTTTCTGGCCAGGCAATTTAGGGAGACATGAGAGATGCAACGGTCCCTTATGGGCTGACCTGCTCATTTTCTCCTGTTTTGTTCATTTTTTGCTGACAATTCCAGCCCCTTTTGGTTTGTTTAGTTTGTTTTTCATTTGAACTTTTTATTTAAAATAAAATAATCAACTTTGTCACTTGTGTCCTTTTAATATGTTTCTGGTCTCCTTTTTGGCCAACATCGAGCCAGGTATTCTTCCATTGGTATGGAGGCTGTAACATTTAGATCAAGATTAACTTTATATTTCGAAAGTTAATGCACTTAAACATTTCTAGGTAGCATCCACTTAAACTGTGGTATTATTTTTTGATTTGAGTTCTTGTAGGCAGAGAAATGTATGAGGGGCCGACAGGGACATTATTCAGGATTACTATTCACACGCACATGTAAAACTAAACATGTTCACACATTATAGTGAAAACCTCACATGCTTACAACTGAAATGCTCTCACACACACTACTGAAATGTTGTGCTCTTATACACACTAGTAAAACACTCTCACTCACAATAGTGAAACGCTCTCACACACACTACTGAAATGCTCTCATACACACTACTGAAATGTTATGCTCTCATACACAGTACTGAAATGCTCTCATACACACTACTAAAACGTTATGCTCTCATACACACTACTAAAATGCTGTTGTGAGATGATCCTTGGTGAACTCAAGACACAGTTCTCCCAGGAAATGCCACCTTGGGTCTGGGGTCAACATGACCTCAGCCTTCACCCGCACTGTTTACAACATTCGCAATCAAAAACCCATTTGGTGCCGGGCACAGGATGGACACGTCAAACATAGGGCTTAATACAAGACATTCACCAGAAGGATCTGCGATTCACAATCGTAAAGAGGCCCATAAAAATGTCCAAAAGCGGGAGAAGGATACTCACAGGATGGAGGACAAGACCCCCCTCTGTTTAATGACTTTAACCAAACTGGCCAGAGGTGACCTCTCAACCTCCTTATCAAGCCTGGGACATTTGCCTTCTTAAAGATATTCCTTCAGCCAGTTCTCTACAAGCATCCCCAAACTCCTCTAAAACCTTGTATACATGTCTGAACATATGATAACCTGATGTGTTGTGAAATGTATGCTATCTGAGTCCAATCCCGGTGATTCTAGGCCCAAGATAAGCCAAACTGGAATCACTTCCTTCAAATCTAAATTTCATCTTCCCACAGCAGGAAAACTACAATGGACCAACAGTGCCACCCTGTGGAAGCACTGGCAACGAACATTCGCAAAAAGTAACTGAAGTTACTTAAATGTAATGAACTGTTTTTGACAATGCTTGTGTAAAGTTTGTATGTTAGAAGCTTCCCGACAAAATAATCAGTATCAGGGAAGTCGAGGCAATATAGCTTGAATAATCTAGTTATTAGTAGTGTTATTACATTAGTATACATATATAAATATATAACCTTTGAATCTTCCTTTTATTTTGATAGTAAGTGTTTGGTATCAAAATATTCAGGATGTGATTATCTTATTGTTGGTGTCGGTTATATTGAGTGATTCCCAAATTATAACTCCCTATTGGTAAAACTTAAGCTTATCAAGTTTGTGAAAGCTTAGACAGATATCCGCCCCAGCGTGGTCAAAACCACACCCACTTCTAGAGTTTAAAAAGCTGAGCGCGGAGCCTAGAGTGACTTCTACTTCTACTTCTACTTCTACTTCTACGACTTCTTCTTCTCTGCACTTTAAAACTTCCGCTCTTCTTCTTCCGCTCTGTTCCCGACACTTTTCCTGTCATCCTCTTCTGTGACGTCACTTTGTTCCGCGTCTTCGCCTGCCCGCTGACAAGATTTGCCCGCTAACAAGACTTTTTTCGCTATTTTGCAAGGTCAGCAATTTTTGCCGTTTTCTAGCCTTGATTCAATTTTTCTTAAAGTGTTCCCTTCCCTTTTAATGAACACTCTGCCACCATCACTTCATTTAATTTAAGAAGTAATTTCATGTGGCCAGCGAACATTTCTTTTTGAATTAATAAAAGTAAACTTCTGAACGAGACGAGACTTCCGCCGACGCCGTGTACTCAGCTGAACAGACGAGAGCACCAAGACTCCAACTCCATCTGCATCCCAGCGCAACTTTTCCCGAGATCCCTTCAAGCACCAGACGGATCCAGACTGCCTTCACTCCAGCAGGCCGCTGTATCCATCAACCCCTGGTGACTTCGGACTCGCGACAGACCAGCGCTACTCAAAGTAAGGCCTCTCCTGAACGTTCAGTATCAGACGGGTTGGTGTAATTAGTCTCGCTCGCTCAATCAGATAAAACCCCTTTTTCCCCTTAAAACGCTTACGAAATAGTCCATCAAATTCCTACCTCAATTCATCACTCAATATAACCAGGTCGAATACAGTTATACGTTATTCTAATCCTCACCAAAGAAGTGTTATTTTCTCACCTAAGTTTCATATCATGCAAATGTACTTTTAATGCCTTTTTCTCCCTTGGGAGTGTATTGTTCTGTTTATTATTTCATTTCGTTTCAAATAAATTCTTCATAGATTTAAAGTACTGTTTTGGGAGTGTGTTTTGAAAGTCAGACATCCCTGTAACGAAAGCTCTTCCCTTCAGATTTAAGGTCGATGAGAATAGAGTGTGAATTACTCACTCCAGTACACTAAAATTAAACTTAACCTAATCAATAAATTAATCAAGGAGTAAAATTTTGCCTATTTTGTATAAATAGGATGGTGCCCCGTTCGAGTGTTTATTGAATAAATCAATAATTAATTTGCTCTCATGCACATAGTGAATCTCACACACACTAGTGAAATGCTCTCATGCACACTAGTGAAACGCTCTCATGCACACTAGTGAAACGCTCTCACACACACTACTGAATGCTCTCATATACACTAGTGAAACGCTCTCAATACACTAGTGAAATGCTCTACACACTAGTGAAACGCTCTCACACACACTACTGAAATGCTCTCATATACACTAGTGAACGCTCTCATGCACACTAGTGAAATGCTCTCATGTACACTAGTGAAACGCTCTCAGCACACTAGTGAAACGCTCTCATACACTAGTGAAACGCTCTCACACACACTAGTGAAATGCTCTCATATACACTACTGCTCTCATGCACACTAGTGAAATGCTCTCATATACACTAGTGAAACGCTCTCACACACACTACTGAAATGCTCTCATATACACTACTGCGCTCTCATGCACACTAGTGAAATGCTCTCATACACACGACTGAAATGCTCTCACACACACTACTGAAATGCTCTCATATACAATACTGAAACGCTCTCATGCACACTAGTGAAATGCTCTCACACACACTACTGAAATGCTCTCACACACACTACTGAAATGCTCTCATACACACGACTGAAATGCTCTCACACACACGATTGAAATGCTCTCATATACAATACTGAAACGCTCTCATGCACACTACTGAAACGCTCTCATACACACTACTGAAATGCTTTCACACACACTACTGAAATGCTCTCATACACACGACTGAAATGCTCTCACACACACGACTGAAATGCTCTCATATACAATACTGAAACGCTCTCATGCACACTAGTGAAATGCTTTCACACACACTACTGAAATGCTCTCATATACACTAGTGAAACGCTCTCATATACACTAGTGAAACGCTCTCATATACACTAGTGAAATGCTCTCATATACACTACTGAAACGCTTTCATGCACACTACTGAAACGCTCTCATATACACTAGTGAAATGCTCTCATATACACTAGTGAAACGCTCTCATGCACACTAGTGAAATGCTTTCACACACACTACTGAAATGCTCTCATATACACTAGTGAAACGCTCTCATATACACTAGTGAAACACTCTCATATACACTAGTGAAATGCTCTCATATACACTACTGAAACGCTCTCATGCACACTACTGAAACGCTCTCATATACACTAGTGAAATGCTCTCATATACACTAGTGAAACGCACTCATGCACACTAGTGAAACGCTCTCATATACACTAGTGAAACGCTCTCATGCACACTACTGAAATGCTCTCACACACACTACTGAAATGCTCTCATATACACTAGTGAAATGCTCTCACACACACTACTGAAATGCTCTCATGCAGCCGACTGAAACGCTCTCATATACACTAGTGAAATGCTCTCATATACACTAGTGAAATGCTCTCATATACACTACTGAAACGCTCTCATATACACTACTGAAATGCTCTCATACACACTACTGAAATGCTCTCATATCCACTAGTGAAACGCTCTCATACACACTACTGAAACTCTCTCACACACACTATGTAACAGCAAGGGGTTTCAGTGTAACAGGAAGGCTTTTCAGTGTAACAGGAAGGCGTTTCAGTGTAACAGGAAGGCGTTTCAGTGTAACAGGAAGGCAGCCCATAAGAGGAAGTGGTAGCTTTGGAGCGCAAATGTCACTGCAGGAGCTCTCGGGTTGGCTAACAGAAGCTGCTACGTTGTTAAGCAACATTTTGGCATCAGCGGAGACAGCTTACTGTTACACTTCAACAACTTCCTGTTACACTGAAATCTCAGTAGTGTATGTAAGAGCGTTTCAGTAGTGTGTATGAGAGCGTTTCACTAGTGTATATGAGAGCGTTTCACTCGTGTATATGAGAGCGTTTCACTAGTGTATATGAGAGCATTTCAGTAGTGTATATGAGAGCATTTCACTAGTGTGTGTGAGAGCATTTCAGTACTGTGGATGAGAGCATAACATTTTAGTAGTGTGTATGAGAGCATTTCAGTAGTGTGTGTGAGAGCATTTCAGTAGTGTGTGTGAAAGCATTTCACTAGTGTGTGTGAGAGCATTTCAGTACTGTGTATGAGAGCATAACATTTTAGTAGTGTATATGAGAGCATTTCAGTAGTGTGTGTGAGAGGGTTTCAGTACTGTGTATGAGAGCATAACATTTCAGTAGTGTGTATGAGAGCATTTCAGTAGTGTGTGTGAGAGCATTTCAGTAGTGTGTGTGAAAGCATTTCACTAGTGTGTATGAGAGCATTTCACTAGTGTGTATGAGAGCATGTCAGTAGTGTGTATGAGAGCATTTCAGTAGTGTGTGTGAGAGCGTTTCACTATTGTGAGTGAGAGTGTTTCACTAGTGTGTATAAGAGCACAACATTTCAGTAGTGTGTGTGAGAGCATTTCAGTTGTAAGCATGTGAGGTTTTTACTATAATGTGTGAACATGTTTAGTTTCATATGTGCGTGTGAATAGTAATCCTGAATAATGTCCCTGTCGGCCCCTCATAATTCCCCCTGTTTCATTCAAATATATCATCGTGAACATTGTTTAAATTTATTATATTTGGAGTATTGTAAAAGTCCTCATTTGTCCTGCTTTTATTGATTGTTTTTAATGAACATTAGTAGGCCTCATTGTTCTGTCTTATTACTGACACGAATCACTTCAGAAATAAAGATAGGTGGAAATGTGGTAATTAATATACAGTTTTATCAAGTATAAAAATTGAGTGTTTAATATTCATCTATATTGTGTTGGAGAAAATGAAATTCTTTAAAATTAGTGCTTTTTAAATTTAAACGTGCAATTTTTATCTGTCCACCAGTTTAAAAATGATCAAAAAATATGTGAACTAAAGACTTAAGTTTTGAACGCACTGACTTTGAAGCATATCTTTTACGCTATACCCTGTAAAACATCTACACAGTACTGTATGTGTACATATCTCCATAGTCGTAAGTTTCTGTAAACCTTTGGCAGACACTCAGGAGCGTCTCTGCCGTATTTATACATGTCACTTGCCACAAGGCATTATGGGGCGTTTTCTTCTCCTTTACTTTTGAAAAGGATGGTCCAGTGTTTCCTAAGCTAAAGGAGATATTAAAGGAGGCAACGACCCTCCTTTCCTTAACTTTTGAAGAATTCAATAGCACTTATCATGGCCGATGCTTAAATACTTCCGGTCATTTCTGCAGTTAGGAAGGTTCCTTATCAAAAAAGGACTATTCGGATGCACCCAGTGAGTGATTGGTGATCAGGTGCAAGTGTGTGACACTAGTGTGAGGAGAAAGGAAACCAAACCCACTGCCAGCATAGGCGCAGGAAGGGCGTTGACATTCCCCCCGACGTCATTGATTTGATGACGTGTGATGCTCCAAGCCCCCTGCTCCTGCTCAAACCCCGCTGAAAGATGGAGGAGAGGTTGATCTGCACTGTTTACCATCATCCGGAGCTATACGATTCGATGTGTGTACTCTACAGAGAGGGGGCTTGGGTGAAAGTCGCTGAGGAGAAAGGTTTGGAACGTAAGTTCTGTAAATATTTGTTTCCAGCTGGATTTGCCTGCACGAGTCTTCACTGAGTCCGACTGGCTCCGGCTCTCTACTCCGCCTGCGCAGTGATGCGCGTCACCCCTCAGCTTGTCAAAATGTTCCAGCGTCCAGCCTCGGGCGTCACGCGCAGTGCATCACAGGCACTACGCGCTCTTAAATACGCCAATTCACGTCCGGTGTGGCCATAGCATGAGAGTGATGCTGAAAAGCTTGTCCTACAATGTTGAGTTTTTCCTAACCCAACTATTGGGTTGTATTATTTAACACAAAAGTTGGGTTATGCTAACTATAATGTTGAGTTATTCCTAACCCAACTATTGGGTTGTATTATTTAACACAAAAGCTGGGTTATGCTAACTACAATGTTGGGTTGTTCCTAACCCAATTATTGGGTTGCACAATTCAGCGCTCCCAGTAGTTTGACACTGAGGCAGTTAGGACCCAGAAGCGACGCAAGTTTTGCAGTTCACAATAAGCAGCTTTATTGCTGATCGAACCCGCGATCCTTGGAACACAAGGTAATGATGATCTCAGCCACCATCTGCTTATAGCCCTGAACACACATGAATCCCAAATTCATGCCATTCAAGAGATAACAGGCAGCATCACAGGCTAATGTACAACATGCTAACCGCAGTAGGATAGCCACAACTTAGCACAAATGGAGGGACCTGGGGTCAGGTAAAGGACTGATTATATTCAGTCAACTGTTAAACTTCTCTTCCTGATCACACAGGATCTACAATTTGGCTACGTTCACACTGAAGTTAGAAGTGACCTGAATCTGATTTTTTGGCTCAAATGTGACCTGTACCTGTATTGTTTCTGACAGTGTGAACAGCACAAGTCCCATTTTATATCTGACATTTTAAACCAGATTCAGGCTACTTTCATATGTGGCACTGAATCAGAAATGTATCGGATTTTCTTGAATGCGTCTGAACACCCAGGTCCCATTTAATATGACTTTGACATCATTCTAGTGCAACACATGTCACATTTCTTCGCTGCTGAAAATGGATGCAGGAATGGGAGTCATGGTGCATTCCAGTTGTGCTGGAAATGTGGGATTTTCAAGTTCCAAGTGGAAAATTTCATCTGGAACGCCCCCTGAGGTCAGAATTTTCAACTAAACACCGGCGAATCTTCACCACCCCCGAGCTGACAATCGGAGATGACTAAAGTGTAAAAAGTAAAACAGCTCCTGCAGTATTTAGTTTATTAGTACTTCTAACTAATGTTGTTGCACTAAATCAATGGTATACATGATATTGTTGGGCGTATATATGTATAAATAATATTATGGTGTTACATTATTTATGTGGTATATGCAAATTACAACGCAGGCCATACTACCAATGGCCAACAACCCTGATAAAGTGTCAGGATATTCCAAGTTCTGATGTTCATGAATGCAGCATCAGTCAGCTAAAGCAATAAACATGGAAGACAGCAGTGATGGAGTTAGCTAGTGGAGGGAAAGTGAAGTGTTAGACCTCATTAGTATTTGGGGTGACAGCTCAGTGCAAGCCAAACTGGAACGGTCTTATCGTAACCTATCTGTATTTGAAAGAATTGGAAATGTCCAAACGGGACTACAGAAGGTCTTGGTTGCAATGCAAATGAAAAGTAAAAAGCCTCATAGCTAGGTTCAAAGAGGCTCAAGATTCGAACCAACCAGCAGTCGTGGTCAGATTTCATGATGAACTGGACCGTATATAAGGGGGCAAACCAAGCTGTCAGCCGTTAGAGCTGCTGGATAGTTCCATCACTGCAGCTGGAGATGAGCCTCAAACTCTGCAGAGTGGAACAGGTTTATCTGGTAGTCATGATACAGAGAAACAGGTAAACTAACAACCTGCCACTCAACTAATTACAGATCTAATAATGTTTACCTGACTCATTTTGTCAGAAAAGTCCCTGAATCTTTGGTACAGCCACTGCTTTATGCAAACTGCACTATGTGCAACCTGTCCTACCTGCTGTACATTTAACTGTTGATATCTCACCCAGGAGGTGAAACTGATTCATATTTATGTTGTTTAGTGGCTCATTAATACTTATGTGTAGTAGTTATGTAACTCAATTCAGGAAATTGTTATTGTGCTTCCATTTAATTCAAACTTCTAACACGCCAAAGCGTAGATGGACCAAGAGTAAACAACGACAGGTATGCAGTGAAATTACCTTTTTTATGTCTGAACTATAGTTTATTTGCCCACAAAGTTTTCAGGGTGTGAAAATGTAGCATAGGTCACTTGGAAGAAAAGATGAAATCAGTGACATTGTGGTATCATAAGATAATCTGTTTCTTTGCTCTAGGAGATAACAGTGAGATACTCCCCTCTACGTCTAGTATGTCAGATGAGACCTCGTCATCTCAGCAGAGTCTAGAGACCTGCGAGAAGACCAGAGCAGCCACCAAGCCATCTGGAAGTAAGTAACCATAATGGTTGTGATCAGGTGCTTGTGCTGAAACTACTGTATGTAAGTGAAATTTATAACAAAAGACCATTAGTTGGTGAGTGAGTCATCAATTAGTTACTGATATGTCTGCAAACATTCCTGATAACATGGAAAGAAATGGATGTGCATGCTGTACTTTTTATGGATGGATCAGTATTAACTGTTAATTTGTCCTATACTGTATTCTGTTAAGTGTGCCACAGAAGTCTTTTATTATCATGCCTACCCTCTACTACTCACCTTTATCTTTTATTCTACCACCACAGTAAATAATTTTAAATGATTATTTTTCCCTCTCACAGCCACTTCTCCCAAGAGCAGAAAGAGAAAGACAAAACGGAGACAGCACTTGAGGTCTTTGCCAAAATGATAGGCAGTGCTTTCAACAATGATGACGCTGAGCTTCAGTTAAAGATGCAGCACCGCATGCACATGAGCCCAAAATGTTCTCCATGTTCACTATGTTTTTGGAAAGGTCACCTCCACATTATTACCAAGCACCAGTACCTCCACCACCATTACATCCTGCAACAGCACAGCCACCATCCACACAACCGCCACCAGTACAGCCTCCTTCAATACAACCACAACACGTTTTAACCCAAGACAGCCAGCACCTCATCACTCCCACATCAGTTTGACCCAGCCCTTCTTTCCACATGGCTTCATCTCAGGCTTTGCCATTTAGCCATGAGACACCAAACTACCACTTTTCCTTCTTGCAAGAGTTGTCTCATCCTCTTACTTTAAACCACTCTCCTGCATGCACTCCAGAACCTGCTCCACCTTTCAACCAGGTTTCATCACACCCACCATGCAGAAAACCTACAAGGGATGAGGAAAACTAACTGACTTTGTTTGAACAGTTGAGAATTTTTAAAATGTTACAGAAACACAAAATGTTTCTGTTCCACACTATCAAAAGGAAACCTGAATGTCAAGACATGGTGACTTTACTAAATAAATATTCATGATTACTTTATTTTGTATGAAGAAACATTCAATGATATTTAAACATTAGAAAAATAAAATGTAATGGTGTAAAGGCAGCTTTGTTGTGCAATACATTCTTAGCAGTGATCTCATTGGGCCACATTGTTTACACATTTTTGGAATTAGCCCACCTCAGTCTACATTAGTTATTTCTTACTCAGTGCAGCTTCAGTGAGAGAGCACTGAGGAAGAAATAACTAATGTTGACTGAGGTGGGCTAATTCCAAAAATGTGTAAACAATGTGGCCCAATGAGATCACTGCCAAGAGAGCTGCCTAAACACCATGCCATTGGAGTTTTCTACTGCACTTAAAGCTATGGTCTACGATTTGGAAGCTTGGTGCATCTAAATATTCCAATTCAGTATATCCGCTGCAGAGCTGCATAGAAGTTGACCAATCCGAACCGCCGATTGGTTCGCTAGTCCATCCAATCCACTGTCTCCACTGCCTCGCACCGTCCCGCCTCCGCCCCACTACCTCCCTCATAAACCGGTGAGCAGCTAGCTGCACAGCTACTGAAGCGTCATGGAGCCGGAGAAGACCAGCACCGAAACCAGGAGGCCGCCTCTGGAACAGGTTGGCTCTGTCAATAGATTTTAGCATAAGTTAGCCAATTAGGTCCAATTGAAATGGCTACCGCTGCGTGTTACAAGGGGGATGACTGTCGTGAATGTTACTTTCAGCTATGAGAAATCTCATTTATCTTCAACGCCAATGAATATTTTCTGCCGGCCGGCTTCTTGCTCTATCGGAAGGGCGTGTTGTTAGGGGCGACATGAGCTGGGGGGCAGGATCTTGGAACACGGAGGGGAGGGGTGAATAAAGGTGGGGCAGGCTGCATTTTTCAAATCTGTCTCGACAACCAAACTGGTTTTCAGATCCTAGACCCTACCTTTAAGTGTTTTAAGAATGAAGCTCTACAGGAAGAAAAGCTAGTCTTGTTGAGTATTAATCACAAAACACTTAGATTTTAAACCAGGTGCTTCAGAAAAGACATCAATGCCCTAGCAAACAGAGTTCCTTTTAAATGTCTGTTATTTGAAGTTATTTATCTGTATTACAGATTTGAAGTTGCCATGTCATGTTTGTAACTTCCAGGACTGATTCAGTTTTTGTTTTTTTTTTAATGGCAGACATTTTTCATTTGCAATTGTTCACACAGCATGTTTACTTTTATGGAATAATATTTTGTTCCCTTCTAAAGATTATAATTTGTTGATTGTATTATATTAAACATGCACAGATGTTTGGGACAATTTAATCCAGTGTTGCATTTTTATTTGTTTTATTTCAAACTTGCACTTTTTTCAGGACGAACTTGATATTTTAGGTTTTGCACTACTTTCTTTAACTCTATATTTGGAGAATGTTATTAAGAATGAAATAAAGTTGTTATATTTGTCAAAGAGGAGTGATCTGGTTCTCATATGTTCTTACAAAACCGTAGATGTAAGGCTGAATAGTGCGTGCTGTTATAGTTCAACTTGGGCTGTAGAACAGTTCTGTCTGTGCCTCCCTGACTCTCGCTGGGTGAGCAGTATCTTGTGCCCCTCCTCCTGCTGCTCTGTCATCCAGAGGCACAGCTGGAGCAGGTTCCTCATAGACCTCACCATGCTTCTCACATACATTGTGGAGAGTTCAGCATGCACTTATGATGGTGGGAACAGAGGAGATGTCCACGTCCAATTGTTTACCCAGGCACCTCCATCGCCCCTTAAGTCACCCTAGGGCACATTCAACAGTCATTCTAGTCCTGCTGTGTGGCTCGTTGAAATGTCTTTGCTGATCCGTCAGTCCCTGTGTCAGTGTGTCCCTTGAGAAGTCAGCTTCACTGGGGGTACGCAGGATCACCAAGCAGGATTATTGGCACTTGGACGCCATTGATCTCTTCAGTGTCCAAAGAAAGGTGAAACATGATATTTATGACAAAAAAACTTGAGGACATGCAAGTTTTAACCTATCTTTACCATTTGATTAGCCCTAATAATGTGTTTGATTAAATGCAATCCAGCAAGATAAATGGAATTTAGCTTGCGTAACTCCTGACAGGGAATCATAATTTTATGGTCTATTATGTATGATCACAAAATGCAATATTAAAGTAACATTGTGTCTTGCCACAAAAAGAAAAGCTGGCGTTGACAGTGGAAAAAATATGATTAAAAAAACCTACCGCTCGGAAAAGCTCCCCTTTCTCTGCCATTGCATAGATCCTGGAATTCTTGAGAACCCTGGCTTCAATGACGCTCCCAGGCCATCCAGTGTAGATGTTGATGAAACTGAAAAGAGAACGCGATGAGTTGAGCATCCCCTACTTCTCAGGAGGCAAAAATAATGAAAAGAATTGCCAGTTTGTAGTTTGTGCAACATTTGTGTCATCTCCTTTTGTTCCTTTTTACTGTGACCCAACAACTGCGTTGTTTTTACATATTGTCTAAATCTAATGAAATAAATTGATGTAAGAAATTAAATGGGGATCCACAGTCTGGTGAGACAGCTAACAACAGGCAGATGTGTGCAATATTACCAACAACATCTTGAACTGTACTTAAGCGCACTACTTTTGTTTATAAGTTGATAATTTATCACTGAACACATCCCTTTTCATTTAAGTTTCTCATGATTATAACAATGTAACTTTAATAGATGTCAGTCGTAAGTTAAAGCCAAGACAAGATATTGACTGAGACTTTATCCAAAATTGGCTGACCAGAACTGGAGGTCAACAACACCTTGTAGAAGGACTGACGGTTGAAGTAGTCAACATGATTTTCTTCAGGTGCAATGATTGGGATGTGACTCTCTGGGGGAAACCCCACCTCTGCTTGAAGCCTTGCAGCATCTCCTGGAGATCGTCACCCTGAGGTAGTTTGATGTAGTCAGGCATGAGGACATGACGCACAGCTCTACAAAAGTCATGGACAATAAAATAAATGAGGACTTGGCAATGACAAACAGACTCACTAATGGGTGATAACCCACCCCCACGGGTTATACAAAACCCCAAACCAGTGAAGTTGGCACGTTGTGTAAATCTTAAATAAAAACAGAAGACAATGATTTGCAAATCCCTTTCAACTTATATTCAATTGAATACACAGCAAAGACAAGATATTTAATGTTTGAACTGAGAAACTTTATTTTCTTTTGCAAATAATCATGAACTTAGAATTTGATGGCAGCAACACATTGCAAAAAAGTTGGCACAGGGGCATTTTTACCACTGTGTTACATCACCTTTCCTTTTAACAACACTCAGTAAATGTTTGGGAACTGAGGAGACCAATTTTTGAACCTTTTTGGGTGGGATTCTTTCCCATTCTTGCTTGATGTACAGCTTAAGTTGTTTAACAGTCCGGGGTCTCCGTTGTTGTATTTTACGCTTCATAATGCGTCACACATTTTCAATGGGGGACAGGTCTGGACTACAGGCAGGCCAGTCTAGTACCCGCACTCTTTTACGACAAAGCCACGCTGTTGTAACACGTGCAGAATGTGGCTTGGCATTGTCTTGCTGAAATAAGCAGGGGCGTCCATGAAAAAGACGTTGCTTGGATGGCAACATATGTTGCTCCAAAACCTGTATGTACCTTTCAGCATTAATGGTGCCTTCACAGATGTGTAAGTTACCCATGCCTTGGGCACTAATACATCCCCACACCATCACAGATGCTGGCTTTTGAACTTTGGGCCTATAACAGTCCGGATGGTTCTTTTCCTCTTTGGTCCGGAGGACACGATGACCACAGTTTCCAAAAAGAATTTGAAATGTGGACTCGTCAGACCACAGAACACTTTTCCACTTTGCATCAGTCCATCTTAGATGAGCTCGGGCCCAGCGAAGCCGGCGGCGTTTCTGGGTGTTGTTGATAAATGGCTTTGGCTTTGCATAGTAGAGTTTTAACTTGTACTTACAGATGTAGACGAACCGTAGTTACTGACAGTGGTTTTCTGAAGTGTTCCTGAGCCCATGTGTTTATATCCTTTACATGGTGAGGCCAGTTTTTGATGCAGTACCGCCCGAGGGATTGAAGGTCACGGGCATTCAATGTTGGTTTTCGGCCTTGCCGCTTATGTGCAGTAATTTCTCCAGATTCTCTGAACCTTTTGATGATATTACGGACCGTAGATGATGAAATCCCTAAATTCCTTGCAATAGCTCGTTGAGAAATGTTGTTCTTAAACTGTTGGACAATTTGCTCACACATTTGTTCACAAAGTGGTGACCCTCACCCATCCTTGTTTGTGAATGACTGAGCATTTCAGGGAAGCTGCTTTTATACCCAATCATGGCACCCACCTGTTCCCAATTAGCCTGTTTACCTGTGGGATGTTCCAAATAAGTGTTTGATGATTATTCCTCTACTTTCTCAGTCTTTTTTGCCACTTTTGCCAGCTTTTTTGAAACATGTTGTAAGCATCAAATTCCAAATGAGCTAATATTTGCAAAAAATAAAGTTTACCAGTTCGAACATTAAATATCTTGTCTTTGCTGTGTATTCAATTGAATATAAGTTGAAAGGGATTTGCAAATCATTGTATTCTGTTTTTATTTAAGATTTACACAATGTGCCATCTTCACTGGTTTTGGGTTTTGTACTTGCAAGAGTATTTGATTTCTACCTGAAAATCTAAATGTGAAAATGTGCAAAATAATTATCATCACATGCTTCAGACAGGTTGTTTCCATCCAGTGACCTTCCGTGCTCCAAGCCACTTGTATTAGGCACTATTGTGAGATACAGCACAGCCTAAGTGTCCTTCCACCTGCAGTGCAGACTAGTTTACATTACAAAAGGAAATAACTGCTACCAAACAGTTTGAAATGACCATTTATATGACCACTGTTTAATTTAGATTTTTTTTTAATGAAGGTATGAAGTAGAGTACACAGGAGAAACTTCTGTTGATGGAGACTTAACAGATCTGAACATAAAATGGAGGAATCTGGTATGAGAACTGGAGGACCAGAAAAACACACATGCTGATTCATTCTATTAAATCATGAACCCATGTCATCAAACTGGTTGAAATAGGAGTGTTGGTAGGCTGGTGGATCTGAGTAGAGATCAAACCAAAGTGTCAGTTCTGATTCCCTTTAAATCAGAGCATGTCAGTATTTAAACAGTGGGTTTAGGTGTTAAGCCCGAGTTTCAGCTTGATTATTAAATTCCTTTCCTTTTCATTGCGTCAAAGCCCGAAAAGAAAACACTGTATGAAATATGTTAGTGCTAAGAATAAAGTGCTTTCTGTCACTGAAGCATGCCAGAGCAAAGAAAACTTTCCAACTTTCCAACTTTCCATGTGCCTGTAAGTCTTTATGATTTTTGGGTGGGTGTTGTGTTTTGTCTGCACTGTATGTTGTTTACACAGTATTGTCTAATGTATGTAGCAGCATGGGGGGGGGCTGTCCTCCAAGAAAAGTTTCTCCGATGGGGGACCAAATAAATTCAAATTCAAATCAATTATCTGTTCCCTCTGTCATGTTTTCACATGATATGGCTGTTAACGTGCTCCAACAAAAGGTTATTCATGACTCTTAATACAACATTCCCCTGGCACTGTCCTCCTCTTTGCTTTGCAAACATACGATCTGGTAGGCTACGTGGCATTGCTGATAAACCCGATGGGCTAGTTGGTGGTGTCAATGCTCTGTATCATCTGAGAATTTTACCACGTACTGATTTGTTTGGGAGCTAACACAGTCATTTGTAAATAGGGTGAACAAAAAGGGTGAGCTCACGCAGCCCTGGGGTGCCCCTGTGTTACTCATAACAACATCGGAGAGTACAGAGTTAAATCTCACACGCTGTGATCTTTTGGACAGAAAGGAGTGGTACCACTTAACAAAGAAAGGATTGACATTCAACTGAACCAGCTTCTTCAACAAAATGTGTTGACGAATTGAATTAAAAGCTGAGCTAAAGTCCACGAATAGCAGTCTGGCATATACCACTCTACTCTCAAGATGCCTCAAAAGAAAGTGCAGAATGGTGGACATGGCATCACTTGTACTACTAGAGTCTGTTACATCCAAACAATCCACAAAAGTAACTGTGGATCAGTTTTCTGGTCTTAAGTCTGAAACAAAAACCACCAAACTGAGGGATGGTTTCATATTAAGTTATTAATTTTCAAGAACCGACCCTAAATTTTCCCCAACTGCACTGCTTATTATGTATTTACTTATTGATTATTGTTTCCATATCCACTTTTACGTATTCAGCAGATATCAGCAGTTCAGCTGAAGTCTTAATAGAGGGTGTGCACATGATGTCACAGTCAACGAAAGTGAGTGAAGCATTACTCAGAGTGGAAACAAACACAAACTGATCACAATAATCAGACAGGAGGTAGGGGTAGGGGTAGCTGTCAAATAATTTAAGTTTATTTTTGTTATTATTTGATCATGTCAACATTTGGAGCTATAACCTCAGGTTTATAATGATCTCGAGACAGTGATGTCACAGCAACTGCTGCCACATCACTGAGCATACACACATTCAGTGATGAATGTGAGCTGCACTCCTGTCTCTCTGTCTGTCTTCACTCTGCCTCTCGTTTTTTATTTTTAGCCTTTTTTTCATAAATGTAACCTTTAATATTTCAAGATGACACACTGAGGACCATCTTTTTATGCCTGTTACAAAATAAAATGAGAGAAGAAAGATCACAGTGGCTAGTTTGACAATCAACAAGATACTGTACACAAGCTTGAGGACTTAATTCTACTTGCCTCAAATATGTTTGCAGTGGTTCCCTGGTTTCCTCTATTTACATCAACTTTATAATTGTAAGATTCTTTTTTCTTCTTCTTCTTCTTCTTCTTCTTCCCCTTGTCTGCATTACCTTTTCTGCTGAGCACTGTGTCCGATGACAGCATTGAAAAGACCAATGCATTTTTTTTTCTAGCAGTCACAGATATGTGAATAAGATTCACTTCTATAGTGACCATCACCAGCCCTCCTTATAGGCTACTCCATCAAATCAAACTTTATTTAACCCCTGATGTGAGCTGAAGGGGAGGGCCTGCCACACCACAGTGTGAAAGAAGGGGATATAGTGACAGACAGGACAAGACAAGACAAACGGAAGGGAGAACAAACGGATACTGTTATTGATTTGAGATAGCAGTTCAAGTGCTGTGCTGATTTAAGTCCATAGGAGAAGTAAAGCCTGCAAGAAACCAGGGACACAAGAAATGTGGGGTCTTAAAAGTAGGGGGGTTGGCCCACGTGGATAAGAAATGGAGTGGCATGCATCACAGGACGTCAGAGGATGTGTAAGAGTGCCTGACCCAGCATGTTCTGACGGGATCAATAATTTCTGTTAGTTAGTCTTGTCAGGAGCTTGAGTATCTGTACATACACGCGTGTGAGGTGGTCACCAAATACCCAAGTAGTTGCCCATGCCCAGGGAAAACACGGCCATGTGAACCCCCCAGGCCACCAGGGCATCCGAGACCCACCACATGGTCCCCACAGCTACCGGGCCCACGGACTGCCCTAGGACCCAAGGGGGCACAGACCTGCCTCCCCAACGGCACCAAGGACAGTACCCAGGGGTCCAGGGCGGCAGCCCCCTGCAGACAGCACCGTCCTCCCCAACCACCCATCCAACCAGCCCGAAGCTGCCCCCACCCCCAGTACCCAGCCACCCCCACCCCTCCAAGGCAGGCCAGAAGCCCCCAAGCCCCAAGGAGCCAATTCCCCAGGACCCGGGATCTTGGTGTAACGCTTTGCATTAAAACTGGGGAAAAACAATGTTGACTCGGAGCCCACTGCCCCCACTGCCTGCCCCAGATAAGTGGATGCTGTGTTGCAATAAAAACAGAAGGCAGATGAGGCAGGTGTGAGGTGAGTAGAGAGGGGTCACAACCAAGAATAGATTACCAAGCATAGATTAGGGTATGTAGTGCAGTTAAAATTGGGGGATGAGAGAGGCAGAGGGGGACGAGCTAGCCCCCCCACCACCCCTGACTCCAAGAACCCTAAATATTGTTAATGTGCCCAGGGGGGAAAGTAGGAGGGGAGGTACCGCAGGGTGAAAAGCCGGAAGGAAGAAGTACAGATGGACCGCAGAGGAGCCCCCCACCTTAAAGCCCCAGGGCCACCCAAGGTGCCACCGTGCGAAGAGGTCAGCGCCATCCCCAGATCCTGTTGACCATATACAGTCCTGATCAAAATCTTAAGACCAGTTGAAAAATTGCTAGAAAATGCATTGATCACATTTGGACCTTAAATAGGTTTTAAATAGAGCTACAGAATGCAAAAGTAAGAAGGGGGAGTGTGACAAAAAGTGATTTGATAAAGTAATTTATTGAAAACAAGTAAGCTGAAATAGGCTGTTTATCAGCTGATCAAAAGTTTAAGACCATTGCTCATTAATTACAAAAACCTCTCCAAACCAGAACAAAAATGTTTCTCAGTAGGACTCAGTAATGAGTAGTTTCATCGTTCTTGTTAATCACTTCAAAAATTCATTTGGGCATGCTTGATGCGAGTGTTTCCAGGAGGCTTTTTGAAACATTGCTCCAAGTGGTGAAGATGGCTTCATGAAGGGCATGAACTGTCTGGAACTGATGGCCATTTTTATAAACTTCCCTTGCCATCCATCCCCAAATGTTCTCTATGGGATTTAAATCAGGGGAATATGCGGGATGGTCCAAAAGACTGATGTTATTTTCTCTGAAGAAGTCCTTGGTCAAGCGAGCATTGTAGACTGCAGCGTTGTCCTGTTGAAAAACCCAGCTGTTACCACACAGACGAGGGCCCTCAGTCATGAGGGATGCCCGCTGCAACATCTGCACGTAACCAGCCGCCGTTTGACGGACCTGCACCACCTGAAGCTCCAGTGTTCCACTGAATGAAAAAGCAGCCCAGATCATGATGGACCCCCCTCCACTGTGCCGGGTAGAAAACATCTCAGGTGGGATCTCCTCATGCCAGCAACGTTGAAGCCATCTTGACCGTCAAGGTTACATTTTTTCTCATCAGAGAATAAAACTTTTTTCCACCTTTCAATGTCCCATGTTTGATGCTCCCTGGCAAAGTCTAAACGGACAGTTTTGTGGCGTTGAAGGAGACGAGGTCTTTGAATTTGTTTTTTGTATTAGAAACCCTTTTCCCGCAGATGCCGTCTGATGGTTATTGCGCTGCAGTCGGCACCAGTAAGGGCCTTAATTTGGGTCGAGGACCGCCCTGTGCCTTGAGGGACAGCCAATCGGATCCTTTAGCACAGCACAGGTGTAATTTTTTGGGTCTACCACTTGACTTTTTTGTTCCATAATGCTCAGGATCTTTCAAACTTTAGAATGACTGTCACACTGTGTCCAACCTCAGCAGCAATGGCATGCTGCGAGAGGCCTTGCTTTTGTAGCTCGATGATGCGACTACGTTCAAGAAGAGAAAGCTTCTTAGCTTTAGCCATCAGGACGACATGACCGTGAGAATACCTGACAGAAAAATGAACATTTTGAGCAGGTTTTGGCTTTAATAGCCTGTGGTCTTAAACTTTTGATCAGCTGATAAACAGCCTATTTCAGTCTATTTTTGGATACCTAGATGTAAAGATGCCCGCAACTTCCATCACCAGAGTGTACTTATCTTGTTGGGGTCCCAGGGAACTGTGCTATTTCAAAGAGTAGAGGAGAAAAAAGAGAAACAGAGCAAAGGGTGCAGTACTAGCTTGTGAATTGTGAGTGTGTGAGTGTGCATGTGTGTGTGGAGGGTATTGGCAGGCAGAAAAATAAATAAACAAATACATTAGGCGAGATGAGGTTCTATTATAATGGTTGAATAATCACAATTAATTGGATGGTATTGGACATTACATGGCAATATGGGTTAATTTGATTATGAATGTGGACCAGGTTTTGTTAAAGTTGGTTGATCTGTGAGTGAGGGAGGCAGTCATTTTTTCCATAGGTATGTGTTCTGTCAGAAGATTTTGCCATTGTGTAACGCTGAGGTGGGCTTTTGATTTCCAGTTTAGGAGGACTGTTTTGTTGGCGATAGTTAGAGCTGTGACAGTGAACTGGAGGTATGGTAGTTGAGTTGTCATCCCCTAAAAGACAAAGGTTGGGAGAAAAAGGGATGTGACAACCCAGTATGGAGTAATTATTTAATCTAACAACTAACTGATGCTGCACACCTTCTTAAACTTTAGATGGACCTTTTCAGTTTCTGTTTTTATTAAAAATGTGCACTGGGTCTTAGCCCTGAGTCCATTTTGCCTTCCGATCTGCATTTTTTTGCGTTATAGAATTTACAAAAAAATATGCAAATATACATTGCTTTTAGTGTGAAAGGTAATCAAAATCAAAATATTCACATTTATACCATTAAAAAAATCCTCCTTTGTTTGTTAAGACCCTAAAAGCCGCAATACTGGTGGATCAGGTGTAATCAGTATGTACATACTAGTTTGTTTTAACAAGGAAGATTTGGGGAAAACTCTAGCAGCCCTCATAATTGAATAAAGGAACCAAAATTAAGGCAAAATAATGGCTCCTTGAAACACTGCTTTGCATCTTGATCAAAGTATTAGTCAATCCATGCAAATTTAATACAGCTCCTGTATTTGACTCCTATGGCTCAAACATAAGAAAAGCGGACTCTGCAGAGGTCCACGTGGACTCAGAGCAGTCCTTTGTGCAGCGTTGGCAGGTGAGTGGAGACTCCCAGTTTGTAGAAGAAAGGGGGCCAGGCACTGAACTAGATCACTGAACTGTTCAATTGACATTCGAGAGTATTGTAAATGTTTTTTCATCATCATTAACACAAATATTTTTCATAGCATACCCCTTGCCCCCCGTCTCTTATGGCAATTAATTGCCGTATACACCACCGTCTCTTAATCTTAGTGCTTTGCAAAGTCAGAAAACAGAGCAGCTCATCTTCTTCATCCTCAGTGTAAGACATCATGACAGAGAAATGTAAAACAATGTGCAAGGATTGTGGGAAATGAAGAGTTTCACAGAAATTCCACAAGAAACTACGATGCAACAGTTCACGGAGTCCACTCCGCGCACAGAGCGCCTGACTCTGTGAGAATCTTTAGTGTAACATTACTGCATCAGATTTCATGCCTGTTTGTATAAATCAAAGGTCCCTTTGTTTTCTCTCTTAAATGCCTTTTGTACATAAGCAAATGTAACTAAGATGTATTCATTGCGAAACTAAGTTTCTTAATATATGACAAGAATGCTTTATTCTTTGTGTATTGTTTAATTTTGACTTTTATATTGCATTTTATGTACCTTTTGTCATCATCACAGTCTAAGTTCATAAGTTATTTTTTGGATGTCTTACATCACATACATGTATGGACAGCGGATGCGGAAAAGTGAAGAATCTTCACATGCCCCAAAACCAAATAAATGAAACAATCATACCAAGTTTGCTTTATTGAAAGGCCTGCCTAAGGGCCCTTTTAAAGTAATAAATTATTTTGAACAGAGTGAATTTAATTCTCTTTTAAATCGTCCAAAAATAACTGTTTTTTTATCCATGAAAATGTGTCTAATTTCGCTTTATCTTTATAAAAAATGTCATGTGTTGCTAACTGCCTGGTATCCAGGCCCCTTTTATATGCTGAAAGTTTTTAGGGGGTTGGCCAGGATGCTGGTGGCCACCCAGGATTTATACCTTCATCAGTTACGGTTTCTGTGAAGGAAGTGTTTGATTTCAGTCAAATACAAAATGAAGATTTCCTCACCGCAGAGGATCAGATGCAAGTCTTCCTTCTCCCATTTGGAAACACTCAGATCTCAGGTGCAGGGAGGCTATTATAATGGGCTCTGAGCAGATTGAAACAATGACTGATGGGGGAGGAGGTGTAAAACACTTTGGAGTGGACTGTCAGAGCAGTCCTGGTGTCTGCCCGTGATAAGAAAATACACAGTTTGAAGTTGTGTAGCTATGACAACATAAACTCCAGGTAATAGAAATCAGAGCATTTTAAGAGGCATTTTTGTCAAGGATGCATTTCTTTATAAACAGACTTAAGTTACAGGTGTCATGGTCTTCTGCCCCAAACCCCCTTCTAACAGCAGTAAAAGCAAAGCAAATTAATTTTTCTTGACATAGACCACGAGGTACTCCAGATTTCCCATTGGTGTGAACGGGAGTGTGACTGCTTGCCTGTGTCACATCAGCCCTGATTGACCAGTTACTAACTGAGAGTGTATCCCACCATAAGTCAAAATAAAAAATATAAATCTAATTTCACCATAAATAATTTTTATTTTTGTTAGACTGCTCCCCACCATCAGAACGTAAAGTCTTCCATATTGCAGGTATTTGCTGGATGAAGCTTCAAAGAGGGATTTTTGGTCTGAATCCCCTCTTTTGACTTGAGCTAGAAAAGATCTGATTGTGCTAAAGAGTATTTTACCAGTTCATACTGTGGTATAAGGTGTTAAGAGTGGCTTTATCTGCCAAGATCATCTCAGACGAGGATTTTGGAAAACCCCAGATCCACCTGTAAGATTTTTTTTAAAGTTTTAACTAATTTTGCGATGGAGAGACACCCCTTATATGAAAGCGACTAGAGACAGATTAAGTCATTTTGTTTTTCAGACAGGAACCTCACCTACAGTGGACATAGTCTGTTGTTTGGTTTGTCAGTCATTTTACCTGTAAAACTCTCCTTTAAGAATGACACATTTATCTCACTTTTTTTGTGAAAAACGAAGTTTCGATTTCCTGATTTTGCTTCCAGATCAATCAGAGAGTATAATGGGACTTGTCCTCACTTCTCTACCTTCAGTTCAGGGCAGGACTGAACCATTTAATGGAGACCAGAGGGAGGTTTAAAAGATACAAAAGTGGACAGATGTTCACTTTTATAATACATGGATTTGACTTCATACAGTTGCCTACTGTTCCATTTGAAAAAAATCACATTTCTTTTTTTTTGGTTCCTGGCTGTTGTTATTCCTTGAAATCCTAAAACACACACACACACACACACACACAAATATATATATTTATATATATATAGATATATATATATATATATATATATATATATATATATATATATATATATATATATATATATATATATATATATATATATGTCAAGGTTCAATGACATAAGCACTTCAAATTTAGGGGTGGCTGTTTTGACCACAGTCTCTGTCAGTCTCTCCCACGCACTGTCCCTGCTCCAGACCCTCCCATATGGAAAAGACATTGTAGGATTTTACAAAAGAACTGTATCACATATATGACACTTGTAAATAATTTGCATGACAAGTAAAGAAAATACAAGATCCACACAAAAGTTTTGTAAAATGAAGAATATACAATTTGCATACTTACAAGTATTATATATGACAGCTATTTCACATACAATATTTTTAGTAGATACCTGCTCTATCCTAAAGAACACACAAGATCCTTCCAAAATTTTGTAAAATGAAAAATGTACAATTTGCATACTTACAAGTACTATATATGACAGCTATTTCACATACAACACATACAATATTCTTAGTAGATACCTGCTCTATCCTACATATATTATTTGGAATTAAAAGTTTTGCAAGAAACATAAAAAACATAGGAGGTCCTATGTAAAATGGCACATAGATGAGATCTCTGATTCTTGATCATTTCAAAGGCCTGTGTGTATGGTGTTAAGGTACATACATAGCCAAAACCTGGTGTGTGTGTGTGTGTGTGTGTATTTATAAAAACAAATATACGCACACATATATGTCAATGACAAATTTAAGGAGTCAAAAATGTATTTTTAAAAAGTTCTTTGAAAATGGATATAATGCAGATTTTTGAGACAAGGACAAAGCGTTTTAATGGATTTCAGACGTTAACTAACATTTTTCATGTTTCATGTCAAATTACTTTTTTGAAGTGTTTTTAACTCTACCACCCCAGAAAATGTCAGGTGGTGCAACCAATAATATGTAAGTATATGTATATTTTTGTTAGTTTTTTTTCTAAGTGACATTTTGGGGAAGTATTTCTTAAGTGTCTGCGGTGACTCATACATTATTAATTTGTGGGTGCGTTTTTTTTTTTATCTACAATAATTCAAGCGTGTTAAACTCTAGAGTCCAGACATTGAGCATTTTTGTCATTTTATTTTATATTTCAAGACAAAAAAATTTAATCAAAAATTTGCAAATAAATGAATTCAATAAAATAGCTATTCTCATCCCTCTTATCTACTTTTGTTCACTTTAGCTTATTATTTGATGGTTTAAATTACTATTTTACCTGGTCACACCCACTGACGAGGAACAGTTGTGCCACCTGACTGCATTAGAAATGACAGAAAACATGGTGTAGAAGATGGGTCTGGTCTCCAACTACAGGAAATGTTTGGATGAGGTTATTGCTGCCAAGGGAGGGTCAACCAGTTATTAAACCCAAAGGTTCACATATTTTTTCCACCCTGCACTGTGACTGCTTCCATATTGTGTTGAATTAAAACATGAAATCATATTATTTTTTTGTGCAATATTAGTTTAAGCAGACTGTGTTTGTCTAGTGATGTGACTTAGATGAAGATCGGGACATATTTTATGACCGATTTAAGCAGATATCCAAGTAATCCCAGAGAGCTCACATACTTTTTCATGCAACTGTATCAATTAAAGATAAATCAATGATGAAAAAAAAATTACCTTTGTAAATGATTAGTTAATTCAATATTTACTACGAATGGAAATCGAACATCAATTCCAGTTGAAAATCGTTAACAGCTCCATCAAATAATCAATATCAAGAGTCTTTTTGTTAATCAATTCCCTGATCAATTCTTCTCACTGGCAGGGTTCAGAAACATCAGAATTATGGTTTAATCTTTTACAAAAGGCGCCTACTGCACAACTTAAGTGAGTGGAAATACCAGCAACTTGCAGAAGAAGTTATCTATGCTGTGACATGTGTTTGACACTGTTGACACTGAAAATCTGCAGGTCAACATTTGCTCACAGGAAAAATCTACAGAAATCAATGAGGGAATTATTGAAGAATTGATCGATTAGCAGCAACCTTAATAGCATTGGTATAAATAAAATTTCTCAATACAAAATGATAATTATGACAAAAGCTTTAAATTATGACAGTTTTAACTAAAAATTAGAAGAATAAAAATAGAAATGTAACTAATAATGACTCCAGCACCACTATTTATCTCTTAAAGTGACATTCCCTGCAGTTGTGCCACTGACTCACTGGTTGCGCCGCCTGACATTACAAATTATTTTCAGTTTAAACAGGCATCTGCCTAGCCAACTGTACAAGTATTAACCTTTGTCATTAAGCAACTATGTGTCATTTTAGATAAAATTTGTTATTTGAGTTACGATTGATATTTCAATAGTGTTACATTGGTTGTACCACCTGACATGCAAATTATATCAGCCTACCGATGAACTAAAACTATGAATTTTTATCAGTATTTGAGAGAGATCTACAAAACTTTTCCCTTGGTCTCAGGTGTCAGTTGGGGTTGTCTAGATGATGCAATATCTTTTTTACTGTTATCTCATTTTCACTTCAAAATAAAAGTCTAATGTTACAGTTGCACCATCCTGATATTAAGCAAACTGCAAATTGCGGGACAAAAGTTTTTGAGCTACCTCAACAGATTAAAAACTGTTATATTTGCAAGAAGTATTTTATTTGAAATGTTTCAAAAATGAAAAAATGTAACAGTATACTTTTTTTTTTTTTTAATTTAGCATCACTGACATGCTAATTTTATAGCTTAATCAGTGTGTTCATTTGCTCGGACGGTTGTACCACCTGATTCTTTGGGGGGGTTTGAGGTGCCCAAAAAAAAAAAAAGCAAAAAAAATGGAAGAAAATGTGCTAGAGATATATTAACATGAAATAGATTTTGTACTTTAAAGTAATACTTATGATGAATTGCTTAATTTATTCTGTAAGGAAATGTTGTGCTCGGACAGAAAAATATGCATGGCATGTCATTGACACACATACATGTATATATATATACATATATATGTATATATATATATATATATATATATATATATATATATATATATATATATATATATATATATATATATATATATATATATATATTTATATATATATATATAAATATATATATATATATATATATATATAAATATATATATATATAAATACATATAAATATATATATATGTATATATGTATATATGTGTGTATATATATATATATATATATATATATATATATATATATATATATATATAGTTGTCATATATATATAGATAGATAGATAGATAGATAGATAGATAGATAGATAGATAGATAGATAGATAGATAGATAGATAGATAGATAGATAGATAGATAGATAGATAGATAGATAGATAGATAGATAGATGTCTTTACTGTCAGGGGTTTTTCATTGACACAACACAGTATTGGCCAATACTGAATTTAGAGGACTGGAAGACTGGCACACCATCACAGTTAAAGTTGTCAAAGTGGTATAATTATTTTAGACGAATAGGATATTTTACATTTTGAGAACAGAAAATTTTCAGGTGGCACGGTGGCGCAGCTGGTAGAGCATGTGCCTTACAGCAAGAAGATTCCAGGTTCGATTCCAGGCTGGGAGGGCCTTTCTGGGTTAAGGGTGAACCCCACCTCTCGAATGTATATAGCTGGGATAGGCCCCACAGAATAAGCTCCAGGCCCGTGCAACCCCAAAATGGATAGCAGGGAATAGAGAAAACAATGAAAAATATTCTTAAAGAAAACAATGGAAAATTTCATATAAATTAATTACAATTATTATACAAAAAATACATATGTAATGGATATAATTTTAATACTGTGACATGGTAAAAATATGTAGGTAATTACTAAATAACATATATGGACTATATAAGGAAAGCATATCTTTCAATTAAGTTTTTATATGGAACATATATAAAGTTTAATACAACATATTAAATTTTTATAAGTATGTTGTATGAAAACAATGCAAAAGTGGCCACTTTCATGAGTAAATCATGAGAAAATCATATAAGTCTCACACATATAAAATATAAATATTTAACATGCAGGCATATAATAAGTTTATAAGGTTTTTGTATTTCTTTTCCGTATGGGCTCTCCCGGCCTGGAGCTCTTCTATTGTTCTTGTTTCTGCTGCTCTTCACTTGCAGGTGTTTTTACCTCTGTCAAGATGGTTATATTTTCACTGACATATGTCTGTCTGTTTGCCTGTGAGCAAGATCACCAAGCTAAATTTCATGGTGATCCAAGATAGCTGGTAGTTTATTTTTATCTCTTTATGTAGTTGCTGAGTTGCTTCACGCCTCCATCATTTCAAAGACAGTCATGATACTTTATAGATTTTATGTCAACTATGTGTTTTGATTCAAAACAGGTGCAGTTCAGGGACAGGACCAAACCACTTATTTGAAAAGGCAGAGGGGATTCACTATGCCAAAATAATCATAAAAAATGTCTGACTGATCATGAGCTCTTAGAATCTTCCTTTGCCTCCCACCCATTTGAGCCATAGGACAAGCAATCTACCAAACTATGTACACATTCTGTAAAACAGCAGGCAACCGTCAGAGAGGGAACATCAAGAGTTTGAGAAGTGGCACCACTATGTGGCCATTCTAGGTTATGACAGCTCACAAAGACCTAACACAAACTGTGCACAACTGGGTGACACTTAACTTTAAGTCATTAACAACAAAGTGTATTGAGGTGCTATAACCAATCCAGAGCTCATTTACCCACAGAAGGAAAACCTCAGTTTCCAAAAATCATCAAATGCATGTGGACATTACACAGCAAATGAGTGCAGAGTAACTTAAGTAGCTGTGGAGGTTTTGTTTTTAGCATTGTATGTTTGTTTGTCTGTTTGTCAGCCAGATGACATAAAACTACCAGATGGATTTTGCTGAAATTTCAGGAGGTGTTGGTAAATAAAAGGCTTCTGTCGGCACCATGTGCTACTTTATATCGGGTAGTGTCCATTTCATCTCATAAGCTGTTTTAGTGTTATTTATATTTACTAGTGCCATAGGCCTCTAACAATTCCACCACAAAATCCAAAAACTTGAAATGCTAGCGTGGGAAAAACAACTGCATGAGAAAAAAATAACCTTTAAAAGGTTTGAAATGGTTTTGGACTCAAAGCAAAGTCCAGCACAGTAAAAAATATATAAAAAAATAGGATATGAAATTTTAAAATAGTAAAAGAATGCAGAGGACTGGCTGGCTTGATGACAAACACGGAAACTTAGGTAAAGAAGAGACAGACAGAGACAGACAGGAAACCACAGCATGAAAGTCAAGTACATGAGCTATCAACAGGCAACAGCTGCAGAAGCACCTTAACCCTGTAAGACCCAGCATTGTAATATTACAACATCAGGATTAGGTACCTAAAAAATCAACAGCAAAGTATTTTTTTCTTCAAAAGACCACATCAGTGAGTCCTATTGTTTAACCCTGCATTGACATTGGATGGTAAATGTGTTTAGGGGTCCGGCCTTTAACCCACAAACTCGCAAAACTTGCAAACATTTCTTTGGACTCACCTCTTCATTTTACTGGACTGGATTTCTCAAGATTCAAGTAAGTAAATGCCTTCAATATTTTTTCTATGTTGAGTACATTGTTTAAAACACGTTATTTTTTAGTTTTTGTGAAATATATTCACTAAATGTAATTTTGAGCATGTTTCTATGTTGTAATATTACAACGCTGGGCGGTTGTTGTAGCAAAAACCAGGTACACCTTACACATTACATCAGGACATTGGTCTTCTCTCATGTTCTCATATGGTCAGGTATACTGATAGAAATAAAATGTTTTGATAGTTATTACCATGAATAACTTATAAATGTGTTTTCTGTTGTATTCTTCAGAGATTAAACCATAATCAAATTAATTATTTCTAATTACAGTATTTGAAACTCTATGTGTTAGAATTTAAAATGGTATCCATGTCTCATCAGTTAAAATAATTTACAGTGACTTAAATATTGAACTGAGTCTTTTTTTTTTGGAGGTTTTGCCCAAATACACGCTTGTTGTTTTGCTGAATATTTTTCAGGGGATACTTGTTGCATCGTTCAGGGACTGATGAGAGTGATCTGAAATGTGGGGGTTGCAAAGTGTTTCCTTTTAAAGATGATAAGTAGATAGCATAATAGGCTGTCTAAAAAGCAAGTTTTTGCATTACTATGCATTTAAACTGGCCCTGAATGTTTTTCTGAGGATACTTGCTGCATCATTCAGTTACATGTGAGAGTGGTCAGGTATGTGGGGATGTGAAGTGTTCCCTTTTAAGATGTTAGGTAGGAGGTTAGGTTGGCTATCCAGACACTATAGTCTGAATTTGGTTGAAGATTGTAGTAATATTAGCATATATTTGAATTTAAACTATTTAGCCTCAAGAATAAATGCTCATATATCTTACTTACATATTTATTTATTTGATTGAATTTTTCCATTTCAGAACGCCAGCAACAAAGCTAGGTGTTTGATACACTGTGCAGAGTGTGGTCAGTGCCATCACAAATGGAGACAGTGACTTTAAAATCAACTCAGACACTTACTCAAGTGATGAGGAGACAGATGTAGGTGCCTTTAAAGCTCAAAAAAAAAAATCTACTGTCCACTGACTGTGCAGTTCATGACTATGCGGACAACACCCTATGCAGCAAGTGCAACCTAATTTTCAGAGAAAAACAACTGTTTCTGGGACTATCACTGAAAATGAACACTGGACACTTTGACCGAATGCTTGGGGGGACTTTTTAAATTTTGACTTTAGTAAATACAATTTATCTTCTTATTTATTATTAATTAATGACAGGAAAAATGAAAAATGAAGGTTGTGTGATTGTTATTCATCATATAGACTGTTATTGGGCAACATAAGAGCTCAACCCTGCAAATGACCCCTTATTTGTTTTGCATATATTTGTTTAAACAGTGGGAGCATTGATTCTGAAATTCTGTTACCAGCAAGGTCCAACGCTGTAATATTACAACATGTTCCTAAAAACTTACAAACACATAAAAGTAAAAAAAAAAAAACAACTTTAATTTCTGCTTCAGATGCCCCCTCTACCAATATCTGAGAGATGAAAAAAATATTTGCAAACATTTTTCTATATTTGGGTTTTACAGGGTTAAGCGTGAAGTGTGGGTTTCTTAGGCCTAATGATGGTGTAATCTTTGCACCATGTGTTTGTACTGTTAAAAACAGCAAATTCACATGCACCCCACTTCGATCCTTGCGGTGTGTTTCTCTGAATATGAGGAGTGGTCTGGCACAAAGCTAGTGTGTTTTTAACTTGACTGTGCAGAATTTGACTGTGAAACCTCCTTATGCTGCGTTCACACTGCAAGCGACCCAGCTACCAAAATCGGGTCGCCCACTGACGTAGCGTCGCGCGTCCATACATACCTCAATTTGGGAACCGCTACTGTCGGCCGTCGCTTGGTGATGTCACGTCCGCTTGAATTTCACCGCGATCATATCATATATCATATAATAGGATGTATAAGCGTACATTATTCCAGCTGTATCATTTCACTCACTTATCAAACACAAACACTGCAGCTGGTGCCCTGCAGTAGCATTATTTGTGCACTTACTGCGGTCCGTCTAGGCGGAGCTAATGTTCTCACTGACATTAGTTCCGCCTAGACAGACCTCATCCGCCCTGTAGTCCGGATGAATAACTGTCTTTCTCGGGTACTGTCACACGTACACACACCTCTGATTGGCTGTTGCCGCACAGCCACACACGACATCGCCTGAAGAGATCAACTTTTTTTAACTTTGACATCGGGCGACGAGTGAAGTGATCGTCTTGTACGCGGCTGTCGCATCGCGAGAGGATTAGCCCCGCCCCATCGCGGCTGTACATTGACTTTGAATGGAGAGTGATCGCCGAGGTAGTCCAGGTAGCGTCCGGTGTTAACGCACCTTTATACCTACTCTTAAGTCTAAAGTCTGTGGCACAGAGTGTTTCAGCTTTTTTGAGCTGAAACATTGTGCAAAATCAAAACAGCAAAATATAGACCAACATATAATCCCTTGAGAGATTCCCAAATTATCTTCTAGGCAGTGGTTGTTTTTCCTCTTTTGAGCCTCCCTGTGAACAGCCTAGACACACACTGTCTAACTGCTGTGGAGCGCATATTTTAGTCCAAGGTGATCAGACTCTTCTGTCAAAATCAGTGACACTGGTGTTCCCTATTAATAATACTTTCTATAAATTTTGTGAATCAAAAATTAATCTTTAGAGTAATCAGTACATCAGTTAAAATGTATCAGTTTATTGACGATAGTGGTCCACAGAACTGAGTGACTTCATGTTTCTTCAAATGGTCAATACTAGTTTCATACAGAACTGTTTATTACTCATTTTAAACCTCAGAAGTGATAACTTCACACACTTACTGAACTGTCCTACTATCAAATGGCTGCTTTTACCTTCATTTTAATTGTGCAGTTTTTCACCCCTTTATTATACAAACTGCAGTTTTGCTTCATTTCTTTCATTGTGTTGTATTTGTAAATACTTGTGTATGTTTGTCAAATTAGTTGGAAAAAGGTAATCAATTTTGTGTAGAATAATTATTTGATCAAATACCCCTGATGCCACCTGCTGAATTATTGCGTCTTAGGCTTGGTTAGGCATTGATGTGAAAATGATCCAGTAGCTGTTCACACATATTTTTCTTCTTCTCTACTCCTATTCACAGCAAGTGTGAGTCAGGAAAGTAAGTTAATGTTAGGTTTTTGAAGCATAACTTTGAAATTTGTTGTTATTTAAGTGAAGTTACTTTAATACTGTTTATAAAAATAATTCCTTGATTTTGTTGGAAGTTCATGTTCAGTTTGGAAGAAGGCACAAGTCCAGATTAGATCGGTTAGCCAGCCATTTATTGACAATATGTGAGACAATACATAAAATAATAAAAATACTCAGCTGCTGAGGGCTCAGTGCTGCACCTCACCAGGGATGTACAGGAAAAGAGCATTGAACAATAGCATACACAAGGTCTTATACACATCAGGATTTGGCCAGTACCATGTTATCACGTGGTAAGATTATGTCCAGTTTCATAAGCTATGTCTGTCAAGAAAGCTAAACATAAGGGCTAAATAAAGGTCAGACTTAAGGCAGAAGTTCAACCAAGAGTTCAACGAAAGTTCTCACAGTTTCAAAAACCACAATCAACTACAGGATGTGAAATGGGGAAACTGGCCCCCCCAGCCCTGAACTGAAACCGTAGTCCTGTCTAACCAAGACTGTACCTGTATGATTTATGACACATTTGACCTGTTGAGCAAACATGTTTGAACTGTTCTGCCGTAACATAATATGTTTGAATAACTGTTAGCATAAAATGACATCTTTGGACAAATGTTAGCATTAGCTTGTACAATACCCAAAACCAGTGAAGTTGGCACGTTGTGTAAATCTTAAATAAAAACAGAATACAATGATTTGCAAATCCTTTTCAACTTATATTCAATTGAATAAACAGCAAAGACAAGATATTTAATGTTCGAACTGAGAAACTTTATTTTCTTTTGCAAATAATCATCAACTTAGAATTTGATGGCAGCAACACGTTGCAAAAAAGTTGGCACAGGGGCATTTTTACCACTGTGTTACATCGCCTTTCCTTTTAACAACACAGTAAACATTTGGGAACTGAGGAGACCAAATTTTGAAGCGGAATTCCTTCCAATTCTTGCTTAATGTACAGCTTAAGTTGTTCAACAGTCCAGGGTCTCCATTGTTGTATTTTCCGCATCATAATGCGCCACACATTTTCAGTGGGGGACAGGTTTGGACTACAGGCAGGCCAGTCTAGTACCTGCACTCTTTTACTACGAAGCCAAGCTGTTGTAACACGTGCAGAATGTGGCTTGGCATTGTCTTGCTGAAATAAGCAGGGGCGTCCATGAAAAAGACGTTGCTTGGACCGACAGGGTGATGCAGGATCCTGCATCACCCTGAAGGGGTTTATTTCTCTATAGTGACCAGCTCGCTCTACATTATCCCTTTATTACACGGCTACTCACTAAAGAAAACAAAAGTTTGACATCAAATGCTTATCAAAATATGATTTTATTGATTTACAAAAGTTTTCATTGCATTGAAAAAATAGCCTGTTCTTTTCTACGGTTGAAACAGTAACGGAAAGCAACGGTAACTCTGAAGCGAAGATTAGCTTATTTGTAATTCACATTAAACTGAACGTTTCCATTGATTGTGACGTGGGACAAGGTAAATGAGACGTCCTTGGGAATATTGATGCTGACGTCTCTGTCCTCATTCATGTCCATATTTCCTCCCTGCTGTGGCCCTGCAGCTGACATACCTATAGAAACAGTTTTTCACCGTTAAGACTGCTCTCAATATTATCTCATCGCTAACGCTTTAACCCTTTAAGGCCCAAGACCATAGATTATAGCCAGAAAACTGAAATTTTTTGGAGCTGAGATGTTTGTTTCACTTTCTGCTAAAATCCATAAAAATCAAAATGTCCATAAAATTCAACATATAGATTTTTTGTATCTCATTTGATACGTTAGGTGTTTTTGGCAGCTGATAATCCATTTGAGGACATTTTTATCATTTATCTGATTGTGTTCAGATGTTTTTTTTTGTAATTTGTTGATCATATTGAGTAGAAAGAGGTATTATCAAAGTATGTATCAAATATGATACAATTGGCTTTATAGGGTTAAGAGAGGCACTCGATCTGCTGCTGCTGCCAGAATTAGAGGACAGGATCTTGCTCCACTTTTCCCGATCTGTACTGGTCGGAGCCCAGTAGCTTCTCAGACTGCTCTCACATCTGTGCCCTGTCACAGACATAATCTCCCTACTTGCCAGACCTGCCTGAGAGAGGAGGTGGACAGCTGTGTTCCTCAAGCTGTGATTTGTGTATCTCAGAAAGCCCGGCTGCCTGGCTGATTTGGGGTAACATTTGCCCGAGGTAATTGTGCCCCATGGGTTCACGAGAGTACCACACTGCTTGTCTCTTCAGTAGCTGTTGATCCTTTCTTAGTGGATGAAGGTAAAACAAATTAAAAAGAAGGAAATGTGGACATGAATGAGGACAGAGACGCCAGGAATAAATGTCTTTCGGCGGATTGATACGATCTGACTTCGCCGAGTCGATCAGAAGCGCCTTAACAACGGTCTGTTATTCATAGCAACGGTCTGCTACTCAGAAATAACAGACCGTAGAATGTTGTAATTGACCAATCAGGATCGAGCATTTGACAATGCCGTGTAATAAGATATAATAAGACTAAAGCTTTTTTTTTTAAAATAGAGTTGATACTTTAAGTGACAGATCACAACGTTACAGCAGTCTGAGGAAGTTTGAGGAAATTAAAATTATGCTCAACCCAGTCAATGCTTCTATGTCCAACCCCTTTGTTCCAGCTCTGACTGACACATAAATGCCAATGACAGTTTTGTGTTGCTCTACAACACACTTTCAGCTGTTTTAACATCCTGAAAGTTTTTAAACATATACATGCTCTGTATAATCATAAACCGACTCAACTCAAACAAACCAATGTTTTTTCTCTAAACTCAAAGATACCACTGACAATAGTTTGCACATCACAGCTGATTTGAGGACACAGCCCTGAAAAAGCCACTGAATTCAATCACTACCGTATCTGACGGGGCGCTCATGAGCACTGCATGGATTAGACGCTTCTTCGAACAGCTCCTGCAAATCCTCGCAAAAATTTCCATTTTAAAGTAACACTTGTGCTTTAAAAATCCAAACTTCAAACTCCAAACTCCAGACATGGGTAAGGGCAAAAAACCCACCGCGAACTCTGAAGTCAGAAGGGACGGGAAAGCTGTTTCTCCAGGCAGAGAACCTCAAGATGCTAGCCAACCTGACATAGCTAGCTACTTTAATTCTTCCAACAATGAGGCTCCTACACAGCCCACCTTCACGGACATTATGGACACTATTGGGATGCTGAAAGGGGACATCAACGTCAGATTTAATGCCCTGGATTCGAAACTGCATCTGGTGCAAACATCCCTCGCTGACCACAAGAACCGACTTAGAGGGGTCTGCCAACGATCACGACACCCGCTTGGCGGCCCTGGAGAAGCGGTATGAGGAGCTAGCTGAGACCAACATCACCATGAAACGTAAATTAATCGACCTTGAGAACCGATGCAGTCGCTGTAATATAAAAATAGCTGGCTTACCAGAAAATGTGGAAAAGGGCAACCCAACGCAGTTCATCGCGGAATTCCTTCCTCAACTTCTTGGAAATAATCACTTCCCTGGTGGATTTAAGGTGGACCGAGCACACAGAATCGGGGCACTGTCGTCCCCAGCTCGACCATGTTTGATGATCGCCAAATTTCACCGCTTTCAAGAAAAGGAGAAAATCTTAAAGCTTGCAAGACTTCAGTCTCTTCTGTCCTTCAGTGGAGCGCGGATTAACATCTTCCCCGACTTCTCTCCTTAAATATCAGAGCAACGTCGAGCATTCGCCGAAGTGAAGAAGAAGTTGAGGGAGGCAGGAATAAAGCATGGCTTTCTTTTCCCAGCTCATCCGATCCTCACGTTTAAAGGCGAGCAGAAAACTTTTCAAAAACCCGCAGATGCTGAAGCCTTTATCAACACCCTCGTCCCGACCGCCGCTACTTCGTGATGGATCTGCACTCACCCATGACTAACTCTGACAAGTTTACCTTGTATGCTTTTGGGCTCCCTATTGGATAACCGGAGTGAGAGTTTGCTCTATAAATACTGTTTAAGCAAGTGTTTTTGCTTTCTGTTCGCACTCCTATTTGTTACAACCATGCCTTTCTACCCTCTCTTGCTGATGACACCTTCAGGCTTTGGAAAAATAAAGGCATATCTATATCAGAATTATACATCAATAATAATTTTGCCACTTTTTCACAGCTGAAGGAAAAATATACCTTGACTGACACTCATTTCTTCCGTTATCTTCAAGTCAGAAACTACAGCCGTTCAAATATTTTAGACTTTCAGTTAATCCCAACATCATGTGAATTTTATGACCTTTTTAATCTAAAACCAGATTCCAAACGTCTTGTCTCAAAATTTGTTGACTTCTTTACAACACACAACCCTATTTCTACGCTAAATCTTAAAGAAGCATGGGAAAAGGATCTTAACTTAACTATTGATAATAATATGTAGGAAAGCTTTCTTAAAAATGTTTTTCTGTGTTCTATAAACTCCAGACACCAATTAATTCAATTCAAAGTACTGCATAGGATTCACTACTCTTGCACAAAGCTGAGCTCCTTTTACCCATCCTTCTCCCCTATCTGCCCGAAGTGTAAATCAGCAAGAGGAATTCTTGGCCATTTGTTCTGGTCTTGTTCTAAGCTGAATAAATTCTGGTTGGATGTCTTTAATTGTTTCTCTGAAATATATGATTATAGTTTTGTACCAAACCCCGCTATAGCTGTTTTGGGAAGAGACCAGCATTTAAATAGCATGTCTTGTTTACAGCGTAAGACAATACAATATGGCATGGTTGTGGCAAAGAGAAATATTCTGGCACTTAGGAAATCTGAGAATACTCCTAGTTTTCATGGTTGGTTGCATGAAATGATCAGTCTGTTACATATTGAAAGAATCAGATACAGTGTCTCCCTTAACTCTGCTACCTTTGAAAAAATGTGGAAACCATTTATATACTATCTGTCCAAAAGAACGTAAACCCAGATCTGTGTTGTATACTGGCGTACTGACTGTCTGTGCTGACTTTGTTCTGTTTTGTTCATGTTTTATGTTACCTTCTGAAAGTGAAATGCTTTAATTTTTGAACATATGTACCCTCTCAGAAAGGTTTTGTTTATTTGTAAAATTTGAAAACAATAAACAAAATATATAAAAAAAAAACAAAGAACTTGTTGAGGCAGGACTAAACCATTTCATGGGAATAATGTGAGAGAGCACAGAGCAAAAGCAGCCCACCACAGAGCCAGGGGCGCGCCAACCGAGGAAGGGGGCCGGGAGAAGAGGCAAGGGGAAGCAGGAGGTAGACACCCGATTCTGCGGGGTAAGGGCCCCAGGGGCCCAGGGGGCTGAGGCCCACAGGCCCCGCCAGACGCCGGGCCCCCGATCGAGCATAGGGGGGCAGGAGATGGGCACCACGAGCCCAGGAGCAACCCATCCACCCCCGCAGGGGAGGGCCCAGCCCGGCATCCGGGGGGCCAGAACCAGCCCAGACCGCCACCCACTGCGGGCCAGCACCCGCCCCAAGCGCCCCCCGGCCAGACTCCAGGGACCATGGAGACCCCCCCCCCATGTTTCCTGGTCCAGAGGCCAGCGTCGGCCTGAGGTCACCAGGCCCCTGGCACCCACACACTAAATGCAAAGACATACACTAATTCCACACTGCACATCCACCCAACATATTAGGGATGTGATGATCCATCGATACAGACCGACACACCGACCGGCCAAGCGATGATCCAACCACACAGATGCAAAGCCGAAACACCGATCAACACCGCAATCCCCAACACACGCCCCCCTCCGAAACCCCGACCGGACACCCGCGCCCGCCCCCGGCCAACCGCGCGCCGCCCCAGAGCCCCCCCCAAGCCCCATGCACCCAGCGCACGAGACAGAGACAGAGCCAAATGGCTCTGCCGCACCCAGGCAAGACGCGGACGACCCGACAGCAGAGGACGCCCGCCACACGCACGACAGGAGCGCCCCACCACACAAGAACAGCAAGCCACGCCATCCTCTGACCCTGCAGCGCACCGACCCATGAAAATGTAGTGTAGTAGGTAATATGTGGTGATGTCCAAGTGCAATTAAAAGTGGGGAGCAAGTCCTATCAGGGTGCAGTAGGAGTGGTCTCTAAGGACTCCTCCACTGCACCTGGTGGGCATGCCATCCGAAGTCCTAAGTGTGTGGATGTGTGAAGGAGCAGGTAAGCTGGGGCTGTGGGGCGAGGTAAGACCGGAGAGAAGAGAACTTCCCTCCGGAAGGTGAGCTGCCCTAAGGCAGCAATAGGCACCCCTGTTCCCCGGCACCCCCCCCGGGGCAGGAGGGCCGAGAGCCCCCCAGGCCCAGAGCCCAGGGCTGCAAGAGCCAGAGAGCCCGGCACACCCCGGACGATGCACACGCGCCACGTCCTAGAGAGAGAAGAGGGGCATATACATACATACATACATGTATACTAGGGGTGTAAATCACCAGCCCCAAGACGACACGACACCGACCCCCCGGACAACGACACGACACCCGGCGACACCACAAAGTCTGCCACGACCTGACCCCGGCACAACACGATCCAGGGGCCCCCAACCGACCAAAGACGACAACATGCACCCACTGAACACAACCAGCCACATCCAACCCGAAGCAAGAAACAAACACAGAACAACTCCGATAGCTCCACCACCGAAATGCGGAACAACGCGCCGACCCCCGAGCACGACAGTCCGCAGAGGACCACAACCCTCCAGGATCCAATCATGCTCCAAAAGCGAAAACAGGCCCAATCCAGGCAAAGGCGCTCTTCCGCCCCACCACCACCCCATGGGTCCCACCGCCCCACCGCAATGCCCGCTCACCACACCAAGCAATGACGCAACACCGTAACAAAGACAACCAAACCACCATCCAATCCCCACCACTACTAATCTCCAACACCCAACTATGCTCCACCAAACCAAAAAAGCGCAGCCCTGATCTGAATCAAACCCAAACACCTCCCATGCTCAAAACCAGAACCACCAACACAACCAACCCAACACCGATGATTCCGCTCCACCACGACACCCGACAACCACAGCCCGCATGCCCGCGCAACCAGACCCCACCCCACCACCCAGCGATCAATGCAGAGGAGGGACGACACCAAGCCCCCGCCGCCCCGCCCCCCAACCTCATGAAACTCCACGAATCAACGCGCCACAACATCAAAAGATGACACAACCCACCGCCCCCACGCGACAAAGCACCCCGCCACGCGCGCAGCACGCAACCTCCGCCGCCAGGCCGACCCCACAGCAGGAGAAACATCAGGTGCTGCATGCCAGAGAGTGAAAGCCCAAATGTGCGTCCCACACGTCGAACGCACAAGACCCGAGAGGAAACCCCAGAACGACGCGGAGCCGGCCGAAACGGACACGCATGCCCGGCCAGGATCCCAAAACAAGGGCGCACATCAAGGACCACGACGCCAACCGACGTCCCAACTCCACACCGACGCGACCAGACCGCCGCGTAACCAATAGATGCTCAGATCCATACCGATGGACCACCACATCCCCAACACATACATACATATATACATACATATACATATACACACATACATATACATATCTACATACATATATACCAATATATTCATACACATATACGTACACCCACATACACACATACAAGGACATACACATATACATACGTACACACAAACCCATACACATATATGCACATAGACACACACAAACCTGCATCCAATTATACTTACACACGCACACACACACACACACACACACACACACACGTACATACATACACAGACATTCACGTGACGGTCCAAGGGCTGGTTACCCCCAGGCCCGCTGGTCCACCAACCCCAGCCACCCAACCCCAGGACATCCCCACCACCCAACCCATCCCACTACTTGAGCTCTATGGTCCCAAGAGTACCGGACGGACGCCAGAGGCACATCCCAACCCGCCCCTCTGGAGGCAGGCCCGGCCCCCCCCCCACCCCACGAGGACAGAGGGCAGCCCCCAGGCACCGGAGCCCACAGGCCGCCCCCCCACACACGCCGGAGTTGCCGAGCCGTCCAGCCTGGTGCCGGCGTCCCCCCCCGAAGCCCACCAGTAGCCCCCACTCACCGCCGCCGGGACACCGCCCCAATCCAGCCGGGCACGCCACCGCCCTCGCAACAGTCACCCCAGCCCTACACTCCATGAGACAACCAGCAGCCGTCAGCAGCCGTCAGCCGCCCCAGCCCATGCCTAACCACCCGTAGCAGCGAGATCCCTACCTATCACCCAGCTAAGTGATGGAGCTAATCACAGGGGACCAGAGAGAGTTAACATCCTCCAGTTCGTGCTTAGAAGAGGCAGACATTATCTCATTGCTGATGTAATCTGATAGAAGATTTTTAAAGTGGTTGGAAGATAAATTATTTTTGCTTTTCCAATTTAAGAGAATAGTTTTCTTTGCGATTTATAGGGCAGTGAGGACTAAGTGTTTCAAGTTAGAGTCTATGACGGTATCATCCAGGTTCCCTAGAAGGCACAGTCTGGGACATGCAAGGATATTACATTTTCAAAATTCAAATATCTCTAAGTGTAAAGTAAACCCAGACCGTCTTTGGATTATTATACTATAATCTAAATTTTACTTTAACTTATTATTTTTTGATGGAAGACAATAAACATTTCCAGTTGATGAGAACTTTGAGTGACAGCTTAAACCTAAAAATGATTTGAAGTACCCTTAATGACTGGTTAGAAGATGCTAAAAGTATTTTGGAACTGATGATGTAGGTCATGTTAAAGTCTGACTACTATCCCATTAAAGGCTTTTATATTATATTTGAAACCTACTTTTGTGATACTTACAAATTACTAAACAAAAAAACATCTGAATACAATCGATAAATGATAAAAATGTCCTCAGGCTCCAAATAATTCGAATGTACAGGCTATGATTTGTCTTTTCAGGCTTTAAAGGGTTAAAATGCACTTTTTTCTTTCAAATTTTGTGTTTAAAAAATATCAAAATATAACCAAACAAGAAGTTCATTTAAAAATATCTCCATGATCTGTTAACATAATTTGTTATGTATTGTCTGAAACCTTTTTAATTTTGATATATGTGATCATTCCACTTTGGTTTTCTGAGTAACTTTTTCACATGCAGCTTTTACTTTCATTTCCTTCTTTAAAATGATTATTTTTCACAATTATTAGGAATAATAATAATTCCATTTCAGCTTCCAGGCAACCAGATCAACCAAGTTAAAGGAAAAGTTCGGTTCCTGCAGCGTTTACATTGTTTATAGAATGAAGAACAACAATATACTCACCCAGAAGGCTTTCCTGATGCAAACCGTGCTTCGGGAGATATTTAGATCCAAAATCGAGCAGCGGACACCGATATAATGGTAGCCTGTAGGGTATAGATCGCCGCTCCTAAAAACGGCATTAATCGTCCAAAAACTCATGTTTTTCACCAATATTCCATCATGATTCGCGCCGAATGGTCCGCCATTGCAGCCTGTGTCTCTCCACACAGCGCTGTGTGGCTGAACTAACCTCTGAACTGACGAGCTGTTTACATGCCCTTTGCCCATGCGCCATTGTTTCAGGGAAGACCGGCAGCTACAAATCAACTTTCTTCTTCCAGTTTTGTGCAAAATGGACGAATGTCTATGGGATGAAGATGTTGTGGAGGAGGACTTTGAATATGATGGACGTCCTTACAGCTTGGAGCCACAGTATACAGATAAGGACCTCATAGAAATGAAGAAGCGATCGCAACGCTCCAGAGAGTACTGCGCATGCGCGAAGACCATGTAAACAAACTCGTCAGTTCAGAGGTTAGTTCAGCCACACAGCGCTGTGTGGAGAGACACAGGCTGCAATGGCGGTCCATTTGGCGCGAATCATGATGGAATATTGGTGAAAAACATGAGTTTTTGGACGATTAATGCAGTTTTTAGGAGCGGCGATCTATGCCCTACAGTCTACCATTATATCGGTGTCCGCTGCTCGATTTTGGATCTAAATATCTCCCGAAGCACCGTTTGCATCAGGAAAGCCTTCTGGGTGAGTATATTGTTGTTCTTCATTCTATAAACAATGTAAAAGCTGCAGGAACCGAACTTTTCCTTTAATCTTAAAAACTATGTTGCTGATCCACATCAAAGTGACACAGTGCTAGTGAAGGCAATACAGACCCCCTCAGACCACGACAGAGATGTCAACCTGTTATAGGGTGATGTATCATCACAGTGACTCTGGAATATCAGAATAGGAGCTCAGTGGATGACAGCCAAACCTCCAAACTGAGATTGCTCTTAAAAATCTGGAGTTTTTGAGAGCATAAAAATCTAACAGGAAAGTTAATATTTGACAACTGCACAAACATTTCACATGTGTGCTGAACCTTTGGACCTGAAACAGGATACAAAGATTTACTATTCGTTTCTATGCATCACAATAGCACAGAGAGCAGGGGAGATTATAGGATGAACTGTTCAGGATTTAGAAAAATTGGTCTGAAGAAGGTCTCAGATGGATGGACTGTATCTACAATCTTCCTGAAGCATCACAAATAATAAAAATAAAGTTATAAATAAATTTTAGTATTATTAGTATTAGCAAGTAATATTAGTATCAGTGATATTAAAATAATGGTTATAGTATATTATTAATAGCAATATTAGTAGTATTAATAATAAAGTTAAATAAATAAATCTGAATAACACAAAGTGTGTTTCAGAGACATTGGGACATCACTTTACTCACAATATTTCAGCTAAATAGACATTATGAGCATCTTCCATATGTAAAGTTATTGAAAACAAGTTGATCACTCAAGGGCAGATCAATAATCACCCAGAGATGGCTTGGGTGACACCACCATGCTAATCTGTTAAACTTATCAAAACAGAACTTGGGCAATATATGATTTCTAACATAGTCAAGAACGTCTTTACACGCAAAAACTGTACCTCTGTCAGTGTTTATGCTTATTTACCGTGGCCTTATGTCAGCATTTTCTCTGTTTCTCTGATTGATAAAGGGCTCTCCGCCTGCAGTGTCTGCAACCTGAGACAAATGCATTCATGATTTTTGGGGTGCTGGTTTGGCTGAGTGGTTAGGAGCCAGACACATTTCATTTATGCTCCTGGTGGCCCAGGTTTGGTTGCTGCTTTTGACCCAATTGCAGTGTGTCCTTCAGTCACAAGGGGAAAAAACTAAGAAAAACAAGGTGAAGGACCCCAATCCAGAAAGATGAAGAAATCTTAGTTTTCAACCCCAAGGGCTCAAAAACAAAAACTAATCCTTCATAAAAAAAATTCAAAATACAAAAAGCCTCTTTCAAAACTTCATAATATAAGCACTAGAAGCACGGACAGAAGCAAAGACCTTTTATACTGCGGTTTTACAAGACAAACCAGGAACAGGTTCGACATATGACACAGGCTTCTCAGAGCAGAGAAAGGAAGTAAAAGTAGTGACACACAGACACAAAGGAGAACAAAAAATAAACAGGAAACACCAGAGAATAAACTAAACACAGAAACCACATAGAAAGGTTCAAGTATACTTTTCCTGTCAGCATCTTACACCCTGCTATCAGGTCCTATGTGCAGCATGTACCCCAACTTACCTAACCGCCTCCACCCCCCACCACCACAATCTGCAAACAGCAACAGGAGCAAGAGAACATGATCAGTCTCAGTCTCAGAGCAAAAAGAGGAAGTGCTGCAGGAAACTTCTCCTTTTGAAGCCTTCTCAGCATATCAGTGGTCAGCTCCTCCATCTTGGCCTCACAGAGCAATCAGATCACAGCTTCCCAAGTGTAGCTCAATCAGGCTCTACCTGGAGCAACAAAAAGGGAGGGGGAGAAAGGCAGGAACAGAAAGAAACAGGAAAAAAAACTCTGCAACTATTGGCTTCATGCCTGGCATGTAACAAACAGGTAAATGGTTAATGGACTTGAGCTTATATAGTGCTTTTCTAGTCTTGGACTACTCAAAGTTGCTTTACTCCGCCGGTCACACCGACCCATTCACACCCATTCGCTCTCACACTCACTCACTGACGGTTTTGAGTTTCTGTGTCAGTTATCCATCAGTATTTCTAACACATTCATGCCCTTTCATACCCATTTACACGCCACTGATGCAGCAGTGGGAGCAACATGGGGTTAAGTGTCTTGCCCAAGGACACATCACCATGTGTTGTCTGGAGCTGGGCTTGAACCTGCAACCTCCCGATCACTGGCCAAGCGAACTACCCAACTGCGGCTGGGGCCTGTTCTATGAAGCAGGATTACTGCCCAGCGAGGGTAGGTTCGGGGTTCCCTGTTCTACAAGACGGGCTCACTTCTTAGCGAGGCGAGTCTCTATGGCAATGTACGCTGAACGGCTAACCTGCTCCGGGGCAGGTTAGGTTCCAGATTGAACTCGTGGACTATAAAAACCCCACCCACTGACCAATGAGCTCTCTCGGCCAGCTCCTCTGTAGGAGTAAAATCTGGGGGAGGACTCTCATTGCCGTAACAAGACCTTTAATGCCAACACTTCTACTCCATGACAATATTTTATTGCCCATCTTAAAATTGTGACAGGAATTCATGTAGGGCTCATGTGGACTACATATCTCACAAAAAATGTAAACTTTATGTAAACGATAGGAATGAACAAATGAATGAATTCATCTTGGAAATGAATTAGACATGTCTGGTGCATGTTACAGTAAAAGTGCATGTTGAACAGTGCTATTTCATGATAATGGCACCAAAGATTTTTTTGCCCGCTATACTTATACATTGAGACTGTCAGCAATTTTCTGCCAGCAGTCCTTCCGTGCTTTTGCAGCAGGGACCGTGTTGCTTTTGACGTTTATTACATGTTTTAATTATTCATACTTTGTCATGATCGCCTCCTGCTCCTTGTGTGTGAAGTATATGGTCCTTCACCCTCCGGCCTGCTCTGACGCTCCAGACTGGTCCATGTTAGCGATCGGTCAGATGCGGTGGGCTCCACCTTATATGCGTGCAAGCGCTCATTGCAAAGCTGGATCCACTTATGAGGTTGATAGCCAGCGTCGTTGAACCATTTAGCGAGACCGCCGGCTACCGCGCTCAGTTCAGCGAGGTAGCTCCAAGGCTATCTTGCTAGGCTGAACTTGCTTCGTAGAATAGGGCCCTGATGTGGTAGATCTGGGCTTGTACTGCTGTAGTGCTCAAGGCCTGTTCCTGTGCCACCATGATTAGTGCCTCTGCGCTGTCCAGCCCTCTCAAACCATTAATGGTTCCTCTGGTTCCTCCTTTCCTGTGGATCATGGTGGCACAGGAACAGGCCTTGAGCACTACAGCAATACAAGCCCAGATCTACCACACCAGGCAAGGTCCCAGATACAGGCTGTTCAAAGAGGACCTTAAATAGTCCAGCACCTAATAGCAGAGGTGTGAACTCGAGTCATGTGACTTAGACTCAAGTCACAAAAATGACTTTTGACCTGACTTGACAATATCATCAAATACTTGCAACTCGACTTGGACTTTGACATTAATGACTCAGGACTTGACTCTGACTTTAGTCTGATGACTTGAAAATACTTGAAATTTTTGATAAGACTGTTGAGAAAATGTGCCGCTGTTCAAAGTATTCGACTAAGTGACAGTTATTTTGTCTTTTCCAGCAGGACAATATTTTTCCCAGAGGATTTGCTTCATTGAATGCATCTATTAACATCCAATCGTGGTTAAGAACAAATAAAGAGGGTGTGGATTACAGGTTCATTGAGCACAAGACTGCAGGACTGTGGGAACAACCCAGAAATGTGGAACCATGCTACCAAGGATAATTTCATTTGCATTTACAAACTATGAGGTCATAAACAAAAACGAATTGTCTTGTACAAAACCTGCAGCGTGAGAATAACAGACGGAGATGCAACAACGTCAACCTTTGTTTGGCACCTAAAGCTGCACAAAGAATGGTAAGTTCGGTAAATGGTTCTTATGACTTGCAAAGACTTGAGAATTTTAAGCCTATGACTTCAGACTTGACTTGTCTTGTCTTTACTTGAGACTTGACTTGGACTTGCACATCTTTACTTGAGACTTGATTCAAGGCTTGGGTTTAAAGACTTGAGACTTACTTGAGACTTGCAAAACAAAGACTTTCTCCCACCTCTGCCTAATAGCAGGATGCAAGATGCTGGCAGGAAAAGCATACTTTGATGTGCTCCCATGGTAATTTGTGCTAGAGATGTGAATGAGTCTACTCACTTTAAAAGCTCCTTCAAGTTAATGATCAGAACTGACTCACAGTTGTGAGTGAGAGCTTTATTGTTCACTTAAAAGAGCTCTTGAGAAGACTTGACTTGTTTGTCAAAGTCACATCTGCAGCACAAACCACCGCCAATATGCTTGCAGTAAAAGAATGAGTCACAACAAGCACACAGGACCATTTAGAGTTCCTGAAGCAGTGATCTGATGACTGTCGGAAGAGGTAGGCTAGCTTTTCCATTCATTAGCAGTGTTTGAGCTAAGCTAATTAGCAGTGGGTGAGCTTTCCCTGTCTCTTTCTTGTTAGTGTAGGCACAGTCAAAAGAATGGTGTCTTTCTCCCTGTCATGGACTTAGTGGTGAATAGGGATGTATACCGTGGACTGGTACTTTCATGTACCGGTCCCCAATTGGGTCGGTACCTGAGCACTGTTAAGAATCTGGAAAAACAGTACCGTTAACGGTACTTAAATGTCTCTTTGACTGTCACGTAGTTAAGTCATTACCGCCATCTGCTCGAAGGTTTGAGCTCACTTGAGCAAAGTTAATGAAAACTCGGCCCAATGCAATCTTTGTCAGAGAGAAGTTGCGTCCAAGGGGGGAAATACTAGGAACATCAACAAACACTTGGAGCGCGCGCATAGTATAAAGCTAAAGGAGTGCGGACTGTTTGATTGCTATAGCAACACGAGTAGAGTTAGCAGCCCGGCTAACACTAAAGACTGCAGCACAGACAGAGACAGAGACTCTATTATCCGACCCTTCGGTAAAAACCCTGCTGAAAACAACACAGTCACACGGGGTTAAACTCTTGACGAAGCGCCGCTGCACTCGGCCGTGTAACTTGGATGAAAAGCTGACGGCACAACACTCTTCAGACGAATCAGAGCTATTAAGGGCCGTTCGGAGCGGAAACTCTTTGTTTACTGAGGGCAAGAGAGCACCGGATGTGACTGACGCTCAAGCTGCGCTCACAGCGCGCCCTCTGTTGGATGAAATGGTCCACTGCTCCAGGCGCCCTGATGTGCTGCTACACTCAATATTTTACATTTGAATATTTATTTACTGTTCGGTTTCGGATATTTATCCCCATATTCGAACAGTTGTCCAACTATCTAATATAAAGTGAGAGCCCTAGTACTCATCATTACAGTATCGATTTTAGCACAACAAGATATACAGTTGTGCCCAAAAGTTTACACCCCCCAGCAGAATTTCTGATTTTTTGGCCTTTTCTCAGAAAATATGAATGGTAACACAAAAACCTTTCTGTCACTCATGGCTAGTGGTTGAGTGAAGACATTTATTGAAAAAAAGATTAGTTTACTCTTTTTAAATCATAATGACAACAGAAACTTCAAAATTGACCCTGTTCAAAAGTTTACACCCCCCAGTTTTTAATACTTTGTATTTGCCCCTTTCATTGGAGCAAAGCGTTAGTTCAGACAGGCACGGAGTCAATCTGCTTGGCCGAGCTCTCACTCATATGCATATGGGGTGGCCTTATCGCGCAGTCTCACGTCAGATGATCGGTCTCCCCTCCCAGCCAGATCAGCTGATCTATTTGGCACGTTATTTAAACTGCCCCAGTCTACCTGAGTGTCTGGCTGTCATCTGCACGCTGCTCAAGAACCCACCTCCTCACCAGCTCCTCTTTTGTGTTCTGACTCACCAATGTCAATGTTTTCATTAATGCTTGCTCTGTTCCGGGGGTTCTTGCTGCCGCTCTCCCTCCCTCATGCTCCTCCAAGTCGGCACTTGGAAAGGCAGGGAGGAGTGCTCTCCCTGCCTCAGGCTTTCCCCACAGGCGTGGGGAAGGGGAGGGAGGTCCCAGAACAGAGCCACACCGCCAAAGTTCAATTTGAATTGTTCAGCTTTTGTAATTCCATTGGTCATTGTTTACTCAAGGCAATGTAATTGTCATGTTATTCTAATGCAAGCAGTTGTAATTAATGTTGATGTTATGCAAATAATTGTAATTTCAAATTTATGCTTTTACTGAATTAATTGTAATAAATTTTTGACAAAGTGATCCTGGCTGAACATCAATAACAGCTTGAAGTCTTTTGTGGTGGTTATGGATGAGGGTCTTTACTTTCTCAGATGGTAAAACTGCCCATTCCTCTTGGCAAAAAGTAAATTCTTGGTCTGTCTTGCATGAACTGCACATTTGAGATCTCCCCAGAGTGGCTCAATGATATTGAGGTCAGGAGATTGAGATGGGCACTTTAAAACCTTCACTTTATTCTGCCGTAGCCAATGGCAGGTTGATTTGGCTTTGTGTTTTGGATCATTGTCGTGTCGGAATGTCCAAGAACGCGTCCCATGCGCAGCTTCTGGGCCGATGACTGTAAATTTTCCTCCAGTATTTTCTGATAACATGCTGCATTCATCCTTCCATCAATTTTGACCAATTTTCCTGTGCCTTTGTAGCTCACGCATCCCCAAAACATCAGTGATCCACCTCCGTGTTACACAGTAGGAATGGTGTACCTTTTATCGTGGGCCTTGTTGACTCCTCTCCAAATGTAACGTTTAGGGTTGTGGCCAAAAGTTAAATTTTGGTCTCATCACTCCAAATGGCTTTGTTCCAGAAGTTTTGAGGCTTGTCTCTGTGCTGTTTGGATTGTACGCGGAATATTTTGTGGCATTTGCGTAGAAATGGCTTTCTTCTGGCGACCCGACCATGCAGCCCATGTTTCTTCAAGACTCTCCTTATTGTGGATCTTGAAACATCCACCCCAATTTCTTTCAGAGAGTCCTGTATTTCAGCAGAAGTTATTTGAGGGTTTTTCTTTGCATCTCTAACAATTGTCCTTGCAGTTGGAGCTGAAATTTTTGTTGGTCTGCCTGACCGTGGTTTGATTTCAACAGAATCCCTCTCTCTCCCCTTCTTAATTAGAGTTTTAACAGTGCTTCTTGGTATCCTCAGTTCCTTAGATATCTTTTAAAATCCTTTTCCTGTTTTATACAGTTGGATTACCTTTTCTCACAGATCTCTTGACAATTCTTTTGCTTCACCCATGACGCAGAAACCAGAAACTTCAACGTAGCACCGAGTGAAAGATGCAAGTGTCTGTCAGGAGCTCAGAAACTCACTGAGCTTTCATACACACACACAGATTACAAGCTAATAGATCACAAGTGAGGATGGTTACCTTTAGTAGACATTCAAACCCATTTGTGTCAAATTTTGTGCATGTTATCAGGCCAAAACTGCCAGGGGGTGTAAACTTTTGAACAGGGTCATTTTTTAAGTTTCTGTTGTCATTATGATTTAAAAAGAGTAAACTATTTTTTTTTCAATAAATGTCTTCACCCAACCACTAACCATGAGTGACAGAAAGGTTTTTGTGTTATCATTCATATTTTCTGAGAAAAGGCCAAAAAATCAGAAATTCTGCTGAGGGTAAACTTTTGGGCACAACTGTATGGGTCTGTCTGTACATGCAGTCTGTTGGGCGGCATGAAGGGGTTTTGCCATCTCCTTAGCTTTCTTTTTGCCTCTGAGAAGCATTTGTAATGCATTACTTCTATTCTGTGGAAGCTTTATTATCACCTTATGGTAATTAAAAAAGGTTGAATCTTTTAATATCTTGTAAAGTCTTTATTTTTTACACAAAATTACGTGTTGTAGTATCGATAAGAGTATCGATAAGTTTCAATACCGATAAGGAGTATTGTATTGGTATCGATAAAATCATAACGATATACATCCCTAGTGGTGAAGGAAGACACGAAAAGACAAAAAAAGTTGGCGTATCCCTCTAAGTGGCAGGAGTTCCAATAGAAAATACAGCTGGATCAGGGCTATTCTTTACATGAAACATGACTAATTTTGAACAGAGGTGATTGTAAATATACTTTAACAGTTAACAAACATAAATATATAAACCTGATCTAGGACAAACTTGGATGACTTGAATGTTTTACATGAATGGTCAGACTTTGTGAGGGAGGCTATGTGATGTGCTAAATCTCCTTCGCATTCAACTTCAGCTCCACAACCTAGTGTATGGGGAGAGATTGTCTCAAAATAATGCACACAAATATATCCATAATTTCCACATGTGTTTTTCAGATCCACAAATATATATATGATTTTCACATGTGTTTTCAAATTTTGTGAGTGCATTTATCATGACTTATCATTTGTAAATCTTTAATTCTGCTTGTGAACTGTTGGAAGTGCGTTTGTGGATCAACTGACACCTGCATTTATTTTTGAGACAAACATAACGCGGCTTCCAAGAAATGCACACACATATTTGGAGGGATTTATCTCATTAATATGCACACAAATATCCATGAATTTCAGGTGTGTTTTGCAAATCCACAAATATACACATCATTTTCTTATGTGTTTTTGGGATTCACAAATATTTTCACATGTATTTCTCTAATCGGCAAACATGTTCATGATTTTCACATGTGTTTTTAAGGTTCACAAATACACCCACTAGGCGGCAGTGTTGCTGTCTGTTTAACAGGGGGCGTCAAACGGCCTGCCTCGGCTTGGTACTGTTTAAGAAGGAGGAAACCCCTTCAAGAGCAGAAACGCACCTCAACTTAGAAAAAAAAGCAGCCCCGCCTCGTCCACCAGTAGTCATTTCTGGCCCTCGCCATGCTCTTGAGTGTGTCTTTCATATGTGTACGTTTATTCATTTTTCTTAACAGAACTTTGACGATCATTAACAGATGAACGTAAACGCACCAGGTGCAGCATTGCTGCTGACTGCTGAATCCTCCTCCTGCTGACTGGGCAAAGTCAGAAAGATATTCACTGATCTGACCCTCTTTTCAGCCACCGTCATGAAGACTGTGAGCTACAACCCGCTTTTTCCTCCAAACGAGCCGTCCTCTGAGCCAGACAGCTACTATTTGTATCAAAATGCCGTCGGTGATGCTTTCGACCGCTTAGTAGCGTTCACCATAGCAAAGGAAAGCAGAGAAAGAAAACTCAGTACTGTCCAGAAATGACTACTGGTGGACTAGGACAGGCTGCTTTTGTTTCTAAGTTGAGGCACGTTTCTGCTCTTGAAGGGGTTTCCTCCTTCTTAAACAGTAACGAGCCAAGGCAGGCCGTTTGACGCCCCCTGTTAAACAAAGACAGCAACACTGCCCCCTAGTGGATGGAGGCGGCGGGGCTCTAGACACGTGAATATTCTCAAACTGTGTGTGTGTGAATCTCTGTGAAACTGTGTTACGTTTGTCTCAAAAATAGATGCACGTGTCTGTTGACCCACGAACATACTTTAAATGCTTCACAAGCACAACTGAATATTTACAAATGATAAGTCATGATAAATGCTCTCACAAACTTTAAAAATACATGTGGAAGTCATGGGTATATTTGTGAACCTGGAAAACACATGTGAAAATCATGAATATGTTTGTCGATCAGAGAAACACGTGAAAATATTTGTGATCCCAAAAACACATAAGAAAATGATGTGTATATTTGTGGATCTGCAAAACACACCTGAAATTCATGGATATTTGTCTGCATATTAATGAGATAAATCCCTCCAAATATGTGTCTGCATTTCTTGGAAACGCGTTATGTTTGTCTCAAAAATGAAATGCAGGTGTCAGTTGATCCACAAACGCACTTCCAACAGTTCACAAGCAGAATTGAAGATTTACAAATGATAAGTGATGATAAATGCACTCACAAAATTTGAAAAAAAACATGTGAAAATCAAATATATATTTGTGAATCTGAAAAACACATGTGAAAGTTATGGATATATTTGTGTGCATTATTTTGACACAAATCTCACCGGGGCTGGCTGCTCAGTGTTCATCATCATTGTGATTAAGTTAGTGCTGATTCACCTGTGGTAGTCATATACTGCCATACATCTAATGTGAATTTCTTATTTTGTACCGGCAAACATATTTGTTACTCATTATCGCAAATAAAAAGGACTTCTACTTTATACTTCTTCTTCTGCTTTAAATAGTAGAAGTCAAAAGTCCAATTTGTTAAGAAGAAAAAAGTCGTACTTGTACTTTTAAAAAGCAGAAAAAAGAACTACTCAACTACAGTAATGCAATACATAGCCTCTCACCTCTGAGCACTACTATGTAAGGACAAATGATCCCCTTAAAATCCGTTTGACCAGTTTCTGTACCTGTCTTCCTCCCTTGCCTCCTGCCAGATAAACATTACAGTCAACTCTGTCATCATCCCTGAGAAAGTGAACTGTGCCCCGCCTGCATCATCCTTTTCATCTCCTTCTGTGCCTCATGAGTTCTGCACCTTTACGCCACTGTCCACTGCAGACACTGAAGAGGAACGTCTCATATCAAGTTTCATTGTTTGGCCTCAAACATCTCCTCTATTATTGAGAAACACAAGTGATCCTGCGCACAGTATCTTCACCATTTTCAAGAGGGGAGGTGGAGGAGACTGGCATGCTGAAGATCAGTTGGATGTTGTGAAAAAATATTTACCTGATTTTGCCTTTGTCTGGCCATCTCCCCTCCCCCGTATATAAAATGTATCTGATTCCTTACACCTCTTCCTGTTTTTCTTGTCTGTTGCAGTGATCTGCATTTTCTCCCCCTCAGGTCTCATTGTGTTTTTTTTTTTTGTTTGTTCTTAAATTCTGCCTTACATTTTCTGTATACCTCTGCTTATTTATAATCCCTGTTTCTAACTTTTACTTCTTTTGTCAAACATCTTTGTTTTTGGTCACCCTCTTCTACTAATTTGTTTTAATCCAGCTCTGAAAAAGGGTTTGACTGAGATGGCAAAAGATTTTGTGAAAAAAAAAATCACAGTGGGCCTTCTGAAGGGCTGTGCTTTCGTCCTGCTTCTGGCTGTGATCGTCTTTTTACTAAGAAGTATGGAACTTGTGGAGGTAAGAATTTTATGGTTGAAATTTTTCAGATGACATAAGGCTGTATTTCAGAGTTCCCCTTACAGCTTTAATCGATGATGTATGGTTCAGTTCTTCTGCTATTTGGCAACTCCTTGAAACAAACACACTTGCTGGAGAATTCATTTATTATTTAGAGTGTTAACATGAAAGCTGTCTTTTATTACCACTGTAGCACATTTCTTTTTATTACTACTAGATCCTGTGGTTCTAAAATATGAGTGAATTTCTTAATACTTAAAGTTTTACCATAGTATCATTCAGCATTGTTCAGGTCAGTAACGTTTGAAACACATGTGAGAGAAGTCTATAACGCTCTACTATGAAAGAAAAAATAATTGCCTTAAATTTGTTTGACCAATTTCCGTACCTGTCTTTCTCCTTTGCCTCCTACCAGATAAAAATTAAAGACAACTCTGCCATCAGTCCTGAGACAGTGAACTGTGCCCCGCCTGCATCATCCTTTTCATCTCCTTGTGTGCCTCATGAGTTCTGCACCTTTACACCACTGTCCCCTGCAGACACCCAAGAGGAACGTCTCATATCAAGTTCGATTGCTTGGCCTCAAACGCCTCCTGTGACATCTCCTCTATTATTGAAAAACACAAGCGATCCCGCCCACAGTAGCTTTACCATTCTGCCAAGGAGGGGTGGAGCAGAGTGGCATGTGGGAGATCAGTTGGAGATTGTGATAAAAATGTTTGACTTCCAAGGTTTTCCAAAGAGGTCTGGGGGGGATTTTATAGTTGCTCGGCTGCACAACAAGGAACTTGAGGCAGGTGTGGCCGGGCGAGTAGTGGACCACCTCAATGGCTCTTACTCTGCTGTGTTCCCTCTACCCTGGGAGGGGAGCGCACATGTCGAGGTAAAGCTCAAGGCTATCTTCTTATGTATCATTGTATCATAGGTGACACTAAGAGCATCAACTGCTGTAGTGTTTCTGCTTTATACATAATTTGTACAATTGCCAAGACCGGCAATGCCCAAAACGAGGGATATTAGGCAGGGATGGGGTCAGACTGTGCTGCTGGATGCACCTCATTCACTGGCTGCAACAACTTGGGTCCATCTTGCAAAGCTTCAGGCTTAAATGGTTAAGCTCCGTCAGTGTTCTTTGGAGCAGAAAGAGGTGGAAGCTGTGCATTTCTATATTAAATGAAAAACAAACACTCGGACAGCGCAAACTTCCAAGGTACATCACATATAACTGCTACATTTATAAACAATAGTTCTATGAGAAAGTTACCATCATTATATGATTTCTTGACCCTGAGAACTCACACCTAGCACTCAGAATCATGTTCATATCATTAGTTAGACAGTTATTGAGCAAAAACAATTGTTCACTAATGGCGGTTATCTGGATCACCACCAAAAATTATAATTTCTAAGTTGGGTTTACCGACATCTCCTAAAAATTTAAGCAAAATATGTCCAGTAGTTTTTGCATTATCTTGCCAACAAACAGACAAAAAAAACAAACATATAAACATAGGCCAGTAAAAAAAAAAAAAAAAACATGACCTCATTGATGGGGGAAATAATAACACTGAAATAATTCCTTAAAAGAAAACTTATTTTTGATCTACTTCTGACATGTTCAGGCAAGAGTTTTCCGAAACACATCAGAAGTCCAATAAATGACACAGTGTAAAATGTCCTTGGAAAACACTTCACTTGGATGGCAGAACATGTTGCTCCAAAAACTGTTTGTACCTTTCAGCATGAACAGTACCTTCTTGTTGTGCAATTTACCTTTGCCATGGGCACTAACACCCCCCCATTACATCAGAGATGCTGTCTTTTGAGCTTAGCTCTGATAACAGTCTGGATGGTCCTTTTCCTCTTTAGCCTGGATGACACCACGTCCATGATGTCCAAAAAAGGTCTGAAATGTGGACTCAGACCACTGCAGACTTTTCCACTTTGCCTCATTACTTCTACATCGCACATATTGTTCTGAAACTGTTTGGCTATTTGTTTACTTGATTGTTCACAATGGGCCTGATCTACTCAGATTGCATGTGCAAACTAAGGCCCTCCTCACACGAGGATGGCCCCGTATTGTCTTGGTGTCGGCACCAAAACATGCATCGCTGTTTACACATCGTATTGTACATAGGCTTGTGCATTTACATGACAATGCAAAATCCATGCTTGTTCTCCCAGGTTCCACCCAAAACTGTCATTGGGTTGCCCGTCTGGTTCTGCTCCGAAGTGGATTCCACGTCAGCAAGTGCTCATGTGCGCTTAACATGCTGCGTCTCTGCATGAGCTTGTTGCTGTTGTTGCCGTAGCTGGTGTTGTTGGTGTTCTGAGAGCAAATGTTGGTATAAAAGTCGTAGCAATATTTGTAGCTACTGGAACAAGATCAGAATCAACCCAGCTGCCGCCATTGTTATTCTTGTTGTGTGTGACAACGTGGGTTGGGGGGTGGGGAGGAGGAGGGCTGCTATGAGGTCACCATCTTTTCCAGACTTATCTGTTCATACCAACTACAGCATGAAGACGAATACCCTGATATCCACCTGCGGACCCGTTTTCAAAAAAGATGTGGAGTCATGGACAAATATGCGTCTCTGTGTGTCAATATCACCAGATCGATAGTTTATTTTACCGGAGTCTTACAAATTCGTACTTGTGTAAAGCCCACCTAAAAAATTGCTTGTGCAAATAGTGGGCTTGTTGTGGGCGTGATGACTGTGCGTAGTGCGTAGTTGATAGTCGGAGCAAGACTGGTGTGGACCGCCCTCTTTAAAGAGGATTTTGCATGTGCTATCGGCTGTCACTATGGAGAGTTTGGGAGAGCAGAGTGGCGTAAATGTAAAATGAAGTTTGAAGTTGTGGAGTTTAAGGCAAACACACTTGTGGTAAGCAAGTGTGTTTGCCTTTTTCCGCGGCATGTCATTTTGACGGACAAGATCGTCATTTCTCCCTCATGCCATATTTCTATCCGTCATTTTTAATTTTCCTTTGTTGATTGCAATGAAACATAATCTAAGTGGCAGTATTAACATAATTGCATAGTTTCATCATTAATAACCTCTCATGTGAAGAGCAGTCACACAGTTACACATGCAGATCACGTGGGTAACTGTTGCCTTTTAAGCACTGACTGCATCACTCTCTCCGTACGCTGACAGCTTCTAAACTCGCTGTCAGTGCACTGAGAGAGTGATGCAGTCAACACTGAGTGACAAACGGAGCGATTATGGCTATGAAGGTTTTTTTTTTTGTTTTTACATAGATTGAATGACCTCCGTGATGTAAAGCGCAAAGCAGACAGGGTTTAGTTTACACGTGTGTCTGTATGGCACACTGGATCGTTCCTCTTTGTCTAGTCCATCGCAATGACTCACAGCCCCCAAGTCTTTCTGTTTTTTATCAAAATATTCAGGCAGTGATGGAAGATATTCGGTCAATGTGACCTCTGTTTGCCACCATGATCACAGCCTCCGTTAAGTAACACTGTGCCCTTTTTAAGCACCTGCTTTTCAAACGTACTAAATTCAGACACAAAAACAGCGTACAATCACTTGCAGGTTTGATAAATCACATTGCAGGTAATCACATTTGCATCTTGCCCTCAGAGTATTTTGCGCGTTCTGATGATCTGCATGTTTTCTGCTTATTTATGAGGGCAAACATGCTAAATGGACTGCGCGTGCTATTCTGCTCATCTGACAGATGCAATCGTCAGTGCACCCTCTTAGTAGATCAGATTTGCGCGTGCTATCAAGTTTGCACGTGGTCTAATACACGCAAACCTTCAGTGGATCAGGCTCAAAGTGTTGAACCTCTCTCCATCCTTGCTTCTGAACAACTGAGCCTTTCTAGTATACTCCTTTTATACCAAATAATGACACTTATATGTTGACAATTAACCACAGGGCCGGAGAGACTCTGACAGGGGCTTTAGGGTTGTCAAAACTTGGTTTACATTTAATATCTGAAACAAGGATAGGTAACTTTGGATACCAAGAGGGCCAAATCAATTTTGTCCTCAATTCCACTTGGCCAAACAGTTAAATCTAACTCTTAAATTTATGATTTAATTAAAAGCACAAATACAGGAATGTCAGGAGGAGCTACTTTAACAACATTTTTACATTTAAATTGAAATGCAAAAGGCAATACCTAATTTAATAAGACAAAAAGAATTTCAGTCATTTCAGCCACTTAAGATAAATTACTAAGCAACTAATGGTGACTGAAGAAACATTTCACACTCACACATTCTATACTTTTACAGTGCATTCAGTGGTAGAAAAATGCTATTTAAGACAGCTGAAGCTATTTTTTTCAAGTTTTGCCATTTTAATGATATCTTGCTTATGTTGCCATATCTACGGAGCACCGGAGGTGTCAGGGTGTAGTATATTTTATTAAGGCGAGGGAACACCTTCTATAGTGTGGGCACACGTTATTAAAGCATTACCTCACTATAATACAGTGAGGAAACGGGATAAATAAAGCGTTACGTCGCTATATTATAGTGAGGAAACAGGATAAACAAAGCGTTACGTCGCTATATTATAGTGAGGGAACGGGATAAATAAAGCATTACCTCGCCATATTATAGTGATCCGCAGCGGTAGCCGGAGTGAAATTTGCTTGATAGACTAGAATGGAAGCAAAGTGCTCTGCAGTACGTTTCGTGCTGAGTTGGTGAAGCCCCGGTGAGCTCCAAGGCGCTGGAGATTTTCTCAGTTGTCGCTTCCAAGCCTCATAGATTCACTGTTGTTAAGAAAGCACCAAACTGGAAGTCAACGTGTGGAGCATCCGGAAGTTTCAAAATAAAATATAATGCAGGGACGTAAATTTGCTCAATTCTTTGTCACTATGTCAAAACCGGAGGCACGAGCATAGGGTCAGCAGTCCGTCAGAGGGTCCCAGAGACAACACGATACCATGGACGAAGAAAAGTGAATCATAGAGGTACAGAAATATATAACATTGTATACATGACACCAAATATCTTTTCTACAATGATAGACAGATAGAAGTCGAATAAATCACAAAGCTGTGTGGTTGGGACCAGCAAAGCTTAGAGACCTTAGAGAAGCGAAGTGGGGTGTTGTTTCCTCAGTCCATAATATGCTTTATGAGCATTTGACATTGCTATTCTAATGACAGCCTGTGACTCTCAAGGCTGTGCGCCGCAGCGCACCTCGGCGCTCAGCCTTCATTGGGGTTTGTCTGTCAGAGCAAGACCGCGGCACGGCACTTCAGTGTGCCCTGGACTTTCGGGGGTGAGGCAGGTGGGATAACAGCTGCTTGACATGTAACCACATTTCAGTGTCAGTAACGGTAACAGCGTTTTATTGCATGAAAAGTAATTAATTAGATTACCTGTTACTGGGAAAACATAGCGCGGTTAGTAACGCAGTTATTTCTGACGCTGTTACTCCCAACACTGACTATATTATAACGAGGTAACGCTTAATTTATCTCGTTCCCTCACTTTATTATAGCGAGGTAACACTTTAATAAGGCATGCCGACACTATAGAAGGTGTTCCCTCGCCTTAATTAAATATTCTGCACCATGCCTCCAGGGCTCCGTACATATCTCATATGATGCTTGCATGTTTGTTGATAGCGAAAATTGACATTTAGGGATTTGGAGGGCCAAGTGTAGCCCCTGGGCTTTCATTTGCCCACCCTTGATCTAACATTATAACAAAATAAGGGCATTCTTTCTGTAAAGGTCTTTGCACAAGAGTGTCTGTGTAAGCCAATGTCACCAGGACTTTTACCAGCACAGCAACACACTTTTGCTGTGGCATACTTTTCAGTGGGTCCGGGGGAGGGGGTTCAGCTTTTCTTAGGTACAACTAAAGAGGCTAAACAGATAACACAGTCTGAATTTACTATCCGCAGAGGTTCAAGTCCACATTGCAGCAGGCTGGGGTCTGTATCTTATCTGAATCTGACCTCTGCCCTCTGCTTCATGGCACCTCCTACTCTTTTAAGCTGCTTTGTCTAAGAAAGGCAAAAAAGATCAAGCTGTAACATGAGTCATCTTTGTGTTTGAATATATACAGCTGAAGGCAGATAGCACCATACTTCTGAAACTGCAGCTGTCAACCATCTACCTGTTATATGAATGAATAGCTGCCACATTGTGTCTGCTTCAGCATTAAAACTCCTCTTCTTTGTTACATCAGGTGACTCTTATTCACCCAAGTGAAGCTGTCACAGTTCTACGCAAGCTGAACATCGAGCATCCTGACAGGATTTTCTTCAGTAGCGTCTTCCGCTCAGGCTGGGTCTCTGAAACTACCTCCTGCAATGTTTGTCTACGTCAGACCAGCCAACCACAATGCAACTACACTGACCTCCGCACAGGTGACCCCTGGTTCTGCTACAAACCAAAGAGCCTGGGCTGTGATGCCAGGATTAACCACATGAAAACAGGATATAAGAGTGTCCTAAAGGCTGGAGAAAATCTGCTCTTCCAAAGGTGAGAATACATTATTTTGTCTTTAATCTTCAGTTGGAAACTTCCTAGCAAAACACTATCCAGTCATTTTGTTTCACTTATGTAGTTATACCATAACTTGAATCAGACACCAGTCTTTCCAGCAACATTTTCAAGCTCCTTCTGGGGGATCTCAAGGCATTCTCAAGTTAGCTGGTAAATGTAGTACCCTGAGGTAGCTTAAGATCTTACCCAAGACCTCTACAGGAACTAAGAGGCACCCTAATCAGATGCCATATGAGTAAGCGTTTGTAAAACAAAGGGGCTCAGGGCTACATTAAGCTTTCCCAAATGTCTAAACACCCTCAGAAACATCCCTTATAGGCTGAGTCCTTCCACCTCACTGATCAGTCTGTGAGACAAAGGCCAATTCATGTTTCAAGGTTATGTTTCACCTCCACTGTGAATGTTCTGGAGATGGAATGGGGGAAGTAGATGATCGCTTTGTTTTGTCTCCAAAGGCAGTAACAAAGGTGTGAAATTGGAGAGAGGGAGGCCAGACTCAGCGGGAGATGGGAGCTCTGCGAGTGAGCATCTCTGTCTTTGTGTGTATTTGGGGGCATGAGCCATTTTATGCACATCCGAGCTGTAGTGCAGCATGAACTGACACAGATATGACAGCCTTGTGGAATTAACGTGAATGTCTCACGGTGTGAATATGGCAGAACCGCATTGCATTTCTTTTGTTTAAAGACACTCTTAATTTGGGCTTGATTCAGCAATGCTGTTCTTTTAGTCTCTATCCAAAATCATCACCACAGATGATGGATATGGTTAAAACAAAGAAAGGTTAATGAATTAAAAGCTCCCACCTCACCTCTTTTTTTTTACCCCCACAGTCCAGGACAAAGACGTCAGTCTTACTAATGCTGCACCAACATGCCCCTCAATCTAACAGTTCGTGCTGATCTAACCCTGCTTCTGGTTTTGAATGAAGGGTAGAATATCATACGTCTGACTTTTTGTTGCTCATAATTCACATTTTAACAAAAGTGCATGCCAAAGTTTTCCCTTAATTCTTCACAAACGACAATAAACTAGGCTTCCTTCAGATGTTTCAAAATGCCCCCGGGATTTCCCTGCATTTCTCCTTCTGATCAGAAGTCCGACATTTTGGGACAACAGCACACACTTTTCTAATCATTTTCTGATGCCTCAGCGAAAAAAACATTAAATCAGTAGCTAGCCATGACCGAAAGATATCACATATTGTAAACTTACAGTGATTGTGTGTGCAAACCCAATTTTTATTTATAACAGTGCGACTGTGAACCATGTGCCAGTCTAATCATCTGATAGCCATACCTTGTGCTTTCAGTCTTGGCAACAAGAAAGTTCTAAATGCTAACTCACGACCCTTTGCATTTTTGTACTCATTTCTGCACCACTCTATGCAGAGTTGCTGGCAACATGTCACTAATTACCACAAAGTAAATCTTTGGACCGAGCAGAGAAGTCTGGGTCCATGAGAGAGAGGGAGCATGAGAGCCATTGACATGGTGAGAAATTCAGGCGTAGTTTTTAAAGGAGACATACCATGCTGATGCATGATTTGATACTTACATATAATATAATAAATTTGAAAACAAGACCTTACACCCCCTTAATTTTCAAAAAATTAGATATTATATTTTTTCTGATATCCTAGAACAAGATTTGATGCCTCTGAAAATAGGTCATTGCGAGATGATCGCGAGATTTAAATCGTCGTGACATCACGAGGTACCTTTCTTTTATTGGAGTAATCTGATAAAACACTTCCTCCTCTGTGATGTCCGTTAGCCACAAAACCGTCACCGAGGAACACATCCACCCAGCAGCAGTATATAGCTCCCTAGCTCACACTCACTCATTACCAGCTCTGGCCTGTAGGGGGACTCAATACGTGGTCGCTGCTTTGAGCCTGCCGGAAAATACAGTAGAAGAAGAAGGACAGGCTGGCTCTACCCCCGATAGAACTGACCAATCAGAGCACAAAGGGCTGTGACGTTGCGAGGTAGCTGTAGGTCAGTTTGAGAACCGAGCGTTTCAACGAGAGCTTGATAATGGCCTAAAATGAGGATTTTGAGAACGCTATTGTGGGGCAATGAAGGAACTAAATGACTTGTACTGAGGGCAGAAATGCTTTACAGGCATCCTAGTCTGGCATAGTGAAAAGGAGAAACAAGCATGATATGTCTCTTTTAATCATATAGGAACTTTTCCTCTACATTGATAAAGCATTTCAGTTGCTCAAACCCCCACATTTCTGGAAATGGGTCCCAGAGTGGATAAATCTTAAAACACTGGCCGAGTGTTTCCATGTGAACAACGAATGCGGATATAGCTTCAGAAATGATGAGGTCACAGTCCCATGTCTTACTTAAACTGCATGCTCAAACCTGGACAACATCTGAAACGATGTTGAAATATCATGTCCCACTTGCTGCAGAAGCCAATGAGATTGTTTTGGATTTAACAGCAAGCTTATTCACAAGCTCTGTGAATAACAAAACGACACAGAAACCAATGTACAACAGTTTTTGTTCATATTTTCCGTGATGTATGCACATGCTCCATGTCTAGATCTCTTGTTTTTACTTTCAATGTTTTCATGTTGACAGACACTAATCTTAAAACACTGCTGTCTTTACAGAGAATGTTTTTACTACAAACAAGTTTTCATCTTGTGTGGACAGGGCAGGAGCTCTAACAGAGCAGCACAGACAGGTTTTGTTGGACATTAACAATAATGATCAAACTCCTGCAATCACCAAAATTTATCTACTAGAGAAAAGGCAAAAATTTGGCTCTTTAAGATATTTAAGTATTTATAAATGTATTAAAGGTGATTAAAATGTCTTTGGTGAATTTTCATTCCACCTTAATTATTTTGGTCTTTTTCTTGTTTTTTCAGTAAAATCAACCTGAAAGTCTTCATCCAGGCTTCTGGACCTGCAGGTATCACTGTGCTTTCCCAAAAGAAAGGTAAGCATGTTGTCCTGTCATGAATATGAATGAAGAACTGAAGGAGCTTGACATTTTGGCATTAAAAGTGGCTCAACAAGAAATTGGATAAGATCAAACATTTAAAGCTTAGGGCAACGTCCTCTTCTCTTCCCACAGCCGGAAACCCTTTGTTTGCTCTCTTCAAATTAGACCGGGCTTTCTTGTCATGGAGAGATATAAGAATGTGTAATGTGGGAGATTTAGAAGGGGTATTTGCATTCCAACAACTTAGGGACAAGTACTCTTTGCCTAATCAACATTTCTTTAGATACCTGCAGATAAGGAGCTATGTGTGATCACATGTCCCTAATTCTGAACAAACAGGACCTGGAACATTGAATAATTGTTTGCAGGGTCCAAGAATATGATCTCCTGCCTATACAGTGCATTTCAGGATTTCACTTTTATAGACAGTCATACTTTTAAAGCAGATTGGGAGGCGGAACTGGAGATACAACTATCACAGGACAATGGGAAAAAACATCTGGAAAAAGTGCATTTGTGCTCAGTCCATGCTCGTCATTGTTTGACACAATTATGATACTACATAAATTACATAATTAGAAATCCAAATTACGCAGGATATTCACAGAAGTACATATTGTGGTTGATGCAATTCAACAGATACTACACCATCTCACAGCTTTGCCTTGTGTCCCAGATTGAGAGATTTCTTGATGGGGACCTATAGCTTCTTTTCAAAATGCATGTGATCATAATTAAGACTTCAAGAAACTCATACTTCTATTTTGGAAAAGACAAGAACTACCAACTTCTACACTTTGGTTAACTGAGTTTATTGAGAAACTTTACTTTCAGCCAATAAGATTAATTTTTCTAAACAAATTAGGAGAATTTTAACAAGATCTGGTGCCCATTACTCTCATCCCTGCAAAAATGATAGTATTACTATTTAAATGCATTTATTAGATATTAAAATGGTTTTAAAATGTTTACAGATCTTAAAGGAATATTACACCCAAAGAATTATATGCCTTAATTTTCTACTCACCCTCATGCTGAGCAACACTCTGGAGCACTTTTTTGATGTCTCAAATGCAGCTGGAGGTCCGGGGTGATTTTCGCTGTCAACAAACGTCCATCTAACAGGGGACGACGGCGCCTGAAGAAAAAGGTCCATAAAAGTCCACAAAAATGTGCCTATTTTCCTTCATACTGCTCGTCCGCTGTAATCCAAGTGTCCTGAGCGGGTAACGTCCATAATTAATTCGAAACGAGGTCATTTAGTACATTTTTCGAGCCTAAACAGTGCTATAGCGTAGGCACATTTTTGTGGACTTTTATGGACCTTTTTCTTCGGGCTCCGCCGTCCCCTGTTAGATGGACGTTTGTTCACAGCGAAAATCACCCCGGACCTCCAGCTGCATTTGAGACATCAAAAAAGTGCTCCAGAGTGTTGCTCAGCATGAGGGTGAGTAGAAAATTAAGGCATATCATTCTTTGGGTGTAATATTCCTTTAAGTTTTCAGGTGGCACAGGGGGTTGTTGACCGTTTCATTTCCCTTGGTGGTGTTGTAAATAAGATTTTGTTTTTATTTTTTCTTAAGAAATTCGGCCCATTCCTCGAAAGCTATCTGTTTTCACACAAACCTTTGAATTTAGTTCAAAGGTCTGTAAAAATTAAGAAAATAAATTAAATGTGTGCTCAAAGATATGTGACCATCCTGTCCTTAAACATATTTGAACAAAAATGGCTTGACAAGAAAAATATACCCAGTATTTCTTGATACTCACCAGAGCAGACTTGTGTTCTACATGTTATCATGTGAATTGAAAGAGGTAAAAAGAGAATGCAGGTCTGATGTTGGATCTGATGGCATTCAGTAATTTTGAAATATTCTTACCAAAATCATCGTTAATTTTTAAACAGGACAACCCAGCGTCAATCAAGGCAATAAGACGATTGAACTCTCTGGTTTTTATTACCATGGTTTGTGGCAATCACTGCGTGGACCTCAAGTCCGCCACTTTGACAACTCAGCATCCATCAGTCAGTGTCTGAAGGGCAAGATTGTCCACATGTATGGAGACTCCACCACAAGGCAGTGGTTTGAGTATCTTCAAGCTTCACTAACAGGTAGATGATCCATAACACTTTCTGACACATTTTGATGTATGTTTATTCTTCATCTTCATTTTCCTCTATTCCTTCCTCCACACTTTCAGATGCTAAGGTGGTGAACCTGAACAGTCCAAAGCCAGCGGGGCCATACATTATATGGGACGATGCAAACAAAATCTTGGTGACGTACCACATCCATGGTCTTCCTCTGCGCATTGAATCAATTCCAGCCAGTAAGGAAATTTATGTTGCCAATGAACTTGACATGCTTATCGGTGGTCCCAACACGGTGGTAGTTTTAGGCATCTGGGCCCACTTCAGCACTTTTCCAATTCAGCTCTACATCCGCCGGCTTCAAAGCATCCGCAAGGCAGTGGTCCGCCTCTTGAACAGGGCTCCGGGCACGCTGGTGGTCATCAGGACTGGAACACTCCAGTCCACGGAGCTTCATAATGTTGTAAGCAATGGAGACTGGTTTTCCATTCAGCTGGACAGAGTGCTCAGAGCTGTGTTTAAAGGACTTGACGTACAAGTGGTGGATGCTTGGGATATGGTTCTAGCCCACCATCTGCCACACGACCTCCACCCAAAACCTCCCATCATAAAAAATATGATCAATGTTCTATTATCTTATATATGCCCTCAAAAGAAGGGTTAACATCGCACTTAAGGGCAAATATAGGAGAAAACATACCAGCCCTGAAACAAAATATAGTCCTAGCATTTCATTTGCATCTCTATGAGAAAATGAATGCTCCTCAAACAAAGTTTGCAAAAAATATTTTGGAAGATTTTTTTTCTTCTCTGTAAAATTCTAATTTGTATTGTATTTATATTGTTGGAAAGCCTTAATCACCTTTACAATGAGACTCAACTTGCAAGAAATATGCATTAGTTGAATGAGCAACAAACTAAACCTGTAGGTAGTGCCCCAAAAGTGCCAATATCTCTCACAACTGGAAGCTAGTTTTCTGATGCACTGAGTGACAGGATTAGTATAAGTCAGCCTTGGTATCATTTTCAAACTTAAGTTCTGTGAGACTGGTGAAGTTAAAGACAGGCAACAAAGGAGGTGACCCAGTACAAAAATGAGTCATGATGACTGGTTCTTCACACTCGCTTCAATGAGCAACCACAGACTTCCTTTCAGGGGAAGGGGGGATTGTGTCACTTTTTTTGGGGTGTCATCCACACATACAGTCATGGAAAAAATGATTAGACCACCCTTGTTTTCTTCAATTTCTTGTTAATTTTAATGCCTGGCTCAACTAAAGGTACATTTGTTTGGACAATTATAATGATAACAACAAAAATAGCTCATGAGAGTTTAATTTAAGAACTAAGAACTATTCATTTTCCATGGTTTTCTTGATAATAACCAAAATTACTTAAATTCTTACATCAATAGCTATGGCATTGTACCACCAAAAACACTACTTTTAAGCATTCCATGTTTTCTTTTCTGTTTGCTTTAAACACATGATACACACAAGAGTTAATACTTGATTGCATAACCATTGTTTTTGATGACTGCAGCCATGCGTCTTGGCATGCTCTCCACCAGCTTCTGACATTGTTCTGCTGTCACAGCAGCCCATTCCTGTTGGACAAATTCAAACAAATTTTCTTTGTTTTTGGGCTTGTGGTTCTCCATTTTGAGTTTGATGATTTTCCACAGGTTTTCAATTGGATTAAGATCTGGTGATTGAGCAGGCCAAGGCATGGTGCGAATGTTGTGGTTCTCCATCCAGGCTTTAACTGACCTTGCCGTGTGGCAAGGGGCATTGTCTTGTTGGAAAATCCAGTCATTCGAGGCAGGAAAGAGTTTTCCAGCTGATGGAAGAAGACTGTTTTCAAGGGTAGTCCTGTACATGACCTGGTTCATTCGGCCTTCACACAATTGCATTTGCCCTGTTCCACTCAGACTGAAACAACCCCAGATCATGACTGATCCACCCCCATGTTTTACTGTAGGGGCAAGACAGTCTGGGTTGTAAGATTCTCCAGGCTTCCTCCTAACCAGTAAGTTGGCTGGAGTGGGCATCAATTCAAAATTGGATTCATCACTGAAGAGAACCTTAGCCCAATCATCAACAGTCCAATCCTTGTGGTCTCGAGCAAAGAGTAACCGGGCCTTCCTCTGCCTTTCATTGATGAAGGGCTTCTTGCGTGCTCTGTGTGACTTCAAACCAGCTTCAACAAGTCGATTTCGAACTGTCCTTGCTGAACAAGTCACATTTCTCGACAGTGCCCACTCATTTTTAAGGTCCCTGGAGGTCTGGCGTCGATTCCTGACACAGGAGCGGATGAGTGCATCATTTCGTGGGGCAGAAAGACGTTTCCTGCCACGGCCAGGTAGCAATTTGGTAGCGCCATGTTCAGCTTGTTTTTTTTTGTTGTAATGAACGGCTGTCTTGGAGATCTTCAGTTTTTTCGCTACCTGTCTCTCACTCATGCCAATTTCCAGCAGTTCCAAGATGGCTGCCTTTGTGGCTTCACATAATTCTTTTGTTTTAGGCATTATGTGAGAGCTGACAACTTCTGAGTTGTGCTACGGCTTGAATGTAAGCAGGAAACCACTCTAGGCCTTTGCATGTGCAGTGCTGCTTGTGACATGAAATGGCCTCTTATATACCCTGGGAATCAATTAAGCTTAAGAATGTCAAATAGGACATAAAGTATTATGTGACCAGCTGCATTTTTTGTTGTGTTCATTGTATTATACGTTTAGTGGTACCAGATATTAGAATGAACAAGAAATTGAAGAAAACAAGGGTGGTCTAATAATTTTTTCCATGACTGTAGTAACCAAATGCTTAGGCAACATGTTATTTGCATGTGGCCAGTGTTTGCAATAATGAGATCAATGGGTGCTTTCATATTAATGAATTAACAATTGCAGCCCTTGTCTTCAAGCAATTAACAAAAAAGAGCGTAGTTCTCTCCAGAGCAGGAGTGGGAAAATAGCAGCCTGTGGGCCAGCTTGTTCAGAAAATCAAAAACTCTATGCACATGAAGAAATCCTGACAAAGTCTGCCATGATGAGATTAAATTCGCAAGATTTACAAGAAAATAGAGCTGTAACTGGCTGTATGTTTTCTCCTTATATATGTATGTATTTTAGATGGACCTTTTGCTTCTGTTTTATGAAAATGTGCTCTTATCCCTGGATCCATTTTGCCTTCCGTTCTGCATGTTTTTTGGAATGTTGCTTTTAGTGTGAACAGAAATCAAAATATTTCCATTTATACCATTAAATCAAATCACCCTTGGTTTGTGAAGACAGTAAAAGAGGGAATACCGGTAGATCAGGTGTACTTTGAATGTGAAAACTTTTTTTTTACATGGAAGATTTGAAAACTCCAGCAGCCTTCATATTTGAATGTAGGACCCAAAATTAAGGCAAACAAGTGCTCTTTGAAATTATGATGCATCCTGATCATAATATTACAAGCAGTTTCAAATTTCATGCAGCTTTTGTATTTGACTTTTTTGTAATATTACCTTGCCTAGTCCCAGGTGATATAAGACAGGACAGTATCAATTATATAAATATATTTCATTTTGTGCTAAAATAGCAATACATTTTTTGGTATGTGACACAAGTGCACACCTATTTCTCCTCTCCTCTGCCCGTGACTGTGTCTCACACACAGCCTCTCTGCTCCTCCTCCTTCGCTCTGTGACCTGACAACCACCCTCCTCCGCCTCCAATCCAACCTGCCTAACTCAGCGTCATTCTCGCTAAATCTAACGCCTTTTCAAACTCTTTTGGCAACATTTTTGTCAAAAGCAAGTAGCTAAAAATCTGGATTCCTTTAAGGGTGATTTGGCGACTTCTTGGAACTTGGGAAAGCACGTATTGTTCTGCAGTTTCTATCAAAGCCCATTTCCACAAATTAAAAAAAAATAAATTTAGGAAACCAAAAAAATGCGAAGTCATAATTAAGAGAAAGTTAGTCATAATTTTGAGATGCCTTTTGCGCATGTGCACCACGACCTTAGGCGTTTCTCCAGTCACAAGCCTTCCATACACTGTTAGAAGGAACCCTGACTGAGAGGACAACTAGGCACAAATATGATTTAATGCTTGTCTCATGCTAGAATGTGTTATTTAAAAAGCACTAAGAATTGTTATTTCTTCAGAAATCGCAATTCATTCTATACTACGAGCACAGCCATTGCTGCGCAATGCATGCTGAGTTGATTATGTACAAAACCCCAAACCAGTGAAGTTGGCACGTTGTGTAAATCATAATTAAAAACAGAATACAACGATTTGCAAATCCTTTTCAACTTATATTCAACTGAATACACTGCAAAGACAAGATATTTAATGTTCCAACTGAGAAACTTTATTTTCTTTTGCAAATAATCATCAATTTAGATTTTAATGGCAGCACCACATTGCAAACAAGTTGGCACAGAGGCATTTTTACCACTGTGTTACATCGCCTTTCCTTTTAACAACACTCAGTAAACGTTTGGGAACTGAGGAGACCAATTTTTGAATCTTTTCGGGTGGAATTCTTCCCCATTCTTGCTTGATGTACAGCTTAAGTTGTTCAACAGTCCGGGGTCTCCGTAGTTGTATTTTACACTTCATAATGCGCCACACATTTTCAATGGGGGACAGGTCTGGACTACAGGCAGGCCAGTCTGGTACCTGCACTCTTTTACTACGAAGCCACGCTGTTGTAACACGTGCAGAATGTGGCTTGGCGTTGTCTTGCTGAAATAAGCAGGGGCGTCCATGAAAAAGACGTTGCTTGGACGGCACCATATGTTGCTCCAAAACCGTTCAGCATTAATGGTGCCTTCAGAGATGTGTAAGTTACCCATGCCTTGGGCACTAATACACCCCCATACCATCACAGGTGCTGGCTTTTGAACTTTGGGCCTATAACAGTCCGGATGGTTCTTTTCCTCTTTGGTCCGGAGGACACGACAACTCGTCAGGCCACAGAGCACTTTTCCACTTTGCATCAGTCCATCTTAGATGAGCTCGGGCCCAGCTAAGCCGGCGGCGTTTCTGGGTGTTGTTGATAAATGACTTTGGCTTTGCATAGTAGAGTTTTAACTTGCACTTACAGATGTAGCGATGAACTGTAGTTACTGACAGTGGTTTTCTGAAGTGTTCCTGAGCCCATGTGGTGATATCCTTTACACAGTGATGCGGTTTTTGATGCAGTACCGCCTGAGGGATCGAAAGTCACGGGCAGTCAATGTTGGTTTCGGCCTTGTCGCTTACGTGCAGTAATTTCTCCAGATTTTCTGAACCTTTTGATGATATTACGGACCGTAGATGATGAAATCCCGAAATTCTTTGCAATAGCTCGTTGAGAAATGTTGTTCTTAAACTGTTGGACAATTTGCTCACGCATTTGTTCACAAAGTGGTGACCCTCGCCCCATCCTTGTTTGTGAATGACTGAGCATTTCAGGGAAGCTGCTTTTATACCCAATCATGGCCCCCACCTGTTCCCCAATGAGCCTGTTCACCTGTGGGATGTTCCAAATAAGTGTTTGATGAGCATTCCTCAACTTTCTCAGTCTTTTTTGTCACTTGTGCCAGCTTTTTTGAAACATGTGGCAGGCATCAAATTCCAAATGAGCTAATATTTGCAGAAAATAAAGTTTACCAGTTCGAACGTGAAGTTTCTTGTCGTTACTGTGTATTCAATTGAATATAAGTTAAAACCAACTTCACTGGTTTGGGGTTTTGTAGATGACATCAGGGATGACAGTAATATAGCCTACTATGTTTGTCTCTGTGAACATTTCACCATTTTTAAGTAAACATGGATAATTTGTCTAAATACAGTCTGTCAAAAACCCTATGGCCTCCTTGACCACTTTTTGGTCATTTGAGTTGTATTTTCTGCTTTTATTCTGCAATCAGCGTCTCAAAGTGCACTCAGCTGCCAAGCTGTGTGGGCATGTTAGCACTGGCATATGATAACTCCTCTAAATAATTTGCTCTCAACAAATGCGGATTGAGTTTGCTAACTCTGTACAAATAACCATCCAACAATCCATTCTTTGTGTATCTGGTCCAATGTTTGAAGAACCTTTTATGCATACTAAACCAGGTATCTTCAATAAGTCAGAAACCATTACATGAAAATCTACTGTGTGAAAAGTCCAACTTCCACTTTGTGAGATAATACAATTATAACACCTCTTGTGAACTTATTAAGCATATATTATGTAATACTTCTAACTTGGCAAAGCATGTATTGAGACAGTTTCAATTAGATAAGGAATACATTGTGACAGTTTCAACTTATACATTCCTTGAGTATGTGTGATATACGGATGTTGTGATACTTTTGATACATTCTGTGTGTGTGCCTGAGGATTAGGTGAGACCATCATCTGAGGAATACAGTGTAAAAGGCACATTATATGTAGCATAAATTTATGAAAGCCTTAAGCATGTAAGATGAACCCCTTAATCCAGCATTCATTATAAACCAATAGCGGAGCAGGCGGGGGGTGGAGGGGGCAGCTGCCCCGGGCCCACTGCTGCGTGGGGCCCACCCTGAAGGGGGGAAAAAAAAAAGTGTGCTGAAGAAAATGATAAGGAAGGAAAGTTGCACTCTATAACACTTGCGTTCATAAGGATAAAGTTGTTTAAAAAATAAAAATGACAAAAAAAAAAAGTCCCTTCTCCCCTTGTCTGTCTGCCTGTCATGTATGGGTGAGTGCGCACGACGAATTCAGTCGGACTGAAAATCGCCCCAGGCGCTCTCATAGACTTACATGGAGAGACTCTTTTTTTCAAATTTTGGAACTTACAATGCATTTCTATGGGCTCAGGGAGGGCCTGTCCCAATATGATTTCGTTGTGCGCACTGATGCCTGCTCGGACGAGACGCACAGCACGTGCATGCGAGAGAGATGATTCAAAGTAAACGTGAGTGATTTATCGGTGGATTATCAGTATTCTCTGAGTAAGTAGTGTACAAGTATTGCAAATAATAGCATTAGAATAACTCTGGAGTGTTTCCTTGTTGTTCTTTTGCCCAATTTTGGCCGTGTTTTGCCGTTAAGTTGCCGGTTTTGCCGTATGTTCGCCATGTTTTTACCGTGTTTTGCCGTATATTCACTGTTATGTGTACATGTTAACATACACACTAAAACTAAGGATGGGTATGAAAGCAAGTTCTACTTGAGGATCGATAAAAACTCCCTAAAAGAACAATAAAAGAGAGCATATTGAGAAATGACAGAGGGCAGGAATAAAGGGGGAGGAAGCAGTGCACTACAGAAAAATTGATGGGAGGACAGCAAACTTTGACCCTGTCTTCATCTGGACAGGAGCTGCTTCAGAAACTTATTGTCAATAAAAAATACATGGACATGGTCTATTATAACAAACTGACATGGACACTAAATGTAGTTGGCCAACAGAATATTTGAATGCATGCTAATATGTTTTTATCATCTCATAAACATTTTTACATGTCATGGCTCTGTCTGTTTTTGGTTATTTAGTTTGATGTACTCTGTTCCTTGGTTAAACCTTGCTTTCTATATTCTATTCATTATTGTAATGTTTCTGTCCGTCTTTGGTTATTTAGCTTTTTGTACTTTGTTTCTTGCTTTAACCTTGCTTTTTTGATTCTGTTCATCATTGTCAAGTTTCTGGTTTTGTGTCTTGTCTCGTGCTTCCTGTTTTATTTTGAATTCCTGTGTTCCTTGTGGTGTTTTCCTGCCCTCCCTTCTGTCTCTCTGCTGATGATGATTCCTTCCACCTGTGTGATTGTCTCACCTGTGTCTGATTCCCCTGTGTATTTAGTTTCTGTGTTCCCTGAGTCCAGGGTTGGGTCATTGTTCATTTTCCTGTTTCACCATGTGCTCATGTGCCTCTGTGTCTCCTGTGTTCCTGAGTTAGTAGGTAATCTGTTGTTTTGTTAGATCTTTTGTTATTTGATTTGTACTTTGTTTTTGGTCCTTTTTGTTAGTAATTAAAGATTTTTTGGTTATCTGCATTTGGGTCCTGCAACTTTGTTTTTGTTGTTTTTTTGTTGTACTAAAAACCGTGACAGTACATGTTCATTTAAAGTTTTTATAAATAGAAACCTGTTGAAAATTCATATCAGTTTTCTTTTCTTGCAATTACACACTAAGCACTTACTAGATAATTATGCCAAATACTTGCCAGTTTTGTTTACATTTATTTCTTATGAACATAAGCTGAATAAAATTTGTCGAAAGGACATTTCCATGGACATTTAAGACATTTTTTGACAAAGAGAGACCAGGCAGCCTGTACAGTATTTAAAGAGTTATTTGGGACCACCTAATAAGTAAGTGTGTATTGTGGAACCAAATGTATAGCATTTTAGACATTAAATTGATTTAGCTTTACAAAAATACTGTACAGTATGTGCATGTTATGTCTGGTGTTGCCATCAACAGGAAAAACAAATCAAATAATGTCAAATAACACTGTAAAGTAGGCTATCTGACTTTTAAATTATTAATTTAGCTATTGAAGGGGTGATCGTAGCCAGTACCACATCTGTTGCCCCCCCTGAGAAATTTTTCAGGAGCTGTTACTGGCTGAAACCTTATTTGAATCATTCTGACCGGGTGCGCCTGCTTGCTGTGGTTGTGTCAGAGGGGCTGATCTGTGGCATTTTCTTTTTTAAGCGATTATGTTTTAATGGGGATGTTTAGGCCACAAGGGCCCATCGAGAAATGCTTCACCCCCCTGGGCTGGGACCCCTGCTCCACCCCTGCTATAAACATACAAGAAAGAATAAGTAAACTATAACCTTGATGATACATAAAAATAAGCAAAAGAAAGTAAATATAAAAGTGAATCAAATAAAGTGAATCATCAATTGCAACATTGATTAGAAAGTCAAATATATAAGTAAATTATTGGGTTTCCTTGATTATGACAGTCAAAGCACTAACCAAACAACTTATCAACCAAAATACTTGTTAGGCAGAGATCAGAGGTTTGCCAGGTGGATGGATGGGAGCGGTGCTCAGTGTCCTCGCTGTCGGAGTTTAACGATTCCGCCGGCCCGCTTACCTCTCCTGCATCTCCTCCACGTCCTATACAGAGCTGTTGCTCCTCTGACCAAAAGTTCGAAAAAGCTCTCTGGGTTTGTGTGGAGCAGGGAGAAGTGCCTAGAGAGGATTGTAAGTGCTAAAAGTAATTGGATTAGAGTATCCAAACACAAAGAAAATAAACAAAAACAGGCAAATACCTAGAGAGCAACATTCCAAGGCTGCAGTCTGTGGTGCCATCGTGCTTCAAAAGATGTTTCGAGCCAACGTTAAACTTTTGCTTGATCTCATTAAAGTTTAAAAGATTGTCATTCTCATACAGATCTAGAGTCTTACTGGTGGCTCTGTCTGCCCATAACTTAAAGCCAAGGTCGTTAGTACCTGGTGAGAAGTTTCTGTTACCCCAAACAGGTGAAAACTGGGATAGAGGAACATTTTCCCCAATATACCTTAGCACCTCGTGCCATATTATCAGTGTGTTTCAAATAAAGGGGTTTGCGATGTGTTTTTTGGAATGACTAAATTTACAGAGTAAAGGTTTAGGTATAGAGGGATTTTGGAAGTTGTAATTTCCTCCGTTCTTTTTCACTGTGCCGGTGACTGATGTTCAAACCAATTATAGTTGGGCAGCTCAATTATACCCCTGAACGAAAAGAAGCTTTAACCCACCTCTGTCATACAATAGGTATAGGGTCATTCGAAGTCTTGAGTATCTACTGTTCCAAATATAATTACAAAAGAGTTTTTTCATTTCAACAAAGAAATGATTAGGTGAAGTTATAAGAAATTATAAGTAGCATTATTTGAAACAGGTACAGGGACTTAGGAAGAATATTCATCTTCAGAACATTAATATGTTCAGTAATGGAACAGTCAAAGGTTTCCATCTATTAAGTGATTCCATTCTACTGATTCAATCACAGGGTTATACACTCAAAGAAATAATTTGTTGGTTGAACGTAATAAAATTATGGAAAGAATTTCCACCTAATTAAAATGCTGTCATTTAATGAGATACAATTCTGTTAAACCAACTAATTGTAATTATGCTGAGTGAACATAAAGTATTGGTGTTACCATTGCAATGTTTAAATTCAACTTAATTTGTATAGGTTGTTTTACTAATTGTAAATATGTTGAGTGAACATAAAGTATTGGTGTTACCATTGCAAGGTTTAAATCCAACTTAATTTGTATAGGTTGTTTTAACATATTTACTAAGGTAGAAGCTAACTTATTTTACTTGGGTTACATTAACTTCTATATGATTATGGGTATCTTATTTTGACAGGGTAGGTACAGCTACATTTTTAAAAGGTAAAATAATAATTATTTAATGCTGACTTAAACTTAAAGTTCAGTCAACAAAAATTAAACTGAGAAAAAACTTTTTATAGGACAATAAACTCTAAAATAGTAATTATTTGGAAAAAGACCACAAAATGGACTTGATTTGCAATACGACTGTATTCTTCAAAACAGGCAAACAATGACAAACAAAAATGCCTATCTTGACTTGAAAGCCATCAAAATAAGTGCTTTTAGCTAAAACTCAGTCTGCATCAAACATTCAAAGTTTTCTAGGATTTAAATGTATCAACAGAAAATATACTCTAAATTGAACCATTTTTGCAGCCTTGTCAGGTTCTCAGTGAAACAACTCAAGAAAGCAATGTCGGCCCAGAAATTAACAAATTCAAGTACTGAAATGTTGCCCTGCACACTTGCTATATTTATATATATATGTATATATATATATATATATATATATATATATATATATATATATATATATATATATATATATATATATATATATATATATATATATATATATATATATATATATATATATATATATATATATATATATATATATATATATATATATATATATATATATATATATATATATATATATATATATATATATATATATATATATATATATATATATATATAGCTCTTTAGATTTTGTAATGTTTTGGGTCATACCGTGATTTAAAAAAGTATCTGTGCTGGGCAACATTTCAGTACTTGGATTTGTTAATTTCTGGGCCAACACACACATGTGCAGGTACAACTAGGGAAGGGAATCAAAATCCAATTCCAGTTGAGAATCGTTAACAGCTCCATCAAAGAATCGATATCATTAATCTTTTGCTAATCAATCCCTTATCAATTCCATTCAATTGACAGGGTTCAGAAGCGTCAGAATTGTGGCTTAATTTTAATTACACCGACTGCACAACCTTAAGTGAGTGGAAACACCAGCAACTTACAGAAGCAGTTATCTACACTGTAATGTATGTTTGGCATTGTTGACACTGAAAATGAGTCCATTTGCCCACATGCAAAATTAGCTGGAATCGATAAGGGAATCGTTAAGAATTGGATCGATTAGCAGGATCGTTAACAGCATCGATATTGATAAAATCTTATCAATACCCATCCCTAGGTACAACCCTTGCAACTGACAGAAAAGTTAAATGTTCTAAGGACAATGTGAAATGGCAGCACTGAGCAACATTTGAACAACTAAACTGAACCGTTTATATGCAACAGCTTTTCGTGAAATACTTGGTTCATCTTGGGTTACTCTTATGTTCACCCTGGAACATTTTAGTTCAAAGTCCCTTGGATCTTTTCAACAGAAAATATCAAAACTGAACCATTTTTGCAGCCTTGTCAGGTTCTCAGTGATACAATGAAAAAACAATGTAGGCCTAGAAATCAACAAATCCAAGCACTGAAATCTTGTACAGCACAGTCGCTGTTTTAAAATCACTCAATGAACCGTAACATTGTGGCTTCCTCCCACAGACCAAAAACATGCTCATTAGGTTAACTGGTGACTCTAAATTGCCCTTAGGCATGACAGTAAGCGTGAATGGTTATCTGTCTCTCTGTGTTGCCCTGCGATTGGCTGGCGACCGGTTCAAATTAAGGTCAATAACGTTATGTGCAAATACAACCTTTGAAACTGATAGCACAGCAAAGTTAAATGTGAGGACAATGTGAAAAAGCAGCAATGAGCAACATTTGAACAACAGCTTTTCTTGAAAATACTTGGGTCATTTGAGGTTACTCTTAGGAATGCTTTAGTCCGAACTCCTTTTCATCTGTTAAACAGTAACAGCTGACCTTTTGTTTACCCCACAGTGGATGACTTGCAAGGTTTTCAATGCTTGAGCTTTTCTTGAGAGTCTGTTTCCATCAAGTTCCATGATGATCTTTTGCAAAGCTTCAAAGGTGTATCTTAGCTCTGAAGGGTAGCTTAGGTTGAGTGCGTAGACCAGAGCGAACAGCATCGCGACAGCAAATGGGACATTCCCCAGTTCATCCAGAACTTGGACACCCTCCAAGATGATACCCACATCATCTGGGTTATCCTCTGGCTCTGCCCCCTCTTTTCGAATGACATAAATTCCAAAGATCACCTCCTTCATTTTAGCCTGGTTGCTTTCAACATCTGCATCCTGTAAGAAAAATAACAAATTCATGATATACTCATCCCTTTAACCTCTATAGCCCCAAATGACACAAATTTGGGTCTTCTGGGGTTCAGGACAAAAGCTCTAAACATTTTAAAAACATTTTCAACATTTTATATATTTTTAATTTGTCTTTTATTAGACAGAATATATGTTTTTGACATTTGGCACAATATGCACTGTTTTTCAATATCCTCGTCTGACCGTATTGTTGTAAAACCTCTGCAATTTTGCTCTGCATCACTTTACAACAATAATCCTTTGCAGAGAGGATGTAAAAATATTTTCATTATTAATTTTTGGAGTTTTACAGCCACTCCAGCATCATTTCTAAGAGAAATTCACAATAAGAAATACTTTCTTTTTTAGGCAAGGATGAAATTATCAAATTATTCTGACTTCTATCTTCATTTACTCTGTCCCAGTAACACATATACTGATAATCACACATGTGGACAAATCTCTCAAGTGTTCCTTTTATTATGACACTAAAATTGTTCAAATAGACCTTGTGGTTGCACAGACACACTCTTTTCTTTATGAGTATGTCATTTATGAGCAGAAGGCTTAAAAAGGGGCTGGGGCTGAAAGAGTTAATTAAATATGAAAAAGACCACTGTGATAGCTATTATTTATTGACATCTCAAAGTCAAAGACTACATATGTACTGTCCTGGAGGATAAAAATTCCATACCATGTATTCTTTCACCAGATTCTTTGGCTCCTCATTGAGGTACACACACAGGGCATTGAGGATACACTCTCTTCTGACATCAGTGATGTTGGTCTGAGCAGTGCCGGTCAAAGTTTGCAACAACACACACACACACACAAAAAAAGAAGAAAAAAAGAAAATCACATTTTAAATAATGAGGAGAGAAGATATCGCAACATGTATGTAAGCATTGGTAAGTCACTCTAGTGTCCCAGCTAGGCCTGTCACAATAACAAATTTTGCTGGACAATAATTTTCCAACTAATTATTGCCGATTAACAGTATTGTCTACATTACTTTGAGATCATTTTTTTCATTAATGTAATAATATATGACATAATAATGCGAGTACAAGGAATCAAAAGCAATAAACTTCAATTTCTCAAGAGTATATAACACTATAATAGGAATGTTAAGAGCTTTAAAATAAACACACAAACAAAATAACTTAAGTAAATAACCAAAAACAAACAATTACAACAAAATGGACTCCCAGTCTTTTTTTTTCCAGCAAAAACTGCACTTAAATAAAAACCACAATCATAACAAAAAAAATAAAAATAGACCCTGTCTCTGTTAAGGAAAACAACACTCCAATAAAAACCACACACAACAATATAAACAATAATTAAAACAGAGTTTATTCAGTTCATAAAGTTCTGTTTCTGACATGCACGTTGTCTAAGGCAATTTCTACTGTCTGTCAGACGTTTGTAATCATTTTGCGTTGTTTTATCTAGATTTACTTTCCTCAGTCAGCGTTGACTGTTGGGACGAAGGCTTCGCTGCACCTCGAGGTGCGCATGCAAGTTGGTCGTAATTCGCTGCTACTTTCAAACAAATGCAAGCTCGTCGGTGTTCATGAGCTCACACCATCTTCATTCTGTTCAAACTGAAACACTCCCACAGTGGGGCTGACACATTTTCACTGATAAAACCATCACTTTCGTGCTTTCCTTTGTATTTGCTTTCTTGTCACTTTCAGCACTCTGAGTGTGTGCGCACTCGTGGCCCCGCCTACTCCATTGGGACAAAGATTGAATGACTGACAGGAGGGTTCACACCATTCATTCCACTACAAAACCAACGCTCCCAGGTGTTGACACAGATGCACAGAGTCATTTAGCCCATTTGGTAGACGGAGGAGGACAACAACGCACATGCACGCTGCAGACACGCATGCACGTCAATTTATCGAGGCCGCCAAAATACCGACTTTTTATTGTGCAGTTAATTGATTTATGGAGTATCGTGACAGGCCTAGTCTCTTTTTTTTTTAAAGACCAAATACAAACTTTTCAAGTTAAAGATCTGTGCAAATCTGTAGCTTTCATTAAAGAAAGTAATCTATCAGAGGCAAATTTTGATGAAACAAACTTCTTCTCTAGAAATGTCTAAGTTTATTTTTTTAAGCTGTAAAGGTTTGACGGTCTACTTTTTCCATTACCATACCTGAGATATGGGAATCATGATGCTCCTGATTTTTCTTCCTTGAGCGCCCCCTTTCTTGCCAAACACCCTGATCAAGTCTTCAGAGTGAGCATCCAGTCCAGAGAAGAACCTCGACACCAAACTGACTGTTGTGATCCTCTTGAATTCTGCAGTTACCTTAGCACAAAAGCAAGTTCATAAAACATAAATACACATTATAAATTAAAGTTCAATTGTCATCTTTCAGCAAATCTTCAGTTTACCAGTTATTTTAATGGCATGCTCATATGTAGCACATTGTACATTAGGCCTGAAGGTTTAAGGACATTGATCATCATCTAAACATGAACATGCATGATGAACTCACTGCAAATGACCCCTAACAGTTAATTGAGTGCAGCAAACACACACACACCAGAGCTATATTTTTGGTAAACAAGTAGCATCTGACCAATGAGGTGAATCCTGGAAAAGTTTAATTGTGACCACAAATTATATGCCAAAAATGTCAATACAGTGATGGCTTATTATCAATACATGATACTGCAAAACTAGCCCATCCCTTTCATTCCTGTAAACTCTTATTTTGAAATGGCTAGTTAGGGCCTGGGTTTGTATCCTGTGGCCTTTCTCCTGCATGTCATTCCCCACCCTCACCCTGTTTCAGTACTCTAGCCACTGTCCCTCTCCTATCAGATTAAAGGAAAAAGCCCAAAAGTCTTTAAATGGTGAGTTAGTAACCATGAGAACACTCTGACCCACTGTGATGATCAATCTAATTAGACAAATTGTTTTTAGACTAAAATGTAACAATATTTTATTGATTGAAACAAGACTAGCACCTTAAGAGAAAAAATGGACTAAAATTACAAGAGTCCATTGACAAAGCTACTATTAATTGAGAGGGGGGCATGTAATTTCAATTTAGACTTCTATCCTTTATGTAGTTTTCTATAAAAAAAAAAAAAAGGATTGTGGACACAAAATGTAAATTTCTGTTTAAAAAAGGAGCAATATAATGTTTGAGGTGTTATAAATGTTTTTGTAAAGCAGACAAACTTAGAAACTGTTGAGCTATAATGCACACTTTAAGTACTTGTTTATCACAAGCAATAGCACATCAAACAGTTATTGCAGAATGCAAAATACTCCATAACAACTAGGCTTTTTATTGGACTACAACATGTTGCAACCACCGCTGTGCATATATGTCAGGGTTCCCACTCTTTTCGATAATTATCCAGGATTATTCTTCCAGGAATTTTCCAGGATGTTTTCCAGTTTCGCATAACCAACTGAAGTTATAATAATCGTGTGGGCTATTTTGAAGTTAATCTAGCCTTCTAAAAAACAAGGTTAAAGGTCGATGACCAATATCTCTAACTGGCTCAACAGCATCATAGCCTAAAAATACTGTATTTCTGAATCTCGGGCATGAATATTGTTTCCCAGTTATCTTTTTAGTTGGGCTTTATGTAGTGCCTCAATATTCTAAATTTCTGGTTTATAATTATTTTTAAATATTTTTTAGAAATATATTTTGTTGATTTACTATTTAAACAGCCTACATATTTTGTCATTTTTTAATTTCTTTTTGTCACCATTGTTTTGAGTATTTTTGTTTTATGCCTTATCTTGCATTATTTTATCTACTTATATTTTATAGCTAAGTGTGCATTAGTTGCCAAGTACATTTTACTTCATTTCCTCTGTTTGATTTTGATCACTAACAAGGTTGAAGGAAGATCAATAATTTTCCAGGACAATTCAAGCTTTTCCAGGACTTTCTCCTCATTTTCTATGACTGGAAAATTGGCCAATCATTTTCCAGATTTTCTGGGACACGTGGAAACCCTGTATTTACTTACCTCACGTACACAGAAGAGAGCTGGCCATCTGGTTTTGAAATGAGCAAGGGTGCATCTCGGACAACTTCTTGCCTCCTGTGTGCAAAGGTTTTGTCCATCATGGCTGCCACTGTGTCCTCATTGTTCCTTTTCTTTACCTCTGAAAGAAGGGTCTCTCTTATTTTTTCGTCTCTACAGACTCACCAGTTGGGAAGGTGGGGCAGTAATTCACCTCAGCTCTTCTTGGCTTCTTAACACCAAATGCTGGAGAACATCTGTCTGCAGGTTTATTGTTCAGGGAGTTCAGTTCGACTTCTGGGCATCCAAGCCGCTTCAGCTTCCGTCTGTAGTTGGCAAGCTTGTACTTTAAGCTCATCTTCCAACCGTCATATCCAGTGGTAGAGCCCGGTTCTTTCAAACATGGATGAGACATCACAAGGGCTTCTGCCACCTCTTCAAACTCATCGTCAGAGGGGTACACTTTGTGCTTAACAATCGCTTCAGCTAAACTGTCAAGAATAGCACTTTTTAGGCGTGTGTCAGGATTGAACAAAGTCCCGGTTTCTTTCAATGCAGTATTCGCTTTATCCAGCTCTAGCTCACAATCATACGGGAACCGGGGCACAAGGAAAACAGCAGGCCATCCAGAGGATCGAGAAGAGTTGGACTCAGGAGAAGATAAGATGTATGTATCACCTGATGTCACTGACAGAGAGTCAGAGGAGCTAGATGTAGAAGGAGTCGAGTACGGAGGGGGCGGGGGGCCATCGGGTAGGGCAGAGGCATTTGAGTCAAAGATGAGCTTGATAGTACTTTTGTCCTCGATCTCTGTTACTGAAGTCAAATTTGTAAATTCATTGCCAAATTCAGCATCCATGAATTGAAGCCTGAAGTCTGCCTCTACCCCACAATGTCTCTTGATGTGCTGAACAAGTTCAGAAACAGTCTCAGGAATACCATTTTCCAGAGTAAGTCTCTGCGAGTTGTTTTCTCCAAGTATGATCCTGAGCCTCACTGGAGCCATTCCTGTGAATAGAAAAACACTGTTTAACAGGAATAATTCCCATTTATGGTTGCAAGTAACCAGTATTTCCATTGGTCATCTAAAAAAATGTATAGTCCAAGATTTTATCATTTTCTATAAACCCTTACTTCAACAAACAAGAGAAACCATTGATAAAGAAAACAGTGAAACCAGTATGTATATGTTTATAAACAGTATAAAACTATACAACAGGCCAAAGACAACAGTGTCTTATTTCATAGAAAGCTAATGCTTAAAAAATTAATAAATTTGGGTCAAATTGACAGATATTAATTATTGCATTTAGCATAAAGTGTAAATCTGGAACTTAACTTGTAGTAAACAGGTGTCAGCTCGTTAGAGTGTCAGTCTTTTTGAGGGTCTGATTTCTCACCATTTGGTTAATTAGTGACTCTTAGTTAAATACATGAAAGCATACAAATTTTAATTCTGAAAATAGAATATCATAAAATGACTGAAAATTGTCAAACAATTCATGAAAATTATCATACCTTACACATGTATGTGTCTTTTTAATGACACCATTCTGAAAGGTCCAACAGTATAGTCTGCCAGAGGGTAGTCATCTGCCAGCTCACTAAGCTCAACCAGCTCTGTATCTTTAGTTGGACAGCCCTGAAGCTCAAAGGCTCTGTGATGCTCACTATACCACCCAGAAAGCCTCTTAACCATGAAAAACAGTCTCTCTTGTATAAGAAAAATGTGAACAATCTGGCCAAAGTCAGGAAGTCCACTTGTAGACCCATGTGCTATAATCATGCCATTTTTGAAACTTGCACCTCTGGTTGAAACAGATCTGGTTATTTGTACCTCTTGTGTACCAGGAAATTTCTGTTCAATATTCTCAACAATTTCCCTTCTCAAAACATCTACAGGAACTGTTGACACATCTGTGATCTTCAGATTATCTTTTTCAAAACTGGATGCTCTCATGTGATAGGAAATCATGAGCTGGTGCTTTACAGCAAGTGAGAGAGACACATTTTTAAAGCAGTTTGAGTGTCGAATAACCTGCTTAAAAAAACTGTGCTTGGCCTCGAACCGCATGGTCCAGAGACCAACAAGAGGACCAAACTTCCTGATGAGTTCAGGATAGTGCTCTAAGTAATGGTGTTTGGGCAAAAGCTGAACATGAGGAAAGAGCTCTTGGTATATTTTTCGGTGATCCGAAATTTTGCACTCAAGGTACGCGATGGATTCTTCTGTGTGTGTTGGAGCAATCAAAAGCTCTGCAACATCTTTTAAATCCATTAGAATTTTCCATGCTTTGTCATCCTCAGGTACCAGATGCCCAATGATGAATGGTAGAAATCTTAACAGGGCCCAATTCTCATGGGCATTACCCCCGATTGTTTTTTTGAACGTGTGAGGGATTGCATGAGGCCGGTTTGTCTTATCTGACCACTTGAAGGGAAAACTGAGGATACATTTGTTTAGAAGTTCAAGACTAAAGTATTTTTTTGATATCAGGAGTGACAAACAATGTGCAAACTCCACAGGCACAATGCCTTCAAACACATCGTGCATGATGTCTGGGGGATAACCTGCAAGGACATCAAAGTGGGCAAGGTGTTTAGTGAATACGCACTCTCTTTTCACACCAAAACAGCTTGAGCTGTTCTGCTGAGCTGAGTTTACATGTGAGTCATGGAGCTCTTTAGTTCTTGGGATAAATGAACCTGATCTCACGTCTTTCGTTTGAATCTCTGCTCGGGTTGCTGTGCAGAATCGGCAGATGTGCCCACCAGTAAAACTCTCATTAAAGCCTGCTATACTGTGAGCACCAAGGTTATCTGCCACAACAACTTGAATTGTGCCTTTAACACATTTACCAAGTAATGGGACAAAGATTCCATCTTGTTCAAGGGTTTTTACATCTTCAAGAAGAGGATGCAAGACATGGTCATACCCATACTTCTTCAGATCATTTGATTTGCACAAAACTGCCAAGTAAATTGAGAAAAGAGCTGAATGTGAGCCTGGAGGCAAATTACTTAGAGTCCAGTAGATTCCACAGAGCTTGTGTTTCCTGCGTGAGGTACCCAGAGGATTGCAGATCTCGAAGTCGTCAATGTACAAAGTAATCAAAATTCTCAACTCTCCCTCTGACAGAAAACTGTTTCCCTTAAAGTGTGAGCCATCCTGAAATGATTTATATGTTAGCTGTTCTCCAGTCAGCCCATGACATTGATGTGTTCTGTAGTTTTCAGTGACTTTATCCACAATATCTTTCCTATCAAAGAGCTGTTGCAAAGTCTTCAGTATAGGCACATACTGACAGCTTTTCTTTTCCCTTTCATCAAGGATGTACTCAACAGGTTCAATGACATTAAAACTCTCTCTGTAAAACTTGTTGCGTAGATATGATGTGCTCAAAGAGCCACCCTTACCTATTGCTTTTAGCAAGGGATGAGATGAAGAGAGAGCCGTCACTACTTTTGTTATGACTGACTTATCAAGTGTACAACCATGTTTTTGAAAGACAGATTCAATAATGCTTACAGAGATAGGAAATGCTGCTGAACTGAATAAGTAGTGCAGTTCCTCTATAAACTCATCCATTTTTGTGCCAGGCACATGGGCAAAATGCTCCAATTTGAGCAAAGCTGCTGCAAAGTTCTGCTCAATTGTGTCAGGCAGCGTCTTGCTGAAAGTCGCGTCATTACTCAGTGGTGCGCTGTCTATTTCCAGTGTAGAGTCGTCTGGGTTTGGCGCATCTTCCTCTGCATTGTCAGAGGAGCCTTGTGAAACATTGGTTGTCTTCACTATTCCTGGTTTAAAATCATTTAAAGTATGAGGTGTGTGTTTCCTATTTTTGTGTGAGTGAAACGTTCCGTGGATATTTGTTGTAAAACCACAATCCCTAAACAGACATGTAACAGTTTCATGACTCCTTAAATGAGTGCCAATGTGCAAAATAAAATCCCTCTCCGAGGAAAGACTGCTACAAGTGCACAGAGGACAACTGAATGTAGTCAATTCCAGAATCTCCTGGGAATTTTGCTTAGGATGAACTCTGCTTAAATGTATGTGCAAAGCATTCAGTGTCTTAAAACTGCATGGACATTTTAAGTATGGGCATGAGTAACAATGCCTATGGCGGTGCTGTAGTCTTAAATGTTTGAGTAGATCATATCTATTAGATAAAGATACACTACACTCCTTGCACCTCCACATATTTCAAGAGTACAATCAAACATATTCAGGCATAATATCTAACCACTACTCTTCAGTTCTCGCCTTCCCCCAACTTTATTTTTGAACAACTTGTCACTAAATTTATGAACCTGAAGTACTCTGTCATGAACCTGAGACTGGCTGATGACACCCTCTTTTTGCAGGAACTCTTTGGTTTGATGAAGCAGAAGAACCGGTCACTTTCACAGGTGGATGGCAGATGTAGATGAACTTGAACAGGAGACCCTTTTAGTTCGTGACACAGGACTTCTTAATAGTCCCAAGTTCCTGGGATAAATTGAGACAAGAGTGAGAAGGACAGGTCAGCTTAGTTTAGTGACTAACAATCAAAGCAACACATGCCAAAGGTTAATAAAAAGCTTAAATAACACATAATCATGCGGTTTTTGTAAATAATTATTAGTTATGAACTTTTCCTCACAGTTTGACATATTTCTTAAATAAAGAATTAATGCTGTTTTATAAAAATTAAAATTAAAAAGTTAAGTAACAGTACTTAAAAAATTTGCATTACTGCTTTGAAAAAGATATTTGTTGCAATAATTGGGATAATACAAATAACTGCCTCAAGAAACACCATAAAAATATTTATTCAAAAAATACATAGAGGAACACACCATTCATACACCCAAACAAATTAACATAATATTGATTACACAATTTTGGGGATGGAAGAAACCTTACAAGGAGCTGGGAATGTCTTCAAATATAAAATCAAAGAATACCAGCGGTTCCGTAATTTAAAAAAGTTTTATTAATGTTTCTTCTTATTTTTGACTTTGAAGACAACATTTTCCAGGGCTGCAGATAGACTCACTGTTTTTCTCCAACTGCAGAAATATTAAATGGAGTAAATAGAAAAGAGTGAAACATAGAAACTCATTTTTTATCACACACAGAATCCAAATCTTACAGTTAAGTTTACAACTAAAATGGTAGAAGATATGTATCAAATGGTAACACTATGACTCTATGGGAGCAGCCTGTTGCTATGGCAACAATCAGATTGTAAATGCACTGAAACACTTCACAATGGACTGTAGAGATTGCTGGCAGGAGGACATGATATTTAATCTTGATTTGTGACAGTACAGTTAATATTTTTTATGTAATATAAAACATTTAAAAATGCAGTCAGTTAACTCCAGGCTTTGGGAATAGTTAAAATATTACTGAGATTTACTACACAACTCTATTCATAAAATTCTGACTTTGACTTTCAATTTACTCAGTGTCATTCTTTTTGTTTTTAAATGACATCAAAAACAGCAACAACAAAAAAAGCCCCAAACATGAGGAGTTTATCATTCTTTTGTTAAGAATTCAGTATCTCTGTGCATATGTTCTCAAACCAGGGGAAAGTGACTGAAGTTTTACACTTGCTAGTTTATCTCCAGGTAAATACATAAATAAATAATGGTTAAATAAAGCAAGCAAGTCAATGTTGTAAGTGTAAGACTGTTTTTACAAATCTTTTAACACACCTCCAGACTACCTGTATAATAATTAATAGAAATAATTTATGCAATTATTCTGTTTCTATTCTTACCAAGCTACTGAACTGATCTGTGTTGAATTTAAAACTCATTTGTCCCTCTTTATTCTCACATCCTCTCAGTTAGGGGTTGTCAAATAATTTTATTTCCTTTATTGGCCTTGTACTTTGAGGTTACCTCTCCCAAAGATCAGGTCTGTACCCTTTTCATTTGTTACCAGACTACATAACCTTATGTTATTTCTCTCATTTACATGATGGGCTGGTTAAAAATAAGGATTAAACAACGAGGAAGCGTGCGTTAGACCGCTGCGCGTCGTGGTGTTCCCACTCCACGTCGTGCCTTAGAACGGTCTAATGCACGCTTCCTCGTTGTTTAATCCGCTAAAACTATAAACTTGCTAAATGTGCTCTTGTGTTATCCTCACCCGTTGAAATGTATGTGACGCGTTGCTATGGTAACGCGCACAGCGAAGAGACACAATGGTGATTTAACTTGCCGAACTAACTGTAAACTGGCGTGCATTAGACCAATCTAAAGCACGCCAGTAGACAGTGGAATTCTCACTGACCATGGTATAAGCATTAACAATTCTCCTTTGATCACTGCAGCGGTCTGTCGGCTCTGCCCCGATGCACTCAGACACATGGGCGCGTCTTGTCACACTGAAGACGAGCACACTGTAGAATATGAATGTATAATCTGGCATGCTGCTCTATCAACAAAAATGTGATTTATGTCCCGCTTTGTAAAATAATGTCAATAAATACGTACATAAACTACACTCTATTATACAGGTGCACAAACATTATGGAGGACAAAATGATCAACTCCGTGCACGCACATGACCGTGCACTTCAGCCGAACATGACCACTTTAGCTTCAGCCGTTTTTAACCTTAACTGTAATTCACGAGTTAATTTTTACAGGCATGTGAACAGTACATTGTCTTACAATTGTTAATTTTTCCACTTCCACTGGTCTACTATGTCACACGTGGTGTTTAACAGTTGACAGCAATTTAGTTTTAGCTAAAAGGTAACAACACAAAAACTAGCTGTCATAAGTATCTGAAATAAATAAATAAATAACAAAAGAAATATCACAGCATTAAAAGGGAAAGTGAACTTACTGATTGAGATCTTTCTCCACCAGGGATGGTTGAAATTTTGATGGATGCAAGAAGATTGGCGTGAGACACGTGTAGGCTACCTCCCCAACTCTCTGCAATGGCGCTTCTTCACCAGAAGCTACCGCTGATGAATAGGGCCTGTCATATGTTACTGCCGCCTTCTGCTCTCTGGTATTGCAAATGGGATTCCAATCGAAACCCATTAGGTTGTTCTGACATAAAGCGATCAAGTAGTTTAAAGGATTTTGCCTGTCATGTTAAACCTACATGATTAAAAAATGTCTAACCACTAAACATGAATAAATATTGCAGAATCTACATGTTACACTTCTGTTGATAAAGCAGACACCCATGTTGCTTTTTTTGAGTGTAGTTAGGTGGTATCATATATTTTATTGTAGGTGTGATTTTAACTCAAAGGTATTTAAAGCTGTCTGTAATATTCCTACAATGAGCACTTAGTGGTGATTCAGTCTCTCAGACCTTGTCAGAAAAAGAATTGGAGACTTAGATGCTTTAATCTTTTCCCATTGAAGTTAATAGAATAAGTATTGATTGTTTCAAGTCTGTCATAAATATAATTATATCATCAGCAAATAACCCTATTTAGTAGACAGAATAGGTATTGATTATTTCAAGTCTCTTGACAAGCAAGATGTGTGTTAGAAAAAAAATCTTATTTCAAGAGAATATGTTTAACAAAATCTTAGTAAGAAAGTACAGCTAAGATGAAGCAAGTATTACTGGTAACAAGCCACATCAGTGGTTTGAATGAAGTCCCAACAGATGAACAAGATTATTTTACTTATTTTAAGATTAAGATCAGTTACACAATTTCTCAGTTTAATAAATCACACAAATATAAGTTGAATCCATCTGACCGTTTAGCGTTATCTAATATGCCTGTACACAGAGGCCGGCTGGAGCGTACCTGTACACTCCCTGTGGCTTTGGTTGGAAGTCTCTCAAAATAATTGGTACTGGACGTACAGTCAGGAGAATGGTCTCTACCTGCTTGTTATGGACTGGGGACTGAGGTAAGACACCGAAACAAAGAAAATGTTCGAATATTCCTTTAAAAAAGTACAAAAAAATGCATTTTCTGAGTATGATGTCTGAGTTGTTGAGAATTATGCTTTTGGAGTTGTTTGTCAGCTGATTTGATTGTATTAATAAATGGCAAGCAAACAGGATTGCTTCTGGTGCCTTGATTTTAGATAAAAACACATTTGTGCTTTGTTTTTAAGAAATTATGTGTTATTCTAAGTTAATTTTGTTTATTGTTTTTCTTGGAGTTTGAGGATAATTTCTTTAAACCAGCTAAATCAGAAAGACATTGTCTTGTTTTAAGAAGATCTATCATATTCCAAGACTTTTTCACTAAATGAAAAACATGTTCATTCTGAAATTAAGTACAAACATTCTTGAAATAAGCTAAATCAAAAACAAAACACAAAATTTAAGTGAACTTTTCTAGAAAAAAATACTTTTCTATGCTTGCAATAAGCAAACTTTTCTTAAATTCAGGGCAATTTTATCTAGTTTCAAGACAGATTCCATCTAGATTTATAAGCTAGTTTAAGAATTCTAGCCAAGCAAAATTTGCTTACCCCATTGGCAGATTTTTTTGCTCAAAACGAGAAAATTGTAACAAATTTAAGAATATTTTGCTTATTTTTAGTAGGGCTGTTTTTGCAGTGTAACTATATCATCAGCAAATAATCCTATTTTGTTCTCAATACCATCAGTTTACCGCAAGTGTGTTTGCCTTTTTTCGCCACATGCCATTTTGACGGATCATCACTTTTCCCTTGTGCCATATTTCTATCTGTCATTTTTAATTTTCCTTTTCTGATTGCAATAAAACATAATCAGCAGTGGCAGCATTAACATACTTGCACAGTTTCATCATCAAGAACCTCTCATGTGAAGGGCAGTCACACAGTAACACACAGACAGGTAAAGTGTTGGCTTTTTACGCACTGACTGTCCCACTGTCCCTGCACTGTCAGCCTCTAAGCCCTCTGCATTGTAAAGAGTGCAATGCAGTCCGCTCTGAGTATGAGTGGAGTGATTGTGGCTATGAAGGTTATTATTTTTACATACATTAAAGCTAGGGTCTACGATCTGAAAACCAGTTCGGCTGTTGAGAGAGATTTGAAAAACGCAGCCTGCCCCCCCTTCACTCACCCCTCCCCTCAGTGTTCCAAGATCCCGCCCCCCAGCTCGTGTTTTCCCCCCTAACAACACTCCCCCTCTGATAGAGCAACAAGCCGGCTGGCATAAAATATCAACAACAACCAAAAACAACTCAGCTCAACTGAAAGTAACAAACACAACAGTCATCCCCCTTGTAACACACAGCAGTAGCCATTTCAATTGGACCGGCAGCGAAGTGGGTGTGGCATCGCCAGAGCAGAGCCGATTGTGTGCGAGGATTTATGTTTCTTCACCGGCTCAGTTTACAATGCTAATGCTGCATGGCTAACTTAGGCTAAAATCTACTGCCCGCTCCAACCAACAACGTTCAGTCATTAGCCAGTATAGGCACAGACTAACCAGAGTTATTCAGCAGACATCTCCCGCTGTAGTAAACAAAGCTACTACCTGTTCAACCAGGGGCGGAACGGCCGGTGCTGAAGGTCATCCGCGGGGCTGCGGCTGTTCGCCAGCCGTCGCCCAGTGCTGCAGCCAGCGCCCATTGCTGCGGCTGTTCGCCAGCCGGCACACGTGCTGCGGTCGTTCGCCAGCCGGCGGCCGTGCTGTGACCGGCCATTCGGTAGCCGGCGGCTGGAACAGTGTTCAACAATCCCAAATCATTCTGCAGCTTTTTCCACCGTACGATTCTCCGATGTTGAGTCTCCGTTGGGACCTGTATAGCTCATATTTCTTCCTTACTTCAGCCTTTTCCTCGAAACTCTTACGTTTCCTTCTCTTCGATGTGGAGTGTAACAGAGCCGGCCTCCCGGCTCCATGATGCTTCAGTAGCTGTGCTGCTAGCTGCTCACCGGTACATGGCAGAGGGAGTGTGGAGGAGGCGGGACAATGGGCGAGATGGTGCGGAGCAGGGGAGACAGGGGATTGGACGGACTCATGGACCAATCTGAACCGCCAACTATTATGCTGCTTTGCAGCGAATATACTGAATGGATTTTTTCATTCTTTTTGGTCTTTATATTGCGTAGATCGGACCATAGAACCATAACGGCCCTATAAACGGTGTTATTAAGATGTATCAAGCTTCCAAATCATAGACCATAATTTTAAATGACCTCCTCTGTGAGGGTTTACTTTATGCGAGCGTGTGCATGGCACACTGGATTGTCCCTCTTTTTCCAGTCCTTCATAATGACAGACAGCCTCCAAGTCTTTCTGTTTTTTGTCAAAAAATTCAGGCAGTGATGGAAAATATTCCATTGATGTGACACCTGTTTGCCACCATGATCACAGCCTCCCGTTCGTAACACTGTGCCCCTGTTTTGCAACTTCTTTTCAAACATACGTGCGCAATCACTTATGGGTTTGACAAATCACATTGCAGGTGCACACTTGCATCTCCTCCTCCAAGTATTTTTTGTGTTCTGACAATCTGTGTGTATTCTGCATATGCATATGGGTAAACATGCTCAATGGATTGCGTGTGCTATTCTGCTCATCTGACAGATGGGGCCTATCCAAGCTGTCATCGGGCGAGAGGCAGGGTACACCCTGAACCGGTTGCCAGCCGGTCGCAGGGCCACATAGAGAGACAGACAACCATTGATGCTCACACTCATACCTAAGGGCAATTTAGAGTCACCAATCAGCCTAATGAGCATGTTTTTGGTCTGTGGGAGGAAGCCGGACTGCCCGGAGAGAACCGACGCATGCACAGGAAGAACATGCAAACTTCACACAGAAAAGACCTTGTCCGACCCGGGAATGGCACTGGGAACCTTCTTGCTGTGAGGCATGCACACTACCTGCTGTTCCACCACCTGAAATGTATTTCCAGTTCAATTAAATTAGTGCATTCTTTTGTTTGATATGCAGATCAATGTAAAAAACAAGCATTTCCAAATTAAATCAGAAATAGAAATGGAATGGAAAACCTATCTAGACGGGAATAGATGCAGTTTATTAGGAATTAAACAAATTAAAATAGTGTCAGTATTTAATATCCCAGTTCTGTTATAAATTTTTCGATGCTTGTTTACCCAACCCCTGTGTATCCCTCCAATGTGGGTATCCTTGAGCCATAAGCATTCATGCACATAAACCTGTGCTACAGTCATCTCACATCAGCATTTTTCTCTTCATTAACCTCCAAACTACCATAGCTCTGATCAAAACTACCAAATATTCAGTATTTTTTAAAGTTTTAACTGCATTTTAAATCAGACTGTAAATATGTTATTTAGTCCCTGTCCTCACAGAAAATAAATGTTTTCATATTGAAACATTCTGTAAAGACGACATCGTTTCAAAAGTTGTGTCTGTCTACATGAAACAACAGCACAAGCAGGACACTGTGTTCAGAAAATGTTTCAGTTGGTGTCAGGGTAAGAATGACACATTCACAATCAGTCAGGTCTTTGAAACAGGTCTATTTAAGCAAACCATGAGAGCAGATTTGTGGTTGTGAGTCAGTTCAATCTCAATGCATTCAAATTCATGTGTATGGAAGCAAATAAGGATCATAAGCCAAAGTAAATGGATTAACAGAAATACTTTTTCATTTTCAGAATAAAGTTGCATTTTTGACTCATATATAAAATGAATAATAAATCATTCAAACAGCATTTTCATTTCTGCCTCAAGATTGCTCATTCTTTGACTTTATTAAAAGGAAAAAAAGGATGTTTAAGATTTTATTTTCAAAAGATGGTACTGCAAATTCAATTTGAAATGTCAAATTTAAGAATTAAAATGCATAAGCAGAAAGGCTTTCTTTGTTTCAAGGTCCTAGATGTCTTATTGGAATGATAAATAAAATTAATTATAATTCATCTGAATTATAACATTTTCTAAAAGTTATAAAACTTTAAAAAACTTTAAAAGTTAAAGTGTTAATTTAACTGTTTTCCACTTCTGTTGTTTTCTTCTATTACCTGAAGAAGACCAATAATGGAGTTACAAGGCTATTTAAGAAACAGAGTCAACAAGAACATCTTAAAGGGGCACTACCATTATCCTCTGTCTGACTGTTACAATCATCATAATAAGAACCATCGATCTGCCAACGGTAAGAGCTTTAAATGAGGGCCATATGGCTCACAAATCACTGATTTTCAGAACAAATTCTTGAAGGCTCCTATTTCTGATATGTGGATCTTTTAGTACTTTAAACATTGTACATTTTATTGGATCCAGAGATCCAACCAGAGATGTGCATGTCTACTTTGTCTTTTTCTGTTGTCTTTTGTGCCTTGTCATGTAGTTGTAAGACACTGATGTTTGCTATTGTAAAAAAATGAAAAGTAAAACTAGCAACAGAGACAAGTGGTGGTACAGTACGTGCTAACTCTCGGCTGCTTCTCCACAAAATGAAAAGAGTGTGTATTTTTAAAACTGTCCACCTCAATAAAGCCTGCGATTTATTCAACAACTCATGTTTATTCATGAAGTCACAGATACCCCTTTTCCACCAAGCTGGTTCCAGGGCTGGTTCGGAGCTAGAGCCAGCTTAGCACCAGTTCTTTGGTTTTCCACAGACTAAGCACCGGTTGCTGGCTCTCAAAACCGGTGCTTGGCAAGCACCAACTCTTTGCTGGGCCAGCAGAAAGAACCACTTTACGTCGGGGGCTACGGGCTTACGTCAGGGGGTGGGGGCGGGTAAAAACACGGAAACAACAAAGCGGAGTAAAAACACGGACCCTCTTACCCGTCTTCTCAAGCGTGATCGATGTTCGTTGCATGGCCGTCGAGCAACATTAACTTGCTGGATCGCCAACTTTTGCTCTACAAAGGAAGGCTCGAAAAGCCAACAGCAACACTTGAACCGCAACATAGTCCTCCATCTTTGTAGTGGCAATTGAATTCTGCGCTAGTTGTTATGGGAAACTAGCGTGACGTATACAGACGTATACATCGACGTGATGACGTAGCCCTCTGGGCGGCACCCGTTTGTGGAAAAGCAAACAGTTCTTAACAGGTTCGCAGTTGAACCAACTGCGAACCGGCTCTAGCACCAGCACAAGCACCAGCCCTGGAAGCAGCTTGGTGGGAAAGGGGTAAGAGAGGTGCTGAGTTCAGTTCATACCACAGTATGTTATAGCTGTACCTGAAGCAGAGGGTCGTTTACCTCCTGGGTTGAGATAAGCTGCATGTATTATTTTTGGTCAAGGATTTTGATTTTGGAGAGAAGGATGCTTTTAGCTGTAAGTATTGGTGGAAGATTTGCTTGTTCTGATCCTGAGTATCTCTTGAGGAACATTTATTTTATAGGGAGTTTTTGATCTTACTGAGAGCATTACCTATGACTGACAGCAGATGGCGTTGTTAAAGGGAAACTCCGGTTTTTTGACACCTGGACCTTATTTTTAGGTTTGTGCATGCTCATATACTCACTCAGACAAACATCGTGCGGCTCGGAGTCCTTCAGAAGTTATTTAGATCCAACCGATGTAGCCGCACTTAGCGGGGGCCACGGCAATGGAGCTTCAGCGCGGGACGTAATCTCTGCAAAATCGCTCGTCTCTACCACAGCCCGGTTTGTCATTGCAGAGAAATCCTCCAGAGTAGTCAGACATATATTCCTGGATAGATCCATACGCTTGTCAGCCGGTTTCAAGTCCCACTCTGAGCAGTAAACACACTCCTCTTCTGTTGCTATAGGTGAACACTGTCCACAAGCGCACCGCCAGTTAGCATTGAGTCGTGGACGTGCTCCTGTTTGTTGTTCTCGAGCCAGCTGTTCGTCTCTCTCCCTCCGCATCCTTCTCTCATGGAGCTCCTCGTTCTTGTACTCAGACTCAAACCGGTCGTCGTAGTCTGACTCTTCGGCATCAGATAAATATTCTGCCATTCATTTTAAGGCTGTATCAGGATCTTGACTTCATCATGATTGATTTTATTCTGATTGTTTCATTGTAAATAATGTTACGGCCTAGAGAGAGGCCTTCTCTTCTCTGCTCTGCCCCTCTTTGCTGGCTGTGCTCTCTATGTTTCAGGTAGTGGGGGAGGTGCCTTCCTGAGTCTCCAATTTGGCACACCTGAGCATGCTGGGCTCAGGAAACTATAAAGCAGACCTGCTCACAGACTTCTCTCTCTCTTCTCCATGACCTGCAGACTGGACAGACCTTTGTTTGCTTTGATTGTTTGGGAATTGCAGATTTACAGCCATAGTTTATTGACTTTGTGGCAATTACTTGAAAGATTTATTTCATTAAACATTTGGTTAAAACTTTGCAATTTATGTGTGGTCTCCCTTTTTGTCACAGTTATGTTTAGTTATGCAAAACCTAAACTTGTCTTTTATAATGACAGAAAACTAGTTATAGTTAAAGCAGCTGTAAACACAACAGGCTTATGATGCAATTAAGTGTCTTTTTTATTAAAAAATCAAATTACATGTACTCATATTAACCTAAATTTATGAACATCAATACATAAAGAGTGACAAATTAAATGTAGCTATTTACAAATCTTGGGTTTGCACTTAGGAAAACAAGGAATGCTGAAGGTCATCGAATGTCCCCGGTTATATTTCTCAAGTGTAATTATTTCTAGAGGAAGAAATTGAAAAATTTGAGTCAGGAACATGCTGAATGTTGGTGGTGATTCATTTTTCCAAAGGAGAAGTATACATTTTTTGGCAAAGTATGTTATCATAATCAGCTGTCTACATTTTTTTGAGTCCAAGTGACAATTAATTATATCATGTAATGTATTTATTTATTTTTATTTTATTATCATTTTTTTTCTTTTGGGGGAGATTTCTTGATCACATTTGCATATTTTTACTTATGTCTTGTAATTGTTTTCTGTTTAATTCATTATGTACACACACACACACATATATATAAATATATACATATATATATATATATATATATATATATATATATATATATATATATATATATATATATATATATATATATATATATATATATATATATATATATATATATATATATATATATATATATATATATATATATATATATATAGAATATATGTTCCATTCTCCTTTGTGTAAATAGACAGAAGGAGGGAAGACTGTGGAGCATAATTGAACATGTGTAAATTAATTTTGTTAAAAATATATGAGTATATATATGAAACTAAATGAAAATAAGGAGAAAAAAAATCTTTTTATTTAAAAATGTTGTGTTTAAAACATCCACTACAATAAGTACATTTTATAGCAGCGCAAGGATCATGTGGCCTGGCAACCGCTATCTGCAAATAATTTCATTGTGACTTTAATCAAAAGTGATACTCTCTTCAGATAAATCCTTTCTTGTGGGCGCCTTCCATCTTGCCTGCCACTGTGCTTTCACCTGGCTACAGTCACTGCTGCCATGATTACCGGAGTCCTGGCATGACAGCTCTGCTCCACAGTTACCACCAACTCAGTACAATTTGCAATCATTTGAGTGAGAGAGGGAGAAAGAAGAAAGACAGGTCGCACTGGCGATAAATAGCACTGCTTTACTGCCTGAGGCAATTAGCTATGGTATTTGTGGATTAGGTGGTACTTTCAGTGAGGCTTATAGGATGGGGGCAATTTTGCTCTGAATCTTATTAATATCCCTAACTTACATGCATGCAAACTGGACTGGGCAGCTACAATACAATACAATACAACTTTATTTGTATAGCACATTTAAAAAGAACCACGGGGGTAGCCAAAGTGCTGTACAGTGTAAATATAGCCTATATATATAAAACATTTGCAGACAAAGCAAAGCAAGCAATCAAACATACAAATTAAAAAGCAGACAAGCTCATGGCAAGTGCCTTTAAACAAGACAACCGACATGATAAATTATACGATATGAAAAGCCAACGAGTAAAGGTTTAAGAGGGATTTGAAAACAGGAAGTGAGGAGGCCTGTCTGACCTTTAAAGGCAGCTCGTTCCAGAGCTTGGGGCAGCAGCGGCAAAAAGCTCAGTCACCTCTGAGTTTTAGCCGTGTCTTAGGGACCGCTAGCAGCAACTGATCAGCTGATCTTAGGGATCGAGGCGGACAGTAAGGCTGAAGCAAGTCAGAAAGATAAGGAGGGGGAAGGTCGTTCAGGCATTTATAAACAAGTAACAGAATTTTAAAGTTAATTCTGTATTGCACTGGGAGCCAGCTAAGAGTGGTAATGCAGTTAGTGTTCAGTTTGCGTGCATTTCACCCTTTGGGTATGCTTTGTGGAATGCATGCTATTTTTTCTGTCATTTGCACAGGTTTAGCGGTTGCAAAAGCACTGCAATCCTTTTCAGGATCTGGCCCATATTTTTTTACCCTTTCATGAGGCCAAAACACAGATCTAATGATGTCTATTCTAAAGATTAGGTGAATCTATCACATCTGAAAAAGAGGCTCATAAGAGGAAGGCCCATATTTGCTCACAGAGAAGTCATTTTGAAGCAGCAGACAGAACCAACAGATGCCAATTTGAGAAATAGGGAAGGGAATTTAACACAATTAAATACATGAATAAACAATATTAAATGTTAATAAAAGGAGATGGAGCTGTCAAGAAGAAGGGATGGAGCATTTTGGTTGGAAGGAGGAGCTCCGACCAGAGATAAAAAGCGATGTATTGACACTCAGCAGTGAGTTTTTGGTGTGTTTGGTACCACGCTTCAACTCCATCCACAAGTTTGTTAAATATTCTTTTTGAGCTTTAATAAACTGGAAGCACTTGGAAATCCACATGTTGTGCTTTTTTTGGGGGAAGTGGAGCTTAAATTGGAATTAAAAACATTTCCTTACTTTTGAGGATAAAGACTGTAGATTGTAATATAACTTATTCCTTTCTTGGGATTAAGGAGTATAAAGTGGAATATACATTTTTTTTCCCTTTCTTGGAGAAAACCATCATAATGGTGTTTAACATTGCAGATGTCTTAAAGTTCCATTTTTCCTTCCATTTTGAGGGAGTGTGTTTTCTATCTATATCTTGTCAGAGTGTGTCAAAGACACTACAAGGACTTTTCACGCTCTGCTGCCCTTTGCTTCACCTGGCTCAGTGATGCCGTACCTGACGCTGGACTACATCTGGCGGCTTCTCCCTCCACTGTGCGAACCGCATCATGGAGCTCTCAGGGAAATCCAACGGTGGTGGAATATGCTTTAACATAAACAACGGTGAGTGCACATCTGTCACAGTTCTGTCTGTACTGTATTCGTCTTCATCATTTCTGGAGTTTACATCCTCCCCTAAAGCCAATGTGAGTGAAGTGCTGCAGACTCTCCCAGAGCAATTAAATGGCTTTACAGCTGAATACTTGGACTCACTCTTTATTTTCATGGGGGACTTTAATAGAGCGAAATTAAATCACAAACTTCTAAAATTTAAACAGCATACCAGCTGCCCCGCCAGAGGCAGCAACACATTGGACCACTGCTACACCATCAATGAATTTATACCACTCTGTTCCTCAGGCAGCTTTGGGACACTCTGACCACAGTTTGGTTCATCTCACTCCCCACTTACAGGCAAAAACTAAAATCTACAAAGCCTGTGGTGAAAACTGTGAGAAAATGGACAGGGTGAAGCAGGAATTACAGGCCTGCTTTGCCTGCACAGACTGGAGTGTTTTTGTTGAGGCTGCAAATGACAAACTGGACAACCTGACACAGTAAAAGCCCACGTCTGCTTCTGTGGGGACATACTGTACCAACTAAAACATTTCAGACTTCAAACAATAACAAGTCATGGTTCATGACCAGGATGCATCAGCTCCTCCAGATCAAGGAGGAGGCTTATGGGAGTGGGGACAGGGTCCTGTCAGACAAGAAACAAACTGAGTGAGATCAAAGCAGCCTAGAGGAGCTCCTCTGAGAAGCTGAAGAACCAGTTTTCAGCTAATGTCTACTTAGCTGAAAAGGAGGGCCTGTGAGATACAAGGCAAACAAAGACGCCCCCCTCCCACACACACACACACACACACACACACACACACACACACACACACACACACACACACACACACACACACACAGACACACACACTGAGAATGTGTGAAGAGGATCAGGAAACCAGGAAAGCACCAGGCCCAGGAGTGTCACCCTCCTGTCTTAAAGTCTGTGCTGACCAGCTGGTGCCGCCCCAGTCTTCACCAGGATCTTCAAATCCTTCCTGAAGCACCCTGTTTACTCACGACTATGTCAAGTTTGCTGATGACATCTCATCATCATCCTCACCTGTCTGGTGTCATGATGTGAAGACAGCCTGCTCTCAACACCGACAAGACAAAGGAGATCATAGAGGATGGAGAGGAAACCTCCTCAGCCAATATTCATCTGGGAACTTGAGGTGTGGTAAAGCCACACAGCTGATCAGGATGCCTCAGCAGCGGCTGTGCTTCCTTACAGCTACACCGAAAGCATCTTGACCAGCTGCATCACCATGTGGGATGGCAGCACTACTTGCTCTGGACTGCAAACGTCTGCAGAGTGGTAAAGACTGCTGAAAAGATCACGAGGACTCCACTGCCCTCTCTGCAGAGCATCTACCACCACAGAGTCCACAGGAGAGCTGCCTCTGTCCTCAGATACCCCTTTTCCACCAAGCTGGTTCCAGGGCTGGTTCGGAGCTAGAGCCAGCTTAGCACCAGTTCTTTGGTTTTCCACAGACTAAGCACCGGTTGCTGGCTCTCAAAACCGGTGCTTGGCAAGCACCAACTCTTTGCTGGGCCAGCAGAAAGAACCACTTTACGTCGGGGGCTCCGGGCTTACGTCAGGGGGTGGGGGCGGGTAAAAACACAGAAGCAACAAAGCAGAGTAAAAACACGAAAGCACTCTTACCCGTCTTCTCAAGCGTGATTGATGTTCGTTGCATAGTCGTCAAGCAACATTAACTTGCTGGATCGCCAACTTTTGCTCTACAAAGGAATGCTCGAAAAGCCAACAGCAACACTTGAACATAGCGTAGTCCTCCATCTTTGTAGTGGCAATGGAATTCGGCGCTAGTTGTTATGGGAAACTAGCGTGGCGTATACAGGCGTATACATCGGCGTGATGTCATAGCCCTCTGCCCGGCACCCGTTTGTGGAAAAGCAAACGGTTCTTAACCGGTTCGCAGTTGAACCAACTGCGAACCGGCTCTAGCACCAGCACTAGCACCAGCCCTGGAACCAGCTTGGTGGAAAAGGGGTAAGAGATCCCACACCCCCAACATAGATGGTTCACACTCTGACCCTCAGGCTGGAGGTACAGGAGTGTGAAATGCAAGACCTTGAGACAGAAAAACTTTCTTTCCCACTGCCATCAGACTCTTGAACAGACGACAGATGTCTGCAATAACCTCAACGGCATAGCTTATTTGCACCGACAAAACAGCTTGTGTACTTTATGTTGGATCTTTGCACAATATACATGTTAACAGAAATGTACAGAAATCCAAAGCCTAATAGTTCCATCCTTAATAGTGATAATAACTTCATACATGCATATAGTCTGAATCCATCTTCATCTTGTTTATATCTGGACAGTATTCTTTTTATTTTATTTTATCTTATTTCAGATTTTGCTGTTATTTAGTATTATTCATTATCTTTTTGTGCTACTATTTAAATCTTTTACTTTTATACCTCTTAACTGGCATTCATTGTGGACAGCAGAGTAGGAAATTTATTGTGCAGGGAAACATGTTTCTGAATGTACAAATGACAATAAACACTTTGAATCTTTGAACATTTAATATTAAGGGTACATATTCTGTTTTTACTAGGTGCATATATATTAGGGGTGCAACAATACATGTGTCTGTATTGAACCGTTCGATACAGTGGCCTCGGTTCGGTACACTCTATGAACTGAACAATATGCAATTTTGCATTTATTTATTTGATCAACTTCTGCTGAGGTGCTATGCGCTGAAAGTTTAGTGAATCTGCGTTCGACTACTCCGGGCTGCACTGTCGAGCACAGATCCGCTGATCTGCGCTTGCAGTACCTCCCCTTTCATTTGGCTAAGCTGCTGAGACAGAAGAAGCTACATACGCTAGGGCGCTGCAACATGGCGAGTGCTTTACCTTCAGCTGACATTGAAGACCCCCCACTATCATTCAGATCTGATATTTGGGACTACTCTAGCTTCCGTGTTAAATTTGACCCTGACGGTAAGCGTGTCATGGACAAAAACACAACAGTATGTCGGAAGTGCAACTACGTCGGGGGAATCAACAACATCAACAACAAACCTCAACATCATCCCGGTGTTAAAACAAGTGGAACCAGACAGAAACAACAAGCAGCACACATACTACAGACTTTACCTGGGTCATTAAGACAGCCATCAGCACATGATTCAAAGAGGGCAAAGGAAATCAACTGGGTAATAGCTACTTTTATTGTTGTCAACATGAGACCCTTTTCTGTTGTGGATAATGCCGGGTTTCAGTACATGGTACGGACACTTGATCTACTTAGCGAGTTCTTTGTAATATTTACTCTGCTGCTAAGAATGCACCACATAAGATGGGTGAGTTCTCTATTAGATACATTTTTTTTTTAAATTATTCTTATGTTTATATGGTGATGTTTTTGTTTTTTATAATATTAAGTCTGCGCCAAAGAATGTGCCTGGTTTAGCTGCAAGAGTTACATTTAATTCAATTTAATGAAAATATACTCTGAGTTAAAACAAATGTTTATTTTAATAAACCACAAGTAAAAAAGGCATTGAAATTTCTCATATTTTGTATCCAAAAAGTATCGAACCGTGACAGAAATGTATCGAATGAACCGAACCGTGAATTATATGTATATTCTAATACTCTATTATGTCAATGTCAACATTTACTGCTGTTATTCTGTGAGCAACACCACCTGCTGAAACCAAACTCCTTAAATGTTGTGATTGTACTTGGCCAATAAAGTGGATTCTGATACTGACCTTTTTAAGTATCTTCAGATAAGAAGTTTTATAACAAAGACACAGAACTCCGTAAATCTTCCCTGCCAAAAATTTTGGAAAAATAGGTTTAAACCATTATTGAGCAGCTGGATTAATCTCAAAGTTTCACCAGATTATCATAGTAACAGGAAAAGAATCTTAAGAGGATAAAAGAAGGTGTTAGATATTAATGAAGAAATCACTGTTGAACAGTGGCAGGACATGTTTCCATTGTCAAGCACAAACAATAAATACAAGACTCCTCCAGTACAAATGACTGATGACAACATACTTCACTCCAGAATCACTGCATTGTATTTGTATTTGTACACCAGATACTTGTATCAAAAGTGGTATACGTAAAGGAAGCCTGTTTCACTGTCTATGGGAATTCACCTCCATTCAAAAACTTTGGAGGGAGATTGTAACAATTATGTCCATCTTTATTAAGAAAAAACTTCCATTATGTCATAAACTTTGTATGTTTGGATGTTTCCCAACAAGCCAAACCATAGAAACAGAAGTTAGAAGATGGCCATGTTTTGCCTTCTTTGAAGCTACAGGTAAATTGTACTGTCATGGAAACGCTTGGGAAAATATTTAGGGCTCATTTATGGAATTTCTGGAGGGGCACGATTTTACTACAGCTTTGTACTCTTCTGCTTTTATGCATAATTATATTTTTAACTCAGAATTTTCTTTTTTTTCCATATAATTAATGATCACATCATGAAATACTGGAACATTCTGCTGTGGGGTACAATCTGTGTCCATCTTTGCATGTACATGGTTGTCACTCCTTATTTTTATTATTTTCATTTCCTTATAAGCCATGATGAGAAACGTAACTATACCACTGGCCTTTTGTACTTAATGATGTCCCTTGTTTTGTTTGGTGTCTTTGTAATTTTTAATAATCAAATGATTATTAAAACATATGGTTAAAAAAAATTGTCAGTCATCAGAAAGGCATAAAGGCAAAACCCTATAGCCTGTCAATCATGGTTAAATGGAAAAATTGACTAAAAAGACACTCTGTTCGCAACTAATGCACATAGGAAATGTAGCTTAAATTCAATAATGTCAGTATGACTCTTACCTCAACAGAGATTCACGTTGATTGAACAAAATCTTAGTTCAGTCAGTCAACTCACGTTCAATTGTTTTATTGTTGCTGCAAATACATGTTACAGGTTTGGCGTCCAGGCTCCAGTCTCATCACTCCTTTGCAGAAATGTTTACATGAAGGCATGGAGGAGTGATGAGCAAAACATATGAGAACACCCCCAAAACATAACTGATAGGAGCCTGGCGCTGCTGATGAGATCTATGTGTGGCTATTCCCCCCAGCGCCTGCTGTGAGAGGAATATACTACCTAGTGACTACTATGTGTGGGCCCAGGCACCAGCCGCCGTGTCGCCATTCCCCCCAGCGCCCGCTGGGAGGAATATACTACCTAGTGACTACTATGTGTGGGCCCAAGCATCAGCTGCTGTGTCGCCATTCCCCCCAGCGCCCGCTGAGGGGAACATACTACCTAGTGAACTACTATGTGTGGGCCCAAGCACCAGCCGCTGTGTCGCCATTCCCCCCGGCGCCCGCTGAGGGGAACATACTACCTAGTGAACTACTATGTGTGGGCCCAAGCACCAGCCGCTGTGTCGCCATTCCCCCCAGCGCCCGCTGAGGGGAACATACTACCTAGAGAATGCAGATGCAAGCATGATGAATTGGTACATACTTAACCCCAGCACACCACCTGATATGCAATACAGAGTTATGTAGCAAGTGGATACGATTTTAAATACTAAATGCAGGAACTTATGAGCTTTGAGCAGACAGGATGACTTTCTCATGAAGTCTCCTTAGCGTTGCAGAAAAGCACACCACCTGATCTGCAGTACAGAGTTATGCAGCAATTGGATGCAATCTTTCAATATTAAATGCAGGAACTCATGAGCTTTGAGCAGCCAGGATGACTTTCTCGTGAAGTCTCATTAGCGTTGCAGAAAAGCACACCACCTGATATGCAACACAGAGTTATGTAGCAAGTGGATACGATTTTTTAAATACTAAATGCAGGAACTCATGAGCTTTGAGCAGACTGGATGACTTTCTCATGAAGTCTCCTTAGCGTTGATGAGCAGAAAGCACACCACCTGATATGCAGTACAGAGTTATGCAGCAATTGGATGCAATCTTTAAATGTCAAATGCAGGAACTCATGAGCTTTGAGCAGCCAGGATGACTTTCTTGTGAAGTCTCCTTAGCGTTGATGTGTAGAAAAGGACCAGCGCGCCAGGGATTGCAGTGTGGAGGTAGGCAGATGAAGCGATGCTGTCATGGTTACACCAGTCCTCAGGAAGTGAGAGGAATAGTGTCCAGGAGGCAGGCCACAGCTCAACAGAAAACTCGCAGATTGAAGAGAACCAGGATCTCGTCATAGGTTTGTGACCGTTGATGAACCAGGGGATGATGGTTGAGAAGGGGAACAATGATGCAGATAATTCGTCATAGAAGAGAAAGGACAAAAAAATATTTTTTTTAGTTTTGCAAATTTGATATGAGTGCATTGGTGAGATCTGTCAGATTTGAGTGCTTCAAGGATAAGGCATACATGTCCTTTCTATTTTCAAATCAGAAAAGGTGAGATCATACTGAGGATTAAAAGAGACCTGGTTCAGAGCAAGCATCACTACTGGGTAAAGCTAATAGAGGGCAGTGGATTTAGGATCCTTGAGGGTCAGTATTTTGTTCGCCAGACATCTACAAACCACTCATTATAGAAACCACCAAAATCAACAGATGAAGCAGCGTCAGTATAAAGCTGGAGAGAATCTAAAGACTCAACATAGTCAAAGAAAGAAATGCTATTCCATTCATTGCAGAGCAAAGACCAAACTGCAGATTTGAACAACAGCCTTCATTAATATGCTCTGTCTTTTGGACTGTGGCTGGCGGAGCAAAGCAAAGGTAGTTTTCACATGTACAGAATTCAGCATTGAGCCTCATAAGGATGTAAAGTGCTAAGGCTACTAAGACAGCAAAAGGTTACTTAACAGAGAAATAACTCTGAATGCCACTAAATGCCAAAAGATGCTACCGAGATGAGTGGAGTGGAATGACTTGAAGGCATCTGTATTGTCTGCTTCCCCCAGCCATGCACCAGCCACAGCTGATTAATGATTGCACAGCGTTATCTACAGAAGCGTAGTATAAAGAGAATGATTCAGGTGGAATTAGACTGAGGTATCCTGAGGAGCTGAGAGATGTGAGATATTTTAGAGTGAATATTCCTTGTCAAGACCCCCATAGGGCTCACCCTGAAATAGAGAAGGGGGATTTTGAGAAAGGACCAAACATGCAGCCTTTGAAACTTCTTTTGATGGAGCCTGTCCTCTATTTCTGGATCTAGCAGGGCTGACTGAAGATTTTCAGACAGGGGTTATTATTTATTTAATTATTCAATTATTATTATTATTATCATTATTATTCTTATTCTTAAGTGATATGTTTTTATATATATATATATATATATATATATATATATATATATATATATATATATATATATATATATATATATATATACTTTTTTTTTATTATTTTTTTTTAATTTGATTAATTTATTTTTTATATTTTTTTTTTATTTTTTTATCAAATTTTTTTTTTTTTTTTTTTTTTTTTTTTTATTTATTTTAAACTTTATTTAACCAGGTTGGTCCCATTGAGATCAGCAAATCTGCAGCAAACACAGACTCAACGGTACAAGGAAGAGAGAAAAACAATAAAAGCCATCAGTTAAGCTGTGACATTCAGAACTCTGTATTCCAGAGCTTTCATTGCAGATTTAAAACATTCAGAGATGCCGAGCTCTGCCGCTTAAATTCAGTCTGCATATTATTCCATGCAGAAGGTGCAGAGAAGCTAAAAGCCCCTTTCCCAGATCAGTTCGGACTTTGGTGACAACAAACTGCATAAAGCTCAATGATCTCAGGTTATGTAGTCCATCCATCAAGATTAATAAGGAGGACAGATAGTCAGCAATTTTATCAACAATGGCTTTGTAAATGAACACATACCAGTGCCCACGTCTACGTGCAATTAAGGAAGTCCAACTGACTTTAGATTATAAGTTCAGTGATGAGTCAGAAATCCACAGTTTGTGATAATTCTCAGAGCTCCATGATAAACACTGTCCAACATTTAAAGACTGAGCAGAGGCACTCATGTATAAAACATCAGCATATCAAGAGAGGTAAATTTAGACTCAATAATTCTCTTTTTAACAAAAGAGAAACAGGACTTGTTTCTGTGATAATAACCAAGAAAAACCTTCAGCTTTTTAGCAGCATGCTGATTATGCTCTTTAAAAGCCATATTCCCTTAAAAGAGAACCACTGTAGGAAAGACCTGACTTATAGCTAAGTAGGTGACAAATTCCTCTCTGCGTTGTGGATTTACTTAACAATGGTGTCTCGAAACACCACAGGCCTCTTTAAATTCTGCCAGAGTAAGGAACTTGAACATTCTTGGATCACTATCCTTAGCTTTATCTTTACCTTTGTGCTGTAAAATTATTAACTGTTAATACTGATTATACCTCCATCTCATTCAGAGTCTCACTTTACTTAATTGTTACTTATTTCTTTCATAAGGAAGTTGATATTGCTTAAAGGAACTGCATGTTACAACCCCTCTCTTTTCATTGGTTGTATTTATTCCATTGTACTTTATTTTAACTCTGCTTTGTTTTAGTTTAGTTAAATTAATGCTCCTTTATTCTAATGTCTTAATCAGATATTTCCACTGCCATAGTGTGTATGAGAGCAACTAAAACGACCGAATTCCCCTTGGGGATTAATAAATATTACTGAGTCTGACTTAGAACTACTGAAAAGTCTTCACACCTCGTACTGTATCTTTGTATGCAAATTCAGAACCATACAACAGATTCTTCACCAAAATAATATTATGACCTGTTGAGATAAGAGCAAAGTTTCATAAATTACTTTAATTAATTATGTACTAAGGTCTATGATTAACCATAACATCTCAGATGAATGAATAAAATAGATAAAATATGATTAAAATAATGATACGAGCAGATGATCTAATATACCCTGAAGAAGACACAATTCAATCATTGTGTCAAATGCTAAAGATTACGGAATGAGATTACCCGAGCAGATTTGATTCCTTAGAGAACCAGGAATGGCAGCAGCAACAGGCTGGAGCTGAGAACCCATGGCAGGATTGGAACTGCAAATCCCAGGGTCCTTTGCGGTATGCCGTCAACCGGGATGCAACAGGTGTCGGGCGTAGCTATGGAGACGGGAGAGGGACCCAGGCGGCTCACATGGCGCGGCGTTGTTTCCATGGTGTTCAGCGCTGATTTAACTTCGTGCAGACCGGGCGGACGCGTCTGTGGAGAAGCTGGAATCTGGCTGCTTTGCTTGGGAGGCAGCGCCGGGCTCCAGCTCAGGAGGGACGATGGCAGTGCGCTTTACCTGGCGCATACCTTCCCCCCGGAAGGAATCTGGAGTTCTGCTGGATCATCAAACAATCGAAAACGTCTTCGTGGCTGAAGCCGGCTGGCGCGGTGATGTTACGGGCGTAGAGCTCTTCCAAGAGGCGGCGCACGGATCATCCGGAGGGTTGTTTGCGGATGTGCGGGAGATCTGGCGAGGACGAACGGGTCCGATTCACTCGCAAAGCGAACTTCAGGGACTGAATCTGGGGTTTCAGGATTAAGCCCAGCGCCCTCCCATGACCGCTGAGACTCACTCACTGAATCGGAGACGACGAGAGACATCAGGATCACCGGAGCAAAAGGTATGATGACAAACGCATGAGAGAGCAGCTGAAAGAACACGCAGCAAATCAGTGTCTGGCAGCATAGACGTTTGCCGAGCAGAGGGAGAGATGGGTAAACTCCCAGTTTAAATACACCGCCAAATTGAGAGGTGGAGAGTGTGATTGGAGGATTGATGTAAGGAGTGTGACGTATGATATGTGAATGTGACATGTGAATAGCAGCGCTGCTCGAGTTGTCTGCCTGAACTAGCTCGCAGGCTTCGCTTCATTTGGTGTTGTCAAGAAAACTTTGTCCTCTAGAAAAGCAGATGATGGTGTGAGCAAGGGAATGAAATGGTGAATGGATAGCAAGAGGTCCTCTGACTGTCCTTTTTACAGGGCAGGGGATCAAGTCTAACCAGTTGGGTCTTAGCCACAGGGTTTTCAAGCCTCAAGTGACACATCATACATGAAAATGTTTGAATACCGCCCACCGAGATACACTGCTACATATGTTTTAAAAACTTTAGCAAGAAGCTCTGAGCATTACAGAGCTCCTCTGAACAGGAGCTTGATGCTATCCAGCCAATAAGGTCAACTACTCGTCAAAGAAAGAAAAACACAATGGCCACTGAAATAAGTTGAAACTGACAAAAATAAAAAATAAAAACTCACTGAAAATTAACTAATGAAAATCAGACATTTCTTATGAGTTGTGGTTCAACAGAATCATTAAAAATATTAAAGCTGCAAGCAGCATTGGATGGGTCCTCGCTGTCTCGCAGGTCCCTCATGGCCCGTTGACCTCCGTTGTTAATGATCGTCAAAGTTCTGTTAAGAAAAATGAATAAACATTATACAAATATGAAAGACACACTCCAGAGCATGGCGAGGGCCAGAAATGACAACTGGCGTACTAGGACAGGCTGCTTTTGTTTCTAAGTTGAGGTGCTTTTCTGCTCTTGAAGGGGTTTCCTCCTTCTTTTTTTTTTTAAAGTATATTTTTGGGCATTTTGTGCCTTTATTGATAGGTGAGAGACAGTGGATAGGCTTGTGAAAGGGGAAGAGAGAGCAGGGGAAGACACTCTGCAAACTGGACACAGGCGGGATTTAAACCTGGACCGGCAGAAGCATGTACATGGGGTACTAACCACTATGCCAAACCAGCACCCCGGGTTTCCTCCTTAAGTAAACAGTACCCGAGGCAGGCAGGCCATTTGATGCCCCCTGTTAAACAGAGACAGCAGCACTGCCCCTAGTGGATGGAGGCGGGGCTCTAGACACGTGAAAATTCTCAAACTGTGTGTGTGTGAATCTCTGTGAAATTGTGTTACGTTTGTCTCAAAAATAGATGCACATGCTGGTTGATTCACGAGCGATGCTTTAAATGCTTCACAAGTAAAACTGAATATTTACAAATGATAAGTCATGATAAATGCTCTCACAAACTTTAAAAATACGTATGAAAGTCGTGGGTATATGTCACACAATACCCTCAGGTTTTTTTTTTGTACCAGCAAAATTAATCTTCCCACTGTTAAAAAAACTACCACAGCAATGTCAGTTTCAAAGGTTTATTAGAAAACAATCTTCCCAGCTCAATGAGGATCAGTCACATTAAAATGAGTGCTTTAGAAGTATTTCCTCCAGCTAAAAGCAACTTTTTTATAACAATATAATAATAAAAAACATGAGCAAGAGTCCTAAAAAGTCCAAATATATCTAAAACCCGTTCTTGCTTAACAGTCTTTTCTTTTTAGGAGCAGATGAAACAAGTCTGTCTTACAGCAGTACAGTTTCTTCCTTCGGCCTCCGTACCTCCTGGCCACCTCACTGTTGCTCCCTGTACAACAGCGTTGGCTCGAGAAACGCCTCCCTGCACTCCTGACAGCCTGCTCCAGTCCGCGTTTCCCCCCTTCACTTCAACCGGCAGCTGTGGAGAGGAAGTGGCCGTCAGTGACGCATCTTCACTTCAGATCGGGCAGCACACACACAATTCACCAGTAGACTGGCCACTTTCCTTCACTTATCTCTTTTAAGGCGTTGTATCCGTTTCTGCATCTCTTCCTTCCCAATCCTCCGTCCACCACCGGCTCTCTTTTCGTCCTGCAATCTTTCCTCTGCTCCTCTCCATTCTGCTCTACTCTCCAACTGGCGTCCTGTCGCGTCCGCGCCTCCCCGTCACACCTGTGCGTCCTCTTTAATCAGTTCGGTGTGTTGTCCATGGTTAGTCACGGGTGCACAGTTAATCAGTCTCAGGTGCAGTGATTAGTTGTGTCTAAGTTCACAGTAAAACCATTAAAACTAAAAAAAAACAATGATTAAAATAGCAAATAAAAACCACTCAAACCCATGCAAATAAAAGTAAGACACAACTTATAAACTCTAAAGATAACTGGCACTGTGACATTTCCCCCCATCTTTAACAGTGGTTGTCCTAACCACTCATTTGTGTCCATACCTATTTGGTGCGATGCCAAAATTAGCTCGTTGTGAGTGACGGGGCTCACCACTGGGGGCTGCTGGTACTCTGGGAGGATCAGGTGGGTCAGCTTGAGCAGGGTTAGGAGCAGATACAATCGGCTCTTGGGTAGCATTGATGATCAGCCCAGGAAGCCACCATGTAGGAGGGGGCAGACCAGTGGGCTGGTCGACTTGTTGGTGCTTCAGCTCCTTGTCTGGTTCTTGGTGGTTCTGCAAAACATTCAGAGGGCAAGTTCTGAGGTTATTACGGTGCACAGTTCGGGTTGGTCCTTCTTTCCCTTCTAGCCGGACAACATAGGCTGGGTGATTTTCTCAAAGCTGTCTGACCACCACGAAGGGCTCAGGGGCCCATCTTGGAGCCAGTTTCCCTTTCGCTCTTCTGCGGAAGTTGCGAACCAACACACGTTCACCTGGCAGCAAAGTTGACTGCCTCGCTCGTGATTTATAGCGTACTTGGTCTCTGTCTTGCCTTTTCTGAGAGTGTTCTTTTGCCACTTTGTAAGCTTTGTTGAGGGCCTGCTGGTGCTTTTTCACCCAGTTTGGCATACTGCAGGGCTCTATGGGAGGACTCAGACCTGTTGCCCAATCCACTGGAAGATGAGAGTGTCTTCCAAAAACCACAAAATGTGGAGTCATCCCAGTAGTACTGTGGGTAGTGTTATTATAGGCCTGGAGGAGGGCTGGCAGCTGCTCTGGCCAGTGGCCCTGTTCTTCCTCCAACAGGGAATTCAGTAACTTTAGAAGTGTCTGATTAAACCGTTCACAAGTTCCATTCCCTTGAGGGTGGTATGCAGTTGTTCGGCTCTTTTGGCAACCATAGAGCTGGCAAAGGTCACTCACCGGCGCTGATTCAAAAGCAGCACCTCTGTCTGACAAAATCCATTCTGGGCAGCCAAATGTCTGGATGAGACTGGAGTACAGAGTTTTGGCAGTAGTTCTGGCAGATTGGTCTCTGGTCGGAACTGCAAGGGCATACTTTGAGAACAGATCAATCATTACCAGAATATAGGGGTATTGGTCACCTGGGCGTCCCGGAGACAGATAATCTATCCCAACAACTTCAAAAGGGTATGAAGTAGGAATCGGTAATAATGGTGCTCTCACCTCAGGTCCAGCCTTTGCACACACACACTGAGGGCATGTTTCAGTCCACTCTTTTATGTCCTGTGTCATCCTCGGCCAGTAACAGCGGGCTGCCAGGGTCCGTTCACTGTTAGGGTGTCCCATTCCGTTGTGATAGTCTCTCCAAACTCCTTTTGTTTCCTGTTTTGGGATAATCACTTGGAGAAACTGAAGATTGGGGCCTCTTTCCATATGCAACAGTTTCAGTACACCATCATGCAGTACAATCCTGTCCCATTCCCTAAGCAATTGCTTCAAATACAGAGATGCAGAGTCACATACCCAGGGATGGGGCACTTGTTGATCCTTCCACTGCCAGATCTGAAGGAGGTCAGGGTCACGGGCCTGCTTCTTCCTCCAAGGGTGGTCAGTATCAGCCAGAATCTGGTTTGTCTGCACCAGGCTGGCTGGTTCACTCTGCTCTGGCAACCGGGATAGAGCATCTGCATTTCTGTTTTGGACACCTGGTTGATATTTGATTGTGTACCTGAAGTTTGCCAGTTGAGCAGCCCAGCGTTGTTCCACTGCTCCAAGCCGTGCAGTCTCCAGATGTACAAGGGGGTTGTTATCCGTGAAGACAGTGAATTCTGCACCATAAAGATAGTCTTTAAACTTCTCTGTGACTGCCCATTTAAGAGCCAACAGCTCCAATTTGAAAGAGCTGTAGTTCTGGTCATTTCTCTCTGTGGGGTGGAGACTGCGACTGGCATAGCGATCACTCTCTTTACCATCCTGTACCTGTGCCAATACTGCTCCCAGACCCTCAAAGCTGGCGTCAGTATAAAGCCTGAAGGGGAGAGAGAAATCAGCATAAGCAAGAACAGGTGCATTTAACAAAGCCTCCTTTAACCTGTCAAAAGCTTGCTGGCACTCTGAGGACCAGACGACAGGAGTCGTCTTCCTTGCTGTTGAGGCAGTACCATGGGTCAGGGCATTTAAAGGCATTGCAATTTTTGCAAAAGCAGGTGTAAAACGTCTATATAGCCAGCAACACCAAGGAAGGATTTTACCTGTTTAACAGTCTGAGGTGCTGGCCAGTCTCTCACAGATGCCGTCTGGGCTGGATCAGTGGCTACGCCATGCTCGCTGATCACATGCCCCAGATAAGTCACTTTTTTTTGAAACAGGTGGCATTTTTTGGGTTGGAGTTTCGGTCCATGTTGGTGGAGTCGCCCAAACACTTCTTCGAGGTGACGGATATGACTGTCAAAGTCAGGGGAGAACACCACCACATCATCCGAATAGATCAGTAAACAATCATTTACCAGGTTACCCAAGCAACGCTGCATGAGCCTCTGAAAGGTTGCTGGGGCATTACACAGGCCAAGTGGCATCCTTTCAAACTCATACAGGCCGAAAGGGGTGGTGAAAGCAGTTTTCTCTCAATCAGCGGGTTCATTTCCACCTGCCAATAACCACTGGCCAGGTCCATGGTAGAATACCACTTGGCGTCTTCATTCCAGTCAGTGACTCCTCAATGCAAGGTAGAGGGTAGGCATCTTTGTGGGTAAGTGCGTTCAACTTTCTATAATCGACGCAAAATCTCCAACTCCCATCTTTTTTCTTGACCAGCACAATTGGGGCTGCCCATGGGCTCGAGCTCTCTCTCACCACACCAGTGTCCAGCATGTTTTGCAGCAAGGCCTGTAATTCGGCATACAGACCCGGGGGAACAGGGCGGTACCTCACACGGCTTGGAGGAGCCGAACCTGTTGGGATCTGGTGCTTGACAACACCCGTCCGGCCAAAATCTTCATCATGGCTGGAAAACACCTTTGTCCATTTCTTTAACAGGTTTGTCATCGCCCCCTGCTCCTCACAACTAAGGCCATCTCCCTGCAAAGACAACACCAGGTGAGGCTCCCCCATGTTTAAAGCTCTTGCTCTCCTTGTATGTCATTAATTTCGACCTCAGTTACCTGAGCCAGTGGTTGGCGTTGGGGAACCTTGACTGGGTAAGGGTTAGGGTTACAAACTCTACAAGATACTCTGCCCTCCTTCAGGTTAGCCAGGGTGCGGCCCACACACCAATCTGTATCACTATTGAGGAAGGGTTCTACCATGACATTACAAGACTTCTTAGGAACAGCTTCTGAGACCTGTAGCCATAAAACCATCTCTGATTGAGGTAGGATGATGACTGGCTGTTGTCGTGGCAATTTGGCGACTCCTTGGTAGGGGGGCGGAGGACACTCCGTAGCAACTCGCTGGCACTCTGCAAAGGCACGAGACCAGATGCTTCCTGCAGTTGGAGGCACTGTTGTTTTAAAGGCTGATAGCCCTGGATGGTTACCCTGGGTGAGAGCATGCCAGACAGGTTTAATAATATTCATTCCAAGTATGCCCTTCTCTGGGCCAAGGCATTTATCATCAACCACAATGACACCTTTCCCAGAAACCTCAACGCTTCCTACCACACAATCCACCAGAGTATAGCCAAGATAGGGGATTTCAAGGTTATTTGCTGCCCGCAGGGTCAGCCATGGGGTGAAATCAGCGCTTGTCAAGCAGGTTCTTTGGAGATACTTTTTATACAGGCTTTGGCTCAGCAATGTGACCTGTGAACCAGTGTCAAGCACAAACGGTATCTTACACCCATTCATTTTTACAGTTACATCATGACACTCACCCACCAGAGCAGACCTTGGCTGTGACATGGGCTCCTTATCCATACTGACTGCCCCCACCGCTTGGCCCTCAGCTGCAGGGGAGATCAAAAATCCTGAGGCCTGGATGAACGCTGGGGGCAATGGCGTTGAACATGTCCAGCTGTGCCACAACGCAGGCAGACAGGCCTGCCTTGTGCATCCCACTGATAGGTAGGACTTACTGGGCTTGTTCTTCGCCTCATTTCAGGGGCCCGTGATGTGGCTGTGCGATTGCTGGAATGAAAGGTGGTAGAGGTTAGAGGCCCTTCTTTTGGTGATAGATGTGCTTTTACCTCTCCCATTAGATCAGCTGAAAGACACTTGATCTGCTCCACTATCTCATTTCTCATTTTTCCCAACAACTCCTTTTGTGTCTCAGCTTGAATCTGTCTTTTCAGCTGCTCCATGTTGGCTGTTGCATTTCTTGGGTCAGCGACAGCAACCCTCTGTGACAGGATGCCATCTTCTCCCTCTTGTAATTCCAATTCTAGAGCCCGAGCTTCTTTGCACAAGTCGTCGAAACTCATACGTTGGTTCCGCCTTATCTGCCTGCTTAGCTCTTGTTTGACAGACCCCGGTTGAAGACCAACCATCAGTTGATCCAGCAGCAGGTCATCACTTTCTTCTGTTCCTTCTTCATCTCGTTCCTGCCATCTGCTGAAAAACTCTCTCAATCTGAGTATAAAAGCATTCACATTTTCACTGGATTGCTGTCTACAGTTAAAAAAACTAGCCCGCAACTGAGCTTTAGAAGCAGGTTTTGCGTACAATCTCTGTAACACATCAAGCACCTTCTGTCCAGTATTTTTGTCCCCAAGGCTAATAAGTTGTAGTTCACGTTTGGCTTCCCCTTCTAAAGCGCCTAAAATAAAGTCAGCCTGTTGCTGCTGGTTCAATCCTTGTGCCCTCAGCATGGGCTCCGCCTGAGCCTTCCATTCTGTAAGTTTTGTTTTGTCACCAGAAAATTTAGGTATCCAAGCAGCCCCCAGAAACCATGGCATAACAAACTGTGCAACAGTTGGAGAGCTAACACTACTGTGAGCTGGGTCCATTTTTTTTTTTTTTTTTTGAACAGTGGAGCTGGTATCCTGCCAAACAACGCCAAAAATTTTGTGCTGTCACACAATACCCTCAGGTTTTTTTTTGTACCAGCAAAATTAATCTTCCCACTGTTAAAAAAACTACCACAGCAATGTCAGTTTAAAAGGTTTATTAGAAAACAATCTTCCCAGCTCAACGAGGATCAGTCACATTAAAATGAGTGCTTTAGAAGTACCTTCACAACTTAAAGGGGAGATTGACTTGTGTTTGTTGTGCTCAAAGTCACTCATTGGAGGATTGTTAACAGTTCCAAAGGAAAAAGCACAGAGACAAGATAAGCTTTCTAAAGGAAAAGAAGCTTTGTTTTGGCCGCTTACGTGCTGGGCACATGAGCCTTAACTGCTTTAAACGGTTGACCCGCAGGAGTTGTGGTGAAACACATCCAAGTTCACTTCATATTGACAAAGATGACAAAGCCAACACCAACACAGAACCATCCAAGAAGCATGTTGCATGTAACACCTCAGCACCTCATGAAACTTGTGGTCAAACAGGGGCCAGTAGCGATCGTTGTTTTCTTTCTATCTTGCCAGTTCAAGTTAAATCAATCAAAGGACACCAGATAATACAGACGCATGCCTTCCTGGATCCTGGTAGTACTGCCACCTTCTGTTCGAGCATCTCATGAGAAAGCTCACTTTGGTTGGAAGAAAGGCTCACTTTCTACTGCAAACTATGGGGCAGGAAAGAGTTGTTCCATCATATGAGTGTGCAGATCTGGAAGTGTCTGGGTTGGAAACAAACATCTTTTACAAGTTGCCAGAAGTCCTCACACAGAATATGATGTCTGTGAGTGCAGACAACATAGTGACTGATGGAGATATTGAAAAGTGGCCATATCTGTCAAAGGTGCGCATGCCTCGTATACAGGCTGAGGTGGACCTGCTTATTGGAAGCAATGCACCAAAGATGTTGGAGCCGTGGGATGTCATAAACAGCCGTGGGGATGGTCCACATGCTATAAGGACAGCATTAGGATGGGTCATAAGTGGACCTCTGCACACTTCTGACAGCACTGTGGCATCAGATTTTCATTCAGCTTTGGTCAATAGGATTTCTAGGACAAGATTGGAAAAGTCATGGGAAACCATGATTTCAATGAGAGAGCTTCGGAGGAAAAGGGCTTTTCAAGGGAGGATGTACAGTTTATGGAATTAATGGAAATTTCTGCAACACTGGAGAATGGTCACTACAGTTTAAAACTGTCCTTTAAGAATGAAAATGTGTCCATGCCGAACAACCTCTCTGTGGCAAAACAAAGGTTGCTGAGCCTAAAGAGGGCATTTCTCAGTGAGGAGAAGTTTTTTGAGGAGTACAAAGCTTGTCTCAACGAGATGATTACTAAAGGTTATGCAAAGCCGGTACCTACAGAGCAGCTGGATTGTTGCACAAGGAAAGTTTGGTACATCCCACATCACGGTGTATATCACCCAAAGAAGAAGACACTGAGGGTGGTATTTGATTGTGGTGCGACATTCAAGGGAACGTCTTTGAATAAGCAGCTGTTGCAAGCGCCCAATCTCACTAGCACTTTACTGGGAGTCCTCCTCAGATTCAGACAGGAATCGTTTGCAGTCATGGGAGACATAAAGTCAATGTTTCATCAGGTGAAAGTGCCCAAGGATGACAGAGATTTCTTACGGTTTCTATGGTGGCCGGAAGGAGATCTGACCAAGGAGGTGTCCGAGTTTCGAATGACTGTTCATTTGTTTGGTGCTGTATCCTCTCCAAGCTGTGCTAGCTTTGCTCTGAGGAAAACGGCAGAGGACAATCAGTCCAGTTTTTCATCTGAAGTGGTTCAAACCATCGAGGAAAGCTTCTATGTGGATGATTGTTGAAGGAGTACAGGCTCGGAAAAGGAGGCGTCGCTCTTGGTCAAAGATCTTACTGCTCTTTGTCAGAAAGGAGGATTTGTTCTGACCAAATGGATGAGCAATAGTCGCCATGTGCTGCAAACTGTTTCTGAAGAACATCGAGCTAAATATCTGAGAGAGCTCAATCTTGATCTCGACAACTTTCCTGTGGAACGAGCTATAGGTTTGCTGTGGTGTGTTGAATCTAACAGTTTCAGGTTCAAGATGGATGTTCCTCAAAGGTCTTGTACGAGGCGTGGAATGCTATCAGTTTCAAGCTCTGTTTATGATCCCTTGGGTTTCTTGCCCCAGTTGTGCTGCTTGCTAAAATGATGCTACAGGAGCTATGCAGGAGAAACATTGGATGGGATGAAACCATACCTCGGGACATGCTGCATCAATGGAACAGGTGGATTAAGGACCTGAATGTTCTGTTTGAGTTTAAGGTGGAAAGATGTATTAAGCCTAAAGGATTTGGTGACCTGAAGCATGCTCAACTGCATCACTTCTCAGATGCTAGTGAAGAAGTAGGATATGGAGCTGTCACTTACCTCAGGATGGAGAATGGCAGAGGGGAAGTGCATATTGCATTCGATATGGGCAAGGACCGAGTTACACCTTTAAAGGCCATTACCATTCCTCGTTTGGAGCTCACTGCTGCTGTGCTGGCTTTTCATGTCGACTTGATGTTGAAAAATGAGCTGAGACTTTATCTGCAAGAGTCTGTCTTTTGGACCAATAGCAATTCAGTGCTAAAGTACATTTGGAACAAAGACAAGCGTTTTCATACATTTGTGGCGAACAGGCTCACGACAAAAAGAGAAACCACCATACCTTCTCAGTGGCGTTATGTTAGCTCAAAGGAAAATCCAGCAGAAGATGGGTAAGGGCTGGAAATTTCCTCCCAAACTGCAGATGGATTGACGGTCCCAAGTTTTTGGTTGGAAAAGAGGAAAGCTGGCCAATGAATGTCGTCGAGACTGCTCTCAGGGAAGATTGTGCTATATGCCTGCTTGAGCACATACACACATTTCTCTGAATTAACTCAATCAGCTGGCCTAAGTATGACACCACTCAGGTTTATTTCATGGAATATACGTGGAACTGGTTCCAGGGAGAAGAGACTGAAGATATTTAATAAATTGAAAGGTCTGCCGGCAGACATTATTTTGCTACAAGAGACCCATTTATCAGAGACAGCAGTGGGTTCACTCTCCACTGTACAGTTCCCTCATGTGTATTCAGCCTGTCTCAATTCCAGGCAAAGAGGTGTAGCCGTCTTAATAAGTAGGCAGGTAAATTTCACCGTTGAGAGCACAGTTTTGGACCCAGAAGGTCGAAATATAATTATAAAATTAGCTATTCAAAATATGAAGCTATGCATTGCTAACATTTATGGACCAAATGTTGATGTCCCCTTTTTTTTACTCCTTGTTCACCTCATTCTTTGATCACTTAGACAACACACTCATCATAGGAGGAGACTTCAACATGGCCTTGGACTCAGGAATGGACAGGCTGAGTACAACAGGAAACCATCGGCTCTGGCAATCCACTAAGGTTGTTAAACAATACATGGAGGATTTTGGTCTCTGTGATGCCTGGCGCTCACACCACCCCACTCTTAAAGATTACACATACTTCTCACTGGTGCACTATTCATATTCCAGAATAGATTTTTTTCTAGTAAGCAGCTCAAGAATGAGCAATATAATAGAAACTACTATCCATCTTATCTCCATCAGTGACCATGCACCAGTGTCATTCACACTAATTGATAAGAAAATAAAACCACCAATGCGTAGCTGGAGATTTAATACATCATTACTTAAAGATCCTAATTTTATCAGCTATTTTGAGAAAGAATGGTCTCTATATATAGAAAATAATGACCTACCAGAGACCTCAGCTTGTGTTCTTTGGGAAGCAGAAAAGGCGGTGATGCGAGGGAAAATGATTTCGATGAAGTCAATGTATTAACTTAGGTTCGGGAGCTGGACCACGCCACAAACCACACCTCCAATCAGCTGACAAGCCTACTTATACTCAGCCACGCCTCATCGCTCAGTTTGTCTGTAACTCTTCAAGACGGACAGACCACGCTGTATGCCGATCGCAGAAGAAACTGAACCAAAAGCAACCACTCACCATCAATCCCGGACTCCATATTCACGGCTCAGACGACGACTTAAACTTCTCCAACCAGGCACCCTCCTTTAACAGCCAGATTCCGGCCAGAGCCAGCCTCACAGCAGAACCTTGTGGTCCGTGTACTGCCTGCCAGTCATGTCCATACAACTTCCGACCAGGATACCCCCAACTCCCGCAAGGTCTGAAGGCTCGAACCCACGAGGATCTTCGGACAGGAGACGATCCACATAGCAGCCCTCCTCGCTACACTCTGACCGCTCATCTCCATTCAGCCGTGCATATCGGCGCCGCGCGCCCTCATCCCGACCGGCATCACACTCTCAGTCCAAATCGCCTCCAGGAAGTGGATCATCGCTTGCCTCCATTAGTTCCTGAAAACGAGGGGCATTCCATGCCACCGCACCGACCATAATCCAGGCTGATCCATCTCTGCTCAACTTCCATAAACACCGCTGCTTCATCTCACAGTCCCGCTTCCGGGTTCTCAACAGAGCCAATCATCGACGTTGCTGACGACACACGACCTCGCTGCCAGCCCGCCTCAACTGCTCCCTCTGCTGAGAATCAGGTCGTATTACATTCACTCATTGACTCACCCTGCACTCGCAGGCTCACTATCATCCCGTGCACATGCATCCTTCCATCCCGTCCCCTTTCCTCTTTTCTATCAGAACAGCAGCCACACCTTGCAGCGTGGCTCCTTTCCTCCTATCATAGCCAATCTCATGAGCTTCCCAGTAGCTAATTGCAGATAAATCAGTGCGGCTATTCTCAATCTACTCCATTTCCAACTAATATATCCTATCAACCCTCCCTTCCTCTCCCTTCCCCCTCCCTTCCCCATCACCCAAATGTATTTCTTTTACCTTTGTCAATCTCATCTCTACAGCTCCCTCCGTCGGGAATCAGGTCGTATTGCATTGACTCATCAACTCACCCTGCACTCGCAGGCTCACTATCATCCCGTGCACATGCATCCTTTCATCCCATCATCCCTTTCATCCCATCATCCCTTTCTTCTTTTATATCAGCACAGCAGCCACATCTTGCAGCGTGGCTCCTTTCCTACTGCTATAGCCAATCACATGAGTTCCCAGTAGCTCATTGCAGATAAACCAGTGCGGCTATTCTCAATCTTCTCAATCTTCTTTCCAACTAATCTATCCTATCAACCCTCCCTTCCCCCTCCCCACCCCCTCCCTTCCCCATCACCCAAATGCTTTTTTTTTTGTCTTTATCAATCTCTTCAAAAACTACAGTGGCTACAACAATAGCAGCTATGACTGCGGCTACAACTATAGCATTATGACTACAGCGGCTATAACCACATCCCAAACCACTACAGCGGCTCAACTTCAGCAGCACCAGCACCTCGAGCACCTCTAGCAACTCCAGCTCAATCACCACTCCAGCTGCTCCAGCACAGCTCCATCAGCTCCAGCAAGGCTCCAGCTCAGCTCCAGCAGCCCAGCTCTGCTTCAGCTGATCAGCTCAAGCGGCTCGAACAGCCCAAGCTCGGGTCCAGTACTGCTCCGAACGGCTCCAGCAGCACCAGCACAGCTCCAGCACAGCTCCAGCAGCTACAATAGCTACAGCAAAGCTCTAGAAGCTCCAGAAGCTCCAGCGCAGCTCCAGCAGCTCCAGCACAGCCTGAGCACAGCTCCAGCAGCCCCAGCGCAGGTCCAGCACAGCCCCAGTGCAGCTCCAGCACAGCTCCAGCACAGCACCAGCACAGCTCCAGCAGCCCCATCACAGCTCCAACAGCTGCAGCACAGCTACAGCAGCTCCAGCTACAGCTCCAACAGCCCCAGCACAGCTCCAACAGCTATTGCACAGCTCCAACAGCTATAGCACACCTCCAGCACAACTCCAACAGCTATAGCACAGCTCCAACAGCTATAGCACACCTCCAGCACAGCTCCAACAGCTCCAGCACAGCTCCAGCACAGCACCAGCACAGCTCCAGCAGCTCCATCACAGCTCCGGCAGCCCCATCACAGCTCCAACAGCTACAGCACAGCTACAGCAGCTCCAGCTCCAGCTCCAACAGCCCCAGCACAGCTCCAACAGCTACAGCACAGCCCCAGCGCAGTTCCAGCACAACTACAGCACAGCCCCAGCGAAGCCCCAGCGCAGTTCCAGCACAGCTCCAGCAGCTACAGCAAAGCTCCAGCAGTTCACAGCTCCAGCAGTTCCAGCACAGCTACAGCAGCCCCAGCACAGCTACAACAGCCCCAGCACAGCTCCAGCACAGCACCAGCACAGCTCCAGCACAGCTCCAGCACAGCTCCAGCAGCTCCAGCAGCCCCATCACAGCTCCAACAGCTACAGCACAGCTACAGCAGCTACAGCTACAGCTCCAACAGCCCCAGCACAGCTCCAACAGCTACAGAACAGCTCCAGCAGCTCCAGCTCCAGCTACAACAGCCCCAGCACAGCCCCAGCGCAGTTCCAGCACAACTACAGCACAGCTCCAGCAGCTACAGCAAAGCTCCAGCAGTTCACAGCTCCAGCAGTTCCAGCACAGCTCCAGCAGCCCCAGCACAGCTCCAACAACTACAACACAACTCAAGCAGCTACAGCAGCCCCAGCACAGCTACAACAGCCCCAGCACAGGCCCAGCACAGCTCCTGCAGAGCTCCCGCAGCCCCAGCACAGCTCCAGCAGCTACAACACAACTACAGCAGCTACAGCAGCTACAGCACAGCTACAGCACAGCTACAATACAGCTACAGCACAACTAAAGCAGCTACAGCACAGCTACAGCAGCTACAGCACAACTACAGCAGCTAAAGCACAGCTTCAACAGCTATAGCACAGCTCCAGCTAATCCAGCATCATCAGCACGGCTCCAGCAGCTTCAGCAGCTCCAGCAGCCCCAGCTGCTCCAGCAACCTCAGCATGGCTCCAATAGCCCCAGCTCATCTCCTTCAGCCCCAGCTCAGCTCCAACACTCTCAGCTTGGCTCCAGCAGGCTCAGTTCGGCTCCAGTCGCTCTAGCACAGCTCCAATTAGGGCTACGCATGACGCAGATCGATGCAGTGGGCTGTTTTCCACGTATAGCAGAAGCTGTCTAGCGGCAATCTTCACTGATCTCCCCAATCCAGCAAAAGATGATTCAAAGGAAGCAGTGTTTCACTTACTGTAGTGACATAGTCGTCCTATATATTAGCCGCTACTAGCTACAATTGGTCTCAGTGAAAGTTGAAGCGTACTTGCAAAAATCAGTGTCCAGGCTCCATTCAGAGCTAAACTTATACAATCAATAACAGCCACCTCCCCACCCCCCCACCCCCTCCTGTCATCCACTATCCAAACCCAGTTCTTCATCTATCTTCCACTCACTATTCACCCCTCCCGTCTTCATCCCTTCCCAACTTTGCCCCATCAACCTCCACTCCCAGAACCAGGTTCTGATCACTCTCCCACCTTTCTTCTCTCCTTCCCTCGCTCCCTTCCTCCCCAACTCAACTACCAGAATCTTCATCTCTCTCCCACCGGCCTCCCTCCCCACCTCCATTACAAGAACCAGTACTTTATCCCTCTTCTACTCTCCCACCCTCCATCACTCCCTCCCTCCCCACCTCCTCAACTCGAACCAGGTTCTAAATCACCCTCCCACCTTTCTCTCTCCCTTGCTACCTCCATTAACACCAGGATGTGGCCAGAAATGTCAACTAACTCAAGCCACTTCGTGCAAGTCCCTCAATGTAGCACTTTATAAACACTTTACACCTTATTGTAATCTATTATTAACATCCAACTAAATCCAAACCTTGGGTTAAACTATGCACTTGACGTATTCAGTTCTACGTGATGATATAACAATGCAATCTGACCAAAATATTGTAAATGGTAATCCATCTCGTAAGAGGGCTTCAGGCTTCAAGCTTCAGGCTAAGTCAGGATATTGATCAGTTGATTCAGTTTCAGTCTCCACCATCTGCCTGGACTCATCCACAATAACATCCACCATCTTTGGGGGCCAAAATTGTCAAGGAGTCGATTCTCACATACTCCTACATCTCAGAAGTCGAGGAGATTCCTTGCAAAGGGCCTATGCTTCCTGACCATCACAAACCTTCAATGTCGAGCTAGATCCATGGCTATGGACCTTAGTTTACCTCCAGGAAGTAATCCTCCACAATCTCACTCCACATCAGACTGACATTTGAGTTCCTATCAGTTCCTCTACTCCACCATAGCATAGGGCTGGACAATTAATCAGATTTTGATCGTGATTTAAATTTTGCCATCTGACAATCATAGAAACATTATAATCAAAGAAAAATGAGTAAAATGCCACACACTGTGGAGTGCCGTGTATGCAAGTTCCTGCGCTCCATAGTGCTTCTGCGTTCCATGTGCAGCCACAGCAAGCACGTGTGACTTATGTGGATCAATAATACTATATGTGCCACTCGCTGGTTCTTTAAATTGCGTTTAAATCAATACTGAGGTTTTTAAATAAATGAATAATTGTGTATATTAATTGTGATTTCAATATCACTTAAAATAATCTGGATTCTTATTTTTATCATAATTGTCCAGCCCTACCTTAGCATCAACTTCCATCCACGTTACTGAGAGTAAAGCAACTGTTCATAGCTTCTTCTGATTCCCACTCGGGACATCTCAACTCATCACATTCATTAGAACAACTTATTATCCGTGTCTGGCCATTCTCAGCTGATCTCCATTCAACATTACTCTTTTGGGGGTCAAGATCAGCTCGGGCAGAACACGATGAGACGGTACCCCCACACTGAGTCTCGCTCTGCCTGGCTTATGACGTCCTTCCTATCGGCTCATCTCTCAACAAATGTCATGTCACATGTTCATCACTGTCATTCCTCATATTCCTAAACCTTCAGTAAACCTTCAAACGTATACATTTGTGGTGTGGTCCTTGCTAGTGAAATGAAGTTAATGTATTAACTTAGGTTCGGGAGCTGGACCACGCCACAAACCACACCTCCAATCAGCTGACAAGCCTACTTATATTCAGCCACGCCTCATCGCTCAGTTTGTCTGTAACTCTTCAACCCACCCTCCCACCCTTCAATCACCTTATCCTAGGTGGGGGTAAAGATCAGCTCGGGCAGAACACGATGAGACGGTACCCCCACACTGAGGCCCCATCCGCACGAAGACAAAAGCGCTAAACAGTTTCCAAAACGATCGTCATAAAGACGAAGGCGTTTCAGAAAATGTGTGCGTCCACATGAATGCACTCAATACGCATCAAAACGCAGTAGAAACACATGCCAGATCTCTAGGGGCGCTGTAACAGTATGATGGAAACAAGTGGAAACAGATGAAAAAGCAGTGGGCATGCACACTTGCGGAAAAAGTTGAAAACAGAGATTGTGAAAAAGTGATCATAAAGTGCCGTAATGTGTCCTCGATAATTGTTTGTTCAACTCGGTGGTGATTGAGAAGGAGATTTTGCTGCAGCAGGGATAGTAGGGTCACTAGCTTCATTAGCACATATGCTACACCGTATGTCATATGGATGATACGCAGATTCGGCAAAGAATGTATGCGTTCAGACCTCGGTTTGGCTTCCTGTGGATGGGGCCTGAGTCTCCCTCTGCCTGGCTTATGACGTCCTTCCTAACGGCTCATCTCTCAACAAATGTCATGTCACATGTTCATCACTGTCATTCCTCATATTCCTAAACCTTCAGTAAACCTTCAAACGTATACATTTGTGGTGTGGTCCTTGCTAGTGAATTCTCATCACACAAGAAAAAGGAGGAGGAGCAGCGAACATCTGAACCTGAGTCAAGACTCAAATCGCTAGAAGAAGCGTATAGGGCAGCCCCTGCAGAGGACATACTGAACAGTATTAGGAAGGCTAAACTTGAGTTGAATGAAACAATTGAAAAGAAAACTCAATTTATGATGCAAAGACTACGCTTGGAAAAATTTGAACATAGCAACAAATCTGGTAGATTCCTAGCTAGTCAATTAAAGGCAAACAAAGAGAAAACAACTATCTCCTCTGTCAAGGATTCAGCAGGAAATATCACCCATGACCCTGATAGAATAAATAACATCTTTAGGGATTTCTATAAGACACTTTATTCATCACAAATTGAACCACCAGATAGCAGCATTGAAGAATTTCTTAGTGACATAAACCTCCCAAAATTGCAACCAGAACAGGGAATGGCTTTGGACTCACCCCTCACAATTGGGGAACTCCATAAAGCACTACAAGGCATGCCAAGTAATAAGGCCCCAGGTCCAGATGGTTTTCCAGCAGAATTCTATAAGGCATTCTGGACTGCAGTGGGACCCACTTTTTTTAAGATGGTGTCAGAGATCAAGGGAAAAGGAAAAATACCCAAAAACATGAATTCAGCTAACATTACCCTACTACTAAAGCCAGGAAAAGACTCCACATTTCCATCCAGTTACCGGCCAATTTCGTTAATAAACGCTGACCTCAAAATAATCTGCAAAGCTCTTGCCAAAAGATTAGAAACAGTAACTCCTCTTATTATACGCCCTGATCAAACAGGCTTTATAAAGGGCAGACATTCTTCCACTAATATGCGCAGACTAACAAATCTGATAGATTATGCCACCTCACATAATCTAGAAACCACAATCATCTCCTTAGATGCAGAAAAAGCATGTGACTGTGTTAACTGGAAGTTCCTATTTGCAACATTGAACAAATTTGGATTCGGTCCATCTTTTATTGACTGGCTGAAGAGTTTATACAATGACCCAAATGCATGTGTGAGGACAAATGATCAAACTTCTCCAAGCTTTGGTCTACAAAGGGGCACCAGACAGGGCTGCCCACTCTCCCCCTCACTTTTTGCTATCTTTATTGAACCCTTAGCAGCTAGGATTAGACAAACTAAAGACATTTAAGGTATTAATGGCAATAGTATAGAAAACAAGACTAGTCTTTATGCTGATGATGTATTACTTTTTCTCCAGAACTCTCAAACATCTCTCTCTCATACAATCACACTCATTAATAAATTCTCATCAGTTTCGGACTACTCCATTAACTGGTCTAAAACTACTGTTCTACCCATCAACTGCACATTCCAGAATATTCCAAATATTACACTACATTCAGGGGATATTAAATACTTGGGAATAAACATCACTCCTAGTATTTCTGAATTAATACAGCTAAACCATGTCCAGCTTCTAAAAATAGTTGAGGACAACCTCACTCGGTGGAAATCCTTACCCATATCACTCATGGGAAGAGTTGCCACCATAAAAATGATGGTTCTACCTAGAGTAAACTATCTGTTCCCAATGATCCCACGAAATCACCTTCCACCTGGTTTAAAACCTTAGACTCATTCATTAATACATTTTTATGGAAAGCCAAACCACCGCGTATTAGTTTAAAAACTCTACAAAAGACTAAAAACAATCGTGGTTTAGATTTGCCCAATTTTCACCTCTATTTCCTAGCAAACAGATTACAATACATATCAAAATGGCTAAATCCCAACCAACTAGATGAACCATGGCTTGATGTAGAGCAAGTACTATGAAATGACCTAGTTATTTCTAGTCTGCCATTTATAAGCCCAACTGTAAGGTATGAGAAATGTTTTAAAAGCATCAACATTAGTTCCACTCTGACAGCCTAGTGGGAGTTTCTGAAATTGACCAAATCTTCACTCGTTCCGTGTAAGCTTACACCCATCTGGAACAACCCCGACATCCTGCAAAATAAGAAAATGATAAACTTTCCTCAGTGGATTAATAAAGGGATCAAGCATCTCTGACATATTATTCAAAACATAAAATTCATACCATACGAGGAACTCACTGTGCAATATGAAATCAGCAGTGCCAAATTCCTAGAGTACCAACAAATGAAATCTATAATAAGCAAGAAATATAATCCCAACCAGCTGGACTTACAACTCCCTGCTCAGGTTGCAGAATTTATAAATCTCAAAGCCCCAAAATTGTTATCAAAAATCTATAGGCTACTGGTCAAGACAGAAGATTTAATCTCACTCCCAACGCTCAAGTGGGAAACAGATCTATCTAGTAGTTTTGATTATAGCTTTTGGTATCAAGTCTGTTAAAATACATTCAAAATTACTAAAAATTCAAATCTGCAACTTATACAGTACAAAATTATCCGCAGAATCCAGTACACGGGACAAAGAATGTTCAAGATGGGCCTAACACAATCGAATATTTGTTCACATTGCACCAATAACATACCAGATGACTATTTACACAGGCCACCACAGGCCGACGCTGGCCTCTGGAACTGGAAACATGGGGGGCTGGCGAGTGATCGGGCCTGGGTGGGTCAGGGGACATGGGTGGGTCAGGGACAGGGGTGGGGGGGTGGGGGGGGGGGATCTCCATGGTCCCCGGGGTCTGACCGGGGGGCGCTTGGGGCGAGTGCCGGCCCGCAGTGGGTGGCTGTCTGGGCTGGTTCTGTCCTCCTGGGTGCCGGCCTGGGCCCTCCCCTGCGGGGGTGGGTGGGTTGCCCTTGGGCTCGTGGTGCCCGTCTCCTGCCCCCCGCACTCAATCGGGGGCCCAGCGTCTGGCGGGGCCTGTGGGCCTTGGCCCCCAGGGCCCCTTACCCTACAGAGTCGAGTGTCTGCCTCCGGCTTCTCCTTGTCTCTTCTCCCGGCATTCTCCTTGGTTGGCGCACTCCTGGCTCTGTGGCAGGCTGCCTTTGCTCTGTCGAGGCGGCTGGCTGCATGGCGCTGGGGGCCCCTCTCAGTGTACATCTGGCCCCTAAAGGCAGTGGGGCTACATCTGCACGATCACTCTTTTGCATGATCACTAAACACAAAGCACAACTTAATCCAAACAATTTGCACTCTCAGCCATGCCCCTACAGATGCCGATATCTGTGTTTATTTATGTATATCTGTGTCTATGTGTATATATATATACATCTACAATTGTTGTTGCTGTGCTCGTTGTTGTTAACGATCTCTCCAGGTCTTCTCCCTTCAGGTGCTCCTTGTGTTTGTAGTGTCAAAGACCTCAGGATACTTTTTCTTTTCAGGTTCAGCAGCTGGATGTCTGGTTCTCCTGTTTGTATGCATCTGCTCAGTTATTGTGGTTGTTCTTCTCTGTTTTGTTGTTTCTCTCTCCCTTTCTGTCTATCTTTCTTCCCTCTCTCTTATCTATTTTCACCCTTGTCTGGTCAAGCAATAATTTTCCAACTTGGCAGTTTACGGTGGGGAAAAAAGCCAGCAGGGGTGTTGACTCGAAGAGAGACCAGTGACCTTGTCATAGCTCAGACCTCACAAAGTCTATTGTCCGATAAGATGACTGTACGGCCTTGAGAGAGAAAGTTTCTGTTCCAGAGCAAAGTTCACGGGATGAGGGAGTGGAGGGGGGGGATCGAGCCTGTGTTAGAAAACCTTCCTGGAGAGTAGATACATCTGCTCAAGGACAGACAGACGGGAGCCAGAACAGATAGAGATTAGGAATAATTTGGGTCAGACCAAGTGTAATTTTCCACCAGCATTTCTAGTCTTTTGGTCTCTCACGATGATGCTCTGCCGAGCCAAGCTGTCGGCTTCTCCAAGGTGTTGTCCTGCTTGCGACCGAGTTCGAGAATTGCATCAAGCTTGCGATTGACCTCACAAATCGTTTGAGTCTGAGTGTTAACAGGCCTGCACATTCCTTCGGTCATGATGGGCAGCTTCTCAAGAGCCAAAAATGCTGCCATCATCTTCTTAACTGCGCAATAGATCAGGAAACTGCTACCTTCAAACAGCAAGAAACCTGTTATCATAAATCCAATTATGTAGCCACATGATTCCTCACTTCTCCCAGGAGTCCATCGTGTACCCAGCTGGGAAAGTACCATCGGGACAGACGGATTCTGCCTTACCCTCTCTTCTCGTCGAGAAAATTTGGTCAACGGCCAGCTGATTAATTCCATCATTTTAGATTTCGAAAAGAAATGTAGAGAGAGGCTGCAACAGACTCAGAAAGCACAGCAGGGCAGATAAGGGCAGGGAGCAAAAAGAAAAGCATCCGCACCCGTTGAGAAGCAGAAGAGAAAGCCTTATAACCTTATAAAATTATAACCTTTTTTTCTAGTAGATGCGCAAGAGTAAAACCCTGATATTGAGACATTTCCGGTACAGCTTTAACTGGGTGCAGGTCATCCCAAACAAAACTGTCCCAGGAAATCAGGGTCGCCTGATCACCATACTGTTGACACTAATGTTAGCAGCTAACTAGCCAATTACCTTATTGAGACGACTGTCCCTCTTCATCAGAAACTGAATCAGCCACAACGTGCTTCCTTTTCAGATGCTTATGCATCCCCATCATACTGCCATGGAAGGCAAGTTCTGCCTTGCATATTTGTAATGCATAGTATTCTCTTTTGTTTTGGCAAAATGCCCCCAAACTTTCCATCTCCGTCCCTTTTTTTCTATACCAATGCTTTATTTCAATTCAGTATTGAACATATGCAGGAACAGAGCAAAAGGTGTACAAATAAAAGGGTAAATTACATGCAGACCATAAATTACAGGAAATAAAAAATAAATAAATTAAAATAAAAATATGTGCCAGGGTTCACATAATTAAGTCAAATTAAGATATTGAAATGGGAACATCTAATCAGTACATCATTGGTTAAGAGCACAGAATTGCAAAGAAAACTTTAACAAACTTAAGACAGGTGACCATAAGGCTTCATGTATTGACCTTTGACCTTCTTTCTCCATCATGAAAAAGCATCATCATTCACGCAGAGAGGTTGTTACTGCTAGCTTAAAAAATATCATAGATATGTTTTAAATCTCATAAGCAAAGGATGTACATGAAGCTCCACATCTGTACCCGAAAACTGCGTTCACACCAAACATGACTTCATGATTGTAATCACTTTGCCCACTGAAATCTTGTCTCGTGTCCATAAATATCTCATTTTGATCACTGGAGCCCGTCGCTGTGGCTTGGTGACGTCACGTCTGCTCAAGTTTTACAACAATCATATCATATGATAGGATTTATAAGCTGACATTATTTCAGCCGTATCCTATTAACTCACCAACTCAATAAAAACTGTCTGTCACGGGTACCACCACACACCGCTGATTGGCTGTTGCCACACAGCCGCATATAGCATGAAGAGATCAGCTGTTTCAATTTTGGCAACGCACAAGGATTGAAGTGGTCACCTTGAACGCAGCCAACGCGTCGCCGGAGGGTTAACCCCGCCCCATTGTGGCTGTACATTGATTTTACATGGAGAGTGACAGCGGGGGACGCAGAAGTTGTGTTCAGTGTGTCCTTGACCTTGAACTTTCAAAGTAATCTCAGACCTGCTGTTTTGAATGTGAGACTGGCCTGGTTGTAACTGTAGTTTCTCGATGGTTGATCTGGAGATGCGGATGAAGAAGAAACTTCCCCGACACAAAGTTGTTTGCAAAAAACAGCAGTGTATTGAAAAACCAAGCAAGTGTCTGAATCGGGCACTCCGGACAGCCCCGAGAGGTTCAGCCAAATGAGACCTGACGAGCAGTGAAAATGGACATGTATATATACCCGACACATTCTTTGAAGTATACAGAGCCATGCATGCAGGGCGGACTCTCCTTGAACCAGAGCATGTTAGATAAATGACCAGTGGCCCCAAAGGTTGACTCATGATAGCCTGAAGTGGCCTTTCACCTTTGACACAGGGTTCATCCCCTTAGGTATCAATTTTAAATTCTCAGCTGTTTACCTAACCACAGGAGTTTGGTTTTCTTAAGTAAAAAGGTAAAGAATGTTCTTTGTTGTGCATCCTAGTCATTACATCCTGAGTGAACCAGGCCACCTTCAGTCTAATCATTAGCTCACCTCCAAGGCCACCTGTTTTCCCTTTAAACCATTCACATCAGACACTTCATAACCACACTGCCAAACCACCATCTATAGGCATTCTTAACATTTTGGATTCACAAGAAGGTGGTGTATATGAGGCCCCATGACTTTGTCCTTTGACTCTAATCTCCAGTATGCAATCATACCAGCCTGAAGTCATGTTTAGTACTTCTGCTAAAACTGAAAACTAGTCCTTCAATATATATATTGAAATTTGTGTTCACAAGCATAAGATGAAGTGGAGGCTCCTTGTCCTTGCTCTTTAACCTAATACCTTCAAAGCCAAATGACAGATGGAGCGATTTCAGTTTTCCTCACTTCCCTCGACTGATCCATGACTAGAGTGTGCAAGGATTAGCCTACCATTGTGGTGGCAATCAAATCCTTTGCAATGAAACACATTGAGATTGCTAATGCTACCCTTCTATGGGCATAGGTTAAAGTCCACTGGATGTGTTCTGAGGAAGGCACCATCTCATGGGGACACCTGCAACTGCATGAATGCATGTGCAGGATTTAATGCCAAAGTCAGAGTAGACGATTGATTTCATTGGTATCAATGATCTGTATATCAGATCAGGGGACAACAGAGCGGTGAATTTTGTCTTCTGACTGATTAGCATGACAGGCTATTTGACTGAAACCGTCTGTTTTTTAAAAACAGACGTGATGACAATGAAAGAAGGAAGGGCAGCACTGATGTTATGACCTGCTGTTTAGGGGTGTAAATCACCAGTTTCATGACGATACAATACAAAGCCGATTCTTTGGACAACGATACGATATTTGCAGATATAGACCCTGCCATGATTCGATTTTGAATGGATACGATTCAGTGGCCTTCGATCAATTTAAGACGATATTATGTACTCACTGAACACAATCAGCAGCATTTCACCTGAAGCAATAAAGAAATACAAAGCAATTTTTATAGTTTTATTACTGAAATGTGAAACAATGTGCTGACCTTTGGGTATGATCGTTTAATGAGGATTATAACCATCTATATGATCTAATCATGTTTTAACATTAAAATTGGTTTAATTCAGGTAAAGTGCTTTTGTTGCCCCCACAATTACCTGATGGGTCTTATTGTTACATTGCAATGTTTGTATATTATATCAATACAAATTACTGAATTATTTAAATTTTATTATTATTGCACTCAAACGTTTGACCATGCTCTATCGAACTAAAAATGTGTAGTTTTGATTTAATTTAAATCAAAAAATGTTCAAAATAAGAACTATTTACTTTGATAACTCATCATTGATGATTTTGTATTACTGTGATGCCTGGTAAGCACAGTTGCATGTGTGCATCTTTGGAGAGGTGGGGGAAGTCCTAGTGGCTGGAATTTGGCTGGAAATAGCTGGAACTTCGCAGGCATTTGGCTGAGAAGGGAAATTGAAGCGGCTACAGCTGTTAGTCATCCTTGAGCCAAATTGGATATTTGTACAAATTTTGAACCACTTTGTGGTCATAATAAATAATTTGAAGTATTTTTCTTAAGGGGCACAATTAATACTTTGACATTTAAACACTTGGTGGCTGTGCCTCAGGAGGTCTGGGTCATCCGCTAAATGCAGAGTGCTTCTCTATATAAGGGGAGAAATCAGTACGACCCAAAACAAACCCGAGAAATAAATGCAACTCAACTTATCTTTCTGACAAAAGTAATACAGCAGGCTCAGTGGTAGCTCAGAGTGGGCTTTATGTTAACTTAAAGACAGGACCACGGACAGCTCTGCTCTAATGTAAATAGGTCAGTACAAAAGATTCAGGTCCATGGACAGCTCAGTGACGACTTGTTTATTTATATTATTTATTTATCATACATTTATATTTTCATTTGAAGCTATGGTCTACGATTTGGAAGCTTTGTACATCTTAATAACACCGTTTATAAGGCTGTTATGGTCCTATGGTCCTATCTACACAGTATAAAGACCAAAAAGAACAAAAAAAATCCATTCAGTATATCCGCTGCAAAGCTGCATACTAGCTGACCAATCAAACCTAGAAGCCTGTAAGGTTCAATTGGTCCGTGAGTTGGTCCGTGAGTCCAGCTAATCCCCTGTCTCCCTCACTACGCAGCGTCATGCCCATGGTCCCGCCTCCTCCCCTCTACCTCCGGTGAGCAGCTAGCAGCATTAGCTACTGAACTAGCCGGAAAAGCCTAGCGCCGAAATCGGGAAGCCGCTTCCCTCTCCCGCGCGGCCCAACGGAGCTCTGCCCGCGGGTTGAGGCCTGTTAGCGGGCTAACGGCTAACGAACGGCCTCAGTCGGCCGTCAGACCTTCAGCATCGGCCGTTTAGTCCCTGGTTGATCAGGTAATGGCTTTGTTTTACTACAGTGGGAGATGTCTGCTGAATAACTCTGGTTTGTCTGTGCCTGTCCTGGCTAATGACTTGAGCAGGTTAGCCTGTTAGCCGCTAATCGTTAGCATTGTAAGCTGAGCTGGGAAGGACAGGCCGAGAAAGATAAATCCTCCCCACAATCGGCTCCGCTCTGGCGGCGCCAGACCCGCATTGCCACCGGTCCAATTGAAATGGCTACTGCTGTGTATTACAAAGGGGTTGTCTGTCGTGTTTGATACTTTCAGTTGAGCTGAGCTGTTTTTGATTGAGTTTGCTGCTGATATATTATGCTAGTCGCTCGTAGCTCTGTCCGAGGGGGCTTGTTAGAGAGACAGCAAGCACCATTTGTGGCAGCTTGTTAAGAGGCGAGGCGACACGAGCTGGGGGCGGGATCTTGGAACACGGAGGGGAGAGGTGAGGGAAGGGGGGGCAGGCTGCGGTTTCAAATCGTAGACCACAGCTTTAAGATCATCAGGACCAGTGGCGGCTGGTGAAAAATATTCTTGGTGGGGCAGTACTGTGCAGCGCTAAGTTTTTAACAACCATACCACTACGATTCGACGCAAACTACAGGATACCAGTGCTTCATAAAATTGTCATTATTGATTCCAAATAAAAAATAACAGATTACAGAATGATGCACACACATATCAGACACACACACACATAATTACATACAAATGGTCAATCATATACTGCCGAAAAGCTTACATAACCTACATAGAAAGAAATGAGTAAGGGGAACATGTGTGCATGTATAAAATTAAAAATCACTTTATAAACAGTAATTAGTAAGGGGAACATGTGTGCATGTGTAAATTAAAAATAACTTTGTACACAGACATTAGTAAGGGGAACATGTGTGCATGTGTAAATTAAAAATAACTTTATACATAATAATTAGTAAGGGGAACATGTGTGCATGTGTAACTTGAAAATAACTTTATACACAATAATTAGTAAGGGAACATGTGTGCATGTGTAAATTAAAAATAACTTTATACACAGTAATTAGTAAGGTCAACATGTGTCTAATTGTCCACATTTCTTTTCCTCCACATAAAAAACCTACTTCTCTTTACCTGTTTTCAAGTCCTCCAGACTCCGTTATCGCTGAACATGAACGAATTGTTTGTTGATACACCGAAGTGATGGTAAAATGCGGGTTTCGGGGCCATCACAAGTGGACTCACTGTCAAAAGTTTGACATTTTCATCAGGCATCTAAGATAGTTACCTATATATTACCTTCCATATATTTACGCAGTCAAATAAGTCTGTAAGTCTTCACAGTCTTTCATTGTCACGCAAATGTTGTGAAGTCACTTTCACCATAAGTAAATAAATAGGTGTAAAGAGATCATTTTTGAGTATAATGTAATAAAGGGAGGCGTTTGGATAGTAAACAAAAGGGTCCTTCAAAGGCCCGCCCCCTTGACATCTTAATGGCATCTCAACATCCAGTTAATTCAGCACACCGGCACGCCGACACGAGCCGAATAAACCCGAGGGGCGATTCAAAAAGCGCCCTTCGGAGATTATTTTCAACGACGCTGATTGGCCAAATTCACGTTGATATGCGCTTATCTTGCCCTGGCAACAGTCGCTTATTGGCTATTCGTCACTGTCTCAGGGGCGCTTTTTCTATCGCCCCTGAGACACGGAGGCAGAGACGAGAAGGCTTACTTTTGTTTTACATTAATGCAATTAATTACTTTATATATTAATGGATATATATTATGTTATATTTATATTTATATCACACATTTGAATAAGTAAGTTTTGGTAATATTCATTTTTTCAAAATGAAGTAAATACATTTAATATCACACTCTCCACTGGGGGGGCGGCGCCCTAGCGCCCTCTATTGGCCAGCCGCCACTGATCAGGACAATATAACAAATAATAAATCAACATACAAAGCCTTAACATTTCTGGAAACACTGAAAACAAAAAATCATTCCTTGTGGATCTGGCCTTAAATGTATTCATTTGTGCACAATAAGTTATGAACACAAATACAGTAGCTTGAACAACTTGATAAGGAACACAGCTCTCCAATCACAGAAGTTTGATGGTCATTCAATACAGCAACCTTTAACACTGGACAGCTGATGCCCAATTAGGACCTTAATGTTACCAAGAAGTCAGATTTTTAATCACGAATCCACCACAGCACAGGAGGCTCAGAGAGCAGCCCCATCTTTAAAGAAACCACAAGCAGTTTGCATCAAACTGAGGTCTGAACACAAATCCTTCTCCTTGTGCATTTATTTAGAGTATGTCGGAGGAAACACTTATTTCTACTCTCTAATCTCACAGCCACAGCCACAGCAGAGAGGAAGCTGCAGCACATTTGTCACTGATGAAGAGTCTGCTCAGCCTAAGCTTTTACATTTACTTCCATCTTAGGAGATAAAGGTGCAGCTGTCGTTCATTACCAAAGTTTGCAGAGAGTTAGGAAACCATATTATGTTCTGATGCTTTAGGGAACACCAATAATTTAGTAAAGATGGGAATTGGGAATGGGAAGACTTACTCCAGTTGAGAACCCATGACAAATGGCTTAAGGAATCATCATTTAGCTTAATGCTTAACAATTCTCTTGTTAACTCCTTCCTCCAGGTCTAGTCTGCCTCGAGAAATCAAGATGGTCATGCAGTCTAGAGACAGGAGTAACAAAATTGAATATAGCTGTATCACAGATGTATCTTTAATTCAGTATTGATAACTTCTCAGAAACATTGAAAAAACTGTGTATCTATAAAAGTATTTTTCTCATTCTTTGTGCCAAGACAGCACCACATCAAGTGTTATGTGACTGTTGAGACCAATCAGACATATCAAACAGGATTCAGCTGCACATGCAAGCATACATACAAAAATAAATATAGTTGTGTGGCAATAAATATAGAAACAACAGAAAAAGAAAACAATTTTATGAATATTTCTCCAAACAACATTTTAAAGTCACAATTTATAGAATGAAACATTTATTTTATTTATTTATTTCACAATGAAAAGAAAAAGTAAAAAATGAATAACAAAATGGAACATGGAAGGTGCTTCAGAACAATAAATGAAAAACCATTAACTAAATTCGGGATACTATTTTTGTATACAGGCAATGACAGAGAAAGCATTCAAATGAATGCATTTGTTCCACAAGATAACTTCCCGATACTCAGTTGAAAATTGATGAAGAGATGTTTTAAAGAAGGGAACATTAAGGTTGTTAGCTTGCCTAATTGAATAATTATACAATCTTGGAATTACTTGCTTGATTTTGTAACCAAAGCAGTAGACCTGAGATTTGATATGAGACTCATATTGCTCATGTTTAGTTGAAACAATGTATGATTCAGTGCATCATAGCCTCTCATCAGTGCAGTTGTTCTAGTTGTTGTGTTTGTATTTGTATTTATGGAATAAACATCAAGTCATCCAAAAAACTATATCACGTTAGTCTTTGGTGTTGGAATATATACTGAATGTATTTTCTTTGGACTAAGACTTATATTTAAACTCACTTTAATATCTGATGGTGCAGAGTCTGGACTACATGTTTCCTTTGTGTGCTTTTGGCATGTTAAAAGTCAGACTAGCTGATCTGAGGATTTCAGAAGCTGCTGATCGCGATGGCGCGGCGTGGACTCCGCAGAGTTCCTGAACAGACCCGCACGCCTTCGTCCTGACACTGGAGGCAGATGATCTGAGTGTCCTGACCCTCCCCGACCCCGCTCCCATCGTGGTCGCCTCCCGCTGGGATCTTCGTGCCAGTGTTGATACGGCGGACCAGTTGCATGTCTGCTGATGCCTCATGCTCCAGCATCTTCACCGGCAGCGGTCACAGTTACCGTGACGCACGGCTTCGGCGTGGATGCTGCGGTCCTTTACGCACGGATGCAGGCGTGGCTGCTTCACGAGGTTTATGAGGTTGCAGTGAAACATTTAGTTTTCAGACACAAAGTCAGGTCTCCGTGTCGTCTCATAGATAATCTCATTTTCTGCCAGGAGTAAGTTCCATTTTTTTTCCTCCAAATGTGTGCAAAATTTTCATATGATGACAACCAGGCGATTTAAATCCTTCACTACTGTTTAAATAGGAGAGACCGGGGGTCGATCATCACAAAACTTGTTGCAGCTTAACATATGTGCACTGCTTTATCATCACTTGAACTGATTTTTACAAAGTTTACACTGTTTCACCATAATATCTAAAGCTGCCAACTGAAAAAAAAAATTATAACTGATTACAGTAAATTACTGTAAATGGCAAATATAGAAGGAAAATGTTCTAAATTCGGTAAATTAACAGTATTTTACAAAAATCTGCAAGTGTATGCTGTAAACTGACAAAAGTGATATACACACGCATTATATATATATATATATATATATATATATATATATATATATATATAGATATATATATATTTGTGTGTGTGTGTGTGTATCATACCTATATAATATACTTATATTGCCAAAATATTTGCACACCTGCCTTGACTCACATATTAACTGAAGTGACATCCCATAATCCATAGGTTTCAGTTGTTCCACCCTTTGCAGTTGTTGTGTTTGTATTTGTACTATAACAGCTTCAACTCTTCTGGGAAGGCTGTCCACAAGGTTTAGGAGTGTTTATGGGAATTTTGACCCTTCTTCCAGAAGCTTATGTGTGAGTTCACACACTGATGTTGGATGAGAAGTCCAGGCTCTCAATCTCTGCTCTAATTCATCCCAAAGGTGTTCTATGGGGTTGAGGTCAGGACTCTGTGCAGGCCAGTCAAGTTTATCCACACCAGACTCTTTATGGACCTGCTTTGTGCACTGGTGCACTGTCATGTTGGAATAGGAAGGGGCCAGCTCCAAACTGTGCCCATAAAGTTGGTAACATGGAATTGTCCAAAATGTCTTGGTGCACTGAAGTATTCAGAGTTCCTTTGACTGGAACTAAGGGGCCAAGCCCAGCTCCTGAAAAACACCCCCACACCACAATCCCCTCCACCAAACTTAACACTTGGCACAATGCAGTCTCCACTGCTCTAGAGTTCAATGGCGGCGTGCTTTACACCACTGCATCCGATGCTTTCCATTGCACTTGGTGATGTATGGCTCGGATGCAGCTGCTCTGCACTGTTCTTGAGCTTATCTGAAGTAGGGGGGGGCGATACTGGGAATTTTGGTATTGATCCGATTCCAGGTAAATACAGGGCTAGTATCGCCAATACCAATACCGATACTGATACCGATACCGATACTTTTTACATGAAATGTAATGATCATTGAATAATTTTGTAATTTTGCCTTGAGTTGGTTGATTATGATTATGGTAAAACACAGCACAAAGATTTTAGGCAATAAAAATGCTTTTTATTAATGAACCACAACAATAGAACAAAATTTTAACTGTATAAAGTGATAAATTATTCCATGTTTAAGAAAGAAAATCACAAGTGCAAAATAACAAAAAAAGCAGCAATGTAAAAAAATATATAAATATAACAATTCAAATATATATATATATATATATATATATATATATATATATATATATATATATATATATATATGTGTGTGTGTGTGTGTGTGTGTGTGTGTGTGTGTGTATCATACCTATATATGTACTTATATTACAAAATATTTGCACACCTGCCTTGACTCTGTTATATTAAATGAAGTGACATCCTATAATCCAGGTTTCACACACGGCCGGGTCCACCTTTGCAGCTATAATAGCCTAACTCTTTCTGTGGAAGGTTGTCCATGCTTAGGAGTGTTTATGGGAATTTTTGACCTTCTTCCAGAAGTTTATGTAGTTCACACACTGATGTTGGATGAGAAGTCCAGGCTCTCAATCTCTGCTCTAATTCATCCCAAAGGTGTTCTATGGGGTTGAGGTCAGGACTTGTGCAGGCCAGTCAAGTTTTATCCACACCAGACTCTTTATGGACCTGCTTTTGTGCACTGGGTGCACTGTCATGTTGGAATAGAAGGGGCCAGCCCAAACTGTGCCCATAAAGTTGGTAACATGGAATTGTCCAAATGTCTTGGTGCACCGAAGTATTCAGAGTTCCTTTTGACTGGGAAACTATGCTGCTTCCAGCTCCTGAAAACACCCCCAAATCCGCAATCCTCCACCAAACTTCTAACAATACCGGTTAATGCAGTCTCCACTGCTTCAGAGCTCAATACACCACTGCATCCCATGCTTTCCATTGCACTTGGTGATGTATGGTCGATGCAGCTGCTCTGCATAATTGTTCTTGAGCTTTATCTGAAGTAGGGGGCGATACTGGGAATTTTGGTATTGATCCGATTCCAGGTAAATACAGGGCTAGTATCGCCAATTAACAATTTGATATCAGATCGATACCGATATTTTTTACATGAAATGTAATGATCATTGAATAATTTTGTAATTTTGCCTTGAGTTGTTGATTATGATTATGGTAAAAAAAAAACACAGCACAAAGATTTTAGGCAATAAAATGCTTTTTATTAATGAACCACAACAATAGAACAAAATTTTAACTTCGTATAAAGTGATAAATTATTCCATGTTTAAGAAAGAAAATCACAAGTGCAAAATAACAAAAAAGCAGCAATGTAAAATTGAAAGAGTAATTTATTGAAACAAGTAAACTGAAATAGGCTGTTTACCAGCTGATCAAAAGTTTAAGAACACAGGCTATTAAAGCCAAGATCTGCTCAAAAATTTTTCATTTTCTGTCAGGCATTCACACGGTCATGCCTTCCTGATGGCTAAAGCTAAGATCATCAAGCTGCATAAGCAAGGCCTCTCCATTGCTGCCAAGGTTGGATGCAGTAAGACAGTCATTCTAAATTTTTTGAAAGATCCTGAGCATTATGGAACAAAAAACTCAAGTGGTAGACCCAAAAAAATTACAGTGGAACACTGGAGCTTCAGGTGGTGCAGGGTCGTCAAACGGCGGCTGGTTACGTGCAGATGTTGCAACGGGCATCCCTCATGACTGAGTGCCCTGCACAGCTGGGTTTTTCAAAAGGACAACACTGCAGTCCACAATGCTCGCTTGACCAAGGATTTCTTCAGGGAGAATAAAACATCACTTTTTTTGACCATCCCGCATGTTCCCCGATTTAAATCCAATAGAGAACATTTGGGGATGGACGGCAAGGGAAGTTTATAAAAATGGCCATCAGTTCCAGACAGTTGATGCCCTTCATGAAGCCATCTTCACCACTTGGAGCAATGTTCCCAAAAGCTTCCTGGAAACACTTGTATCAAGCATGCCCAAATGAATTTTTGAAGTGATTAACAAGAACAGTGGAGCTACTTATTACTGAGTCCTACTGAGAAACATTTTTGTTCTGGTTTGGAGAGTTTTTTGTAATTTTTTAAGCCTGGTCTTAAACTTTTGATCAGCTGATAAACAGCCTATTTCAGTTTATTTGTTGTTTTCAATAAATTACTTTTTCAAAGTGCTTTTTGTCACACTCCCCCTTCTTGCTTTTTGCATATTGTAGCTCTATTTAAAACCTCATTAAGGTCCAAATGTGCAAAATGCATATTCTAGCAATTTTTCAACTGGTCTTAAGATTTTGATCAGGACTGTATATACAGTTTATCAAATGATACCGAAATACAGGACTAGAAAAAGGATTTCTTTGTTTGTTTTAAAGAAAATCTTTTAAAAATCATAATCACAGATTAATTAATTATTTTAAAAAAATTCTAATGGGCATATATTTGACATGATGTCCTACATAGACTGACACAGAGTCAGCTGCCAGACACAGTCATCCACATAAAGACAGACTGCACTTCAGCAACTCCTCTGCCTTGAGTCAGTGTCAGAAGGCCAAGAATAGAGCAAGAAAAAAAAGATAAAACCAAACCTTGTTTTTCAAAAGAAGATAAACTTGAGACTACTCTGACTCTGACTACGTTTCTCAATACAAATATCTGGGAACAGTCATTGATAATTTACTTCGATTTGAAGCCAATACTGATGCTGTTTGTAACAAGGTCCAGCAGAAACTTTATTTCTTGAGAAAGATGAACACATTCAAGGTGTGTAAGGTTCTTATGTCTCTTTTTTATCAGTGCTTTATAGAAAGTGCTCTCACGTACTGCATGGTTGCTTGGTTCGGTTGTCTTGCTTTGTCTAGTAAAAACAGACTTGTGAATCTGGTCAAAGTAGCGAGCAAGGTGATCGGAGTGCAGCAATCTCAGCTGCAGGATATCTACAGCAGACGTGTTCTTAGCAGAGCCCAACAAATTCTGAACTGCCCTGATCACCCTCTGTTTGCTTAATTTGATCTTCCCCCTTCTGGACGACGTTACAGAATGCCGAAAACAAAAAATAGGCGAGCCAGAACTTCTTTTATTCCAGTTGCTATTGAAAATCTTAATACATTGGCCTGACTAGTTTTTCTTGTCCTGTGCTTTGTGCATCTTGTGGATAGAATTGTTGACTTTTAGACTTGACACCTTGACTATTTATGGACTTTTATTGAATCTTCTTTTATCTGCTTTATCTTGTATGTTCTTCATTACTGTATTTATCTGCTGCACAGCACTTTGATGACTGAATGCACTTTATGGGTTTTTGCCTGACTCTTAGTCTTTGGCATTTTGTGGTTTAAGTGCCGTCCTTTTTCACTTGAGTTCAGGATTTTTTTTCCAGATTTTTTCTGATTCTTCTTAATGCCTGTATGATTTATGTGTTATCATGTACTTGTGTACTGATGCCTGCTGCTGAAAAACAATTTTCCCACGGGACTATAATAAAGTTGAAGTTGAAGTTAATTAGGGTCCTTGCCCAAAGGGGGAGGACCCCTCTAGCTTGTCCTCTATTGTTTTTGTATGATTTCTCTCTTCTTTTAATTATTACACAAATAAAACTTAATTTGACCCACTAAACACACTCACCAATATTGGCACACACCCCAGATTACATGAGGCTACAATCAGTGTCTGAAGCCGCTAGCCTGTTATGTTTACATCAGCGAAGAATGAGGCGGACTGATTCAGCAGCTTGCGCCAGCGCTGCGTGGAGGAATATGAGGAATATTAGTTGGTTACGTGTGACCCAGCTCCCTCCGCTCTCCCTGGTCCTCCTCCTTCCTTGCTCCTCTCTCTCTCTCTCTCTCCTGGTCCTCCTCCTTCCTCTCCTAAGCTGCACACTTGAGAGCAATATGTGCTTAAGAAGGAGGAGGGTATTTGAAGGAGCTGAGAGAGGAGCAATTGTTGGGCACACACACACAGACCTGAGGAGGTTACCATGCACTCCTCCTTTGTTTTCTGTTTTCCTGGGTTAACAGGTAGTTTGTTTCTCCTTTTTCTCATTCCTCAGCAACACCAGGTTGCTGGGTTTTGTTGTTTTAGTTTGGGCTGGAGATTGTTGATAGTCCAGTTTTCTCGTTTTTGATTATTCTTTGCTTTAATTAGTTTCTGGCCAGGCAATTTAGGGAGACATGAGAGATGCAACGGTCCCTTATGGGCTGACCTGCTCATTTTCTCCTGTTTTGTTCATTTTTGCTGACAATTCCAGCCCCTTTTGGTTTGTTTAGTTTGTTTTTCATTTGAACTTTTTATTTAAAATAAAATAATCAACTTTGTCACTTGTGTCCTTTTAATATGTTTCTGGTCTCCTTTTTGGCCAACATCGAGCCAGGTATTCTTCCATTGGTATGGAGGCTGTAACATTTAGATCAAGATTAACTTTATATTTCCGAAAGTTAATGCACTTAAACATTTCTAGGTAGCATCCACTTAAACTGTGGTATTATTTTTTGATTTGAGTTCTTGTAGGCAGAGAAATGTATGAGGGGCCGACAGGGACATTATTCAGGATTACTATTCACACGCACATGTAAAACTAAACATGTTCACACATTATAGTAAAAACCTCACATGCTTACAACTGAAATGCTCTCACACACACTACTGAAATGTTGTGCTCTTATACACACTAGTAAAACACTCTCACTCACAATAGTGCTCTCACACACACTACTGAAATGCTCTCATACACACTACTGAAATGTTATGCTCTCATACACAGTACTGAAATGCTCTCATACACACTACTAAAATGTTATGCTCTCATACACACTACTAAAATGTTATGCTCTCATACACACTACTAAAATGCTGTTGTGAGATGATCCTTGGTGAACACACAGTTCTCCCAGGAAATGCCACCTTGGGTCTGGGGTCAACATGACCTCAGCCTTCACCCGCACTGTTTACAACATTCGCAATCAAAAACCCATTTGGTGCCGGGCACAGGATGGACACGTCAAACATAGGGCTTAATACAAGACATTCACCAGAAGGATCTGCGATTCACAATCGTAAAGAGGCCCATAAAAATGTCCAAAAGCGGGGGAGAAGGATACTCACAGGATGGAGGACAAGACCCCCCTCTGTTTAATGACTTTAACCAAACTGGCCAGAGGTGACCTCTCAACCTCCTTATCAAGCCTGGGACATTTGCCTTCTTAAAGACATTCCTTCAGCCAGTTCTCTACAAGCATCCCCAAACTCCTCTAAAACCTTGTATACATGTCTGAACATATGATAACCTGATGTGTTGTGAAATGTATGCTATCTGAGTCCAATCCCGGTGATTCTAGGCCCAAGATAAGCCAAACTGGAATCACTTCCTTCAAATCTAAATTTCATCTTCCCACAGCAGGAAAACTACAATGGACCAACAGTGCCACCCTGTGGAAGCACTGGCAACGAACATTCGCAAAAGTAACTGAAGTTACTTAAATGTAATGAACTGTTTTTGACAATGCTTGTGTAAAGTTTGTATGTTAGAAGCTTCCCGACAAAATAATCAGTATCAGGGAAGTCGAGGCAATATAGCTTGAATAATCTAGTTATTAGTAGTGTTATTACATTAGTATACATATATAAATATATAACCTTTGAATCTTCCTTTTATTTTGGTAGTAAGTGTTTGGTATCAAAATATTCAGGATGTGATTATCTTATTGTTGGTGTCGGTTATATTGAGTGATTCCCAAATTATAACTCCCTATTGGTAAAACTTAAGCTTATCAAGTTTGTGAAAGCTTAGACAGATATCCGCCCCAGCGTGGTCAAAACCACACCCACTTCTAGAGTTTAAAAAGCTGAGCGCGGAGCCTAGAGTGACTTCTACTTCTACTTCTACTTCTACTTCTACTTCTACGACTTCTTCTTCTCTGCACTTTAAAACTTCCGCTCTTCTTCTTCCGCTCTGTTCCCGACACTTTTCCTGTCATCCTCTTCTGTGACGTCACTTTGTTCCGCGTCTTCGCCTGCCCGCTGACAAGATTTTTCCGCTGACAAGACTTTTTCGCTATTTTGCAAGGTCAGCAATTTTTGCCGTTTTCTAGCCTTGATTCAATTTTTCTTAAAGTGTTCCCTTCCCTTTTAATGAACACTCTGCCACCATCACTTCATGTAATTTAAGAAGTAATTTCATGTGGCCAGCGAACATTTCTTTTTGAATTAATAAAAGTAAACTTCTGAACGAGACGAGACTTCCGCCGACGCCGTGTACTCAGCTGAACAGACGAGAGCACCAAGACTCCAACTCCATCTGCATCCCAGCGCAACTTTTCCCGAGATCCCTTCAAGCACCAGACGGATCCAGACTCCTCTCCTCTCTCCTCCTCTCTCTCTCTGGTCTCTCTCCTTCTCTCCCTAAGCTGCACACCTGAGAGCAATATGTGCTTAAGAAGGAGGAGGGTATTTGAAGGAGCTGGAGAGAGGAGCAATTGCACAGGTTGCTGGGTTTTGTGTTTAGTTTGGGCTGGAGATTGTTGATAGTCCGGATTTTCTCGTTTGAATTATTCAAATTCCTACCTCAATTCATCACTCAATATAACCAGGTCGAATACAGTTATACGTTATTCTAATCCTCACCAAAGAAGTGTTATTTTCTCACCTAAGTTTCATATCATGCAAATGTACTTTTAATGCCTTTTTCTCCCTTGGGAGTGTATTGTTCTGTTTATTATTTCATTTCGTTTCAAATAAATTCTTCATAGATTTAAAGTACTGTTTTGGGAGTGTGTTTTGAAAGTCAGACATCCCTGTAACGAAAACTCTTCCCTTCAGATTTAAGGTCGATGAGAATAGAGTGTGAATGACTCACTCCAGTACACTAAAATTAAACTTAACCTAATCAATAAATTAATCAAGGAGTAAAATTTTGCCTATTTTGTATAAATAGGATGGTGCCCCGTTCGAGTGTTTATTGAATAAATCAATAATTAATTTCTACAGTCATAGCAAAATAAGACCAAACGAATTATCCCAACAATGCTCTCACACACACTGCTGAAATGCTCTCATGTACACTAGTGAAACGCTCTCATGCACACTAGTGAAACGCTCTCATGCACACTAGTGAAACGCTCTCACACACACTACTGAAATGCTCTCATATACATTAGTGAAACGCTCTCATGCACACTAGTGAAACGCTCTCATGCACACTAGTGAAACGCTCTCACACACACTACTGAAATGCTCTCATATACATTAGTGAAACGCTCTCATGCACACTAGTGAAACGCTCTCACACACACTACTGAAATGCTCTCATATACACTAGTGAAACGCTCTCACACACACTACTGAAATGCTCTCATATACACTAGTGAAACGCTCTCATATACACTATTGAAATGCTCTCATATACACTACTGAAACGCTCTCATGCACACTAGTGAAACGCTCTCATATACACTAGTGAAACGCTCTCATGCACACTAGTGAAATGCTCTCATACACACTACTGAAATGCTCTCACACACACTACTGAAATGCTCTCACACACACTACTGAAATGCTCTCACACACACTACTGAAATGCTCTCATACACACGACTGAAATGCTCTCACACACACTACTGAAATGCTCTCATATACAATACTGAAACGCTCTCATGCACACTAGTGAAACGCTCTCATACACACTACTGAAATGCTTTCACACACACTACTGAAATGCTCTCATATACACTAGTGAAATGCTCTCATACACACGACTGAAATGCTCTCACACACACTACTGAAATGCTCTCATATACAATACTGTCTCACACACACTACTGAAATGCTCTCACACACACTACTGACATGCTCTCATACACACGACTGAAATGTTCTCACACACACGACTGAAATGCTCTCATATACAATACTGAAACGCTCTCATGCACACTAGTGAAACGCTCTCATACACACTACTGAAATGCTTTCACACACACTACTGAAATGCTCTCATATACACTAGTGAAACGCTCTCATATACACTAGTGAAACGCTCTCATATACACTAGTGAAATGCTCTCATATACACTACTGAAACGCTCTCATGCACACTAGTGAAACGCTCTCATATACACTAGTGAAACGCTCTCATGCACACTAGTGAAATGCTCTCATACACACTAGTGAAATGCTCTCACACACTGCTGAAATGCTCTCACACACACTACTGAAATGCTCTCACACACACGACTGAAATGCTCTCATATACACTAGTGAAATGCTCTCATATACACTAGTGAAACGCTCTCATATACACTACTGAAACGCTCTCATGCACACTAGTGAAACGCTCTCATACACACTGAAATGCTTTCACACACTACTGAAATGCTCTCATATACACTCGTGAAACGCTCTCAAATACACTAGTGAAACGCTCTCATATACACTAGTGAAATGCTCTCATATACACTACTGAAACGCTCTCATGCACCCTACTGAAACGCTCTCATATACACTAGTGAAATGCTCTCATATACACTAGTGAAATGCTTTCATATATACTACTGAAACGCTCTCATACACACTACTGAAATGCTCTCATACACACTACTGAAATGCTCTCATATACACTAGTGAAACGCTCTCATACACACTACTGAAACTCTCTCACACACACTATTGTAATGCTCTCATACATACTGAGATTTCAGTGTAACAGGAAGGCGTTTCTGTGTAACAGGAAAAGCGTTCAGTGTTACAGAAGCGCCCATAAGAGGAAGTGGTAGCTTTGGAGCGCAAATGTCACTGCAGGAGCTCTCGGGTTGGCTAACAGAAGCTGCTACGTTGTTAAGCAACATTTTGGCATCAGCGGAGACAGCTTACTGTTACACTTCAACAACTTCCTGTTACACTGTAATCTCAGTAGTGTATGTAAGAGCGTTTCAGTAGTGTGTGTAACTGTGTGAAACATTTCACTAGTGTGTGTAACATTTCAAGTGTGTAGTGTGTGTGAGAGCATTTCAGTAGTGTGTGAGAGCATTTCAGTAGTGTGTGTGAGAGCATTTCAGTAGTGTGTGTGAGAGCATTTCAGTTCAAATATATCATCGTGAACATTGTTTAAATTTATTATATTTGGAGTATTGTAAAAGTCCTCATTTGTCCTGCTTTTATTGATTGTTTTTAATGAACATTAGTAGGCCTCATTGTTCTGTCTTATTACTGACACGAATCACTTCAGAAATAAAGATAGGTGGAAATGTGGTAATTAATATACAGTTTTATCAAGTATAAAAATTGAGTGTTTAATATTCATCTATATTGTGTTGAGAAAATGAAATTCTTTAAAATTAGTGCTTTTTAAATTTAAACGTGCAATTTTATCTGTCCACCAGTTTAAAATGATCAAAAATATGTGAACTAAAGACTTAAGTTTTGAGCACTGACTTTGAAGCATATCTTTTACGCTATACCCTGTAAAACATCTACACAGTACTGTATGTGTACATATCTCCATAGTCGTAAGTTTCTGTAAACCTTTGGCAGACACTCAGGAGCGTCTCTGCCGTATTTATACATGTCACTTGCCACAAGGCATTATGGGGCGTTTTCTTCTCCTTTACTTTTGAAAAGGATGGTCCAGTGTTTCCTAAGCTAAAGGAGATATTAAAGGAGGCAACGACCCTCCTTTCCTTAACTTTTGGAGAATTCGAATAGCACTTATCATGGCCGATGCTTAAATACTTCCGGGTCATTTCTGCAGTTAGGAAGGTTCCTTATCAAAAAAGGACTATTCGGATGCACCCAGTGAGTGATTGGTGATCAGGTGCAAGTGTGTGACACTAGTGTGAGGAGAAAGGAAACCAAACCCACTGCCAGCATAGGCGCAGGAAGGGTGTTGACATTCCCCCCGACGTCATTGATTTGATGACGTGTGATGCTCCAAGCCCCCTGCTCCTGCTCAAACCCCGCTGAAAGATGGAGGAGAGGTTGATCTGCACTGTTTACCATCATCCGGAGCTATACGATTCGATGTGTGTACTCCACAGAGAGGAGGCTTGGGTGAAAGTCGCTGAGGAGACAGGTTTGGAACGTAAGTTCTGTAAATATTTGTTTCCAGCTGGATTTGCCTGCACGAGTCTTCACTGAGTCCGACTGGCTCCGGCTCTCTACTCCGCCTGCGCAGTGATGCGCGTCACCCCTCAGCTTGTCAAAATGTTCCAGCGTCCAGCCTCGGGCGTCACGCGCAGTGCATCTCAGACACTCCGCGCTCTTAGATATGCCAATTCACGTCCGGTGTGGCCATAGCATGAGAGTGATGCTGAAAAGCTTGTCCTACAATGTTGAGTTTTTCCTAACCCAACTATTGGGTTGTATTATTTAACACAAAAGTTGGGTTATGCTAACTATAATGTTGAGTTATTCCTAACCCAACTATTGGGTTGTATTATTTAACACAAAAGCTGGGTTATGCTAACTACAATGTTGGGTTGTTCCTAACCCAATTATTGGGTTGCACAATTCAGCGCTTCCAGTAGTTTGACATTGAGGCAGTTAGGACCCAGAAGCGACGCATAAGTTTTGCAGTTCACAATAAGCAGCTTTATTGCTGATCGAACCCAGCGATCCTTGGAACACAAGGTAATGATGATCTCAGCCACCATCTGCTTATAGCCCTGAACACACATGAATCCCAAATTCATGCCATTCAAGAGATAACAGGCAGCATCACAGGCTAATGTACAACATGCTAACCGCAGTAGGATAGCCACAACTTAGCACAAATGGAGGGACCTGGGGTGAGGTAAAGGACTGATTATATTCAGTCAACTGTTAAACTTCTCTTCCTGATCACACAGGATCTACAATTTGGCTACGTTCACACTGAAGTTAGAAGTGACCTGAAT
>JAZDUH010000208.1:330000-395544 GCA_036419115.1 Scarus forsteni | reverse complement strand
AATAAGACATTGTTTTTGTCCTCATCAACAAATTTTTTCAAATTTTTTCATTGATGTAAATATAATATATGGCATAATAAAGTGAGTGCACGATATCAAAAGCGAGAAACTTTAAATTCTTAAGAATATTTAACTGTAATTGGAAGGTCAGGATATTTTAAATAAAATAAATTAAAAAATATTGTAAATTTAACAAACAAAAATGAGAAAAAAACAATGAAAATGAAATGGACTATCTTTTAGGAAAACTGCATGTAAATAAAAATAATTATACTAGTCAAAAACAATATAAAATAGACCCTGTCTCTGAAAAGAAAAAACAAAACTCACACAACAATAAAAACTCTGGCCTAAATAAAATGGAGTTTGTACAGTTCTGGAATTGTTTGTGACATGTACTTTCTCCCAGTCAATTCGTACTATCTGTCAAACGTTTGTAACTGCTGGCTTTTCAACCGTATTGAAGGGTTGCATTTTTTTTTGCAATGTAGCGAGCGACACTGTCTGTGAGCACATCATTTTGGGCTTTTATATATATTTTCTTTGCAGACCAAACGCCTCAGTAAGTGTTGACTGTCATGACGAAGGCTCCGCTGCACCTCCCCTTCTTCGTCGTCACTACTTTCAGACAAATACGACATATCGACTCATCGGTGTTCATGAGCTCACACCTTGTTCATTCTGTGTAAAACCAACACATTCTCACACTGGGGCAGCCGGCTTAAGAACCGTATCTTTTGTGCCATCATTCATATTAGTGTTTGTTTCCTCGTTACTCCTCAGGACGATCACTTCAGCTCTCTCCGTGTATGCAGCGCCCCGTCTTCACCCCAAAGATCGCATGTTTGACAGATGCTCACTCCGCTATAAATCCGCTATAGAACCGATGCAATCTGATATAACTGTTTGTAATTTTATTTCTAATTTCCTGAGACAGCTCTCTCCTTAGCTTTCTGTGGTCCATGTTCAATGTGGTACACACCATGATACCAAACAGCACAGTGACCACTTTTCAGCCTTTAAATAGGGAGACTGACTGATTACAAGTTTGAAGACACCTGTGATGATAATTACAGGACACAGCTTAGTTAAACATGTTCCTATGGTCAAATCATGTTCAACCTTTTATAGAAGTATCGTTTATTTTTTCCAGTTTCTTTATTTTGTTTTTTAAAGAAGATTCTGTTGAACTATAATTCAAAAGCAAATTCTGATTTTCAAAAATTAATTTGCAGTACATTCTTATGCCTACTTTGGTCAGTTTCAGGTTATCTCAGTGAGCATTCTGGGTTTTTCTTTTTTCCCACAGAAGGGTACCAACATATTTGTCCAAATATGTACATCAGAGTAGGGTCTGATATATGGATTTTTTTAAGGCCAATACCGATATTTGGCAGAGAAAAATACCTATTACTGATTAATCGACAGATTAATTAAAAAAAAAAAAAAATATATATATATATATATATATTAGGGATGTCACTTTAGTGCAATAATTAGAATAATTAATGACACCGCAAATTAATGTGTTACAAGATTAATCACAAGATTAATCATAGCACACAAACATCTTAATATTGGCCAGCTGAAGGACTGACATGCCGGTGGCACGCCACTTCACACGCAGCATCTCTAGTCAAACCAAATAAAGGCAAGGTGACAACATGAATGGCATATTTAAGACTTAGTCTTATTTTATTTTTGAATTTATTTATCTATATTAACTGAATTCTTTAATAATGCATCAGGCCTAATTGTTTTGCTGGATGTCCTCGACCTTTTTTCTTATTTTGAATTTGATTTATAAAACACACTTAAAGTGTAATTTGAGTTACTTGATTGTGCTTAGAATTTTCTGGACAAGTTGCCCTGACTTTGATTTTATTCAGTCACCAACAAAAAGTGGATTTACATTTACATATTATTTTATAATATCCTAGAATTCATATTCTTTATTTGGGTACTTTAAGCAGATATGAGATTGAATTGTGATTAATTAAATTAATGTGTCTGAGTCTTTGAAATGATGGACTCATCAATCAGCAGCACATCCAAACCATTCATCATTTTATAGAAACCAAACTAGGACAGAGTCCTGCAATCTGTGGTCTTCAGCCCAGTCCCTGAGGAGCCGGACTTGTTCTAAGCTTTATCAGTAAAAGAGGAGGTTTTCAGCCTGCTCTCAGATAGGGGGTTTCCCTCCTGGACCTGGACTATAGGGGACTTTTAAGGTCCTGATGGTTAACGGCTCCTCCTCGCAGACTACTTTAGAGTCAGAAAGTACCACAGACAGGCCTTCATTCTGGACCTGATCCTGTGATGTCAAACTGTGGATTCACCTGTCTGTCTGTCTGTCTGTCTGCAGTCTGTCCGGCTGTCTGGTCTCAGAGGAGGGCTGTGTGTCTCTGGACTCTGCTCTAAGCTCGTCCTCTCTGACAGAGCTGGACCTGAGCTACAATCATCCAGGAGAACGAGGAGAGAAGCTGCTGTCTGCTCGACGGGAGGATCCACGCTGCAGCCTGAACATCCTGAGGTACATTGACACCATAGAAGAAGAAAAAATCACATGTTGATGTTCAGCAGCCTGAAAAGTGAGATGACTGAGAGTCAGAGACGTCAGGGCTGCAGAGAGAGACTGGAGACTGGTTGATTATTGATTTGATCTCTGAATCTAGCCTTATGTTTGACCCTTTCCAAGGCTGATCTGTATGTTTTAGTTTAATGCTCTTGATTCTCAGATTGTAACTAAACAAAACAAACCTGGTAATTTTCAAGATCCCGATTCAAAGTAGGAGATTGACAAAATCAGAATTTCTTATAAAGTTTCAGACCCGTCTTTACTTTTCGTCCCTCCTTTTCCGACAATGTAAATTTCACTGATTCCCCAAATAAAAATATTCCAAAAAGATTACAGGTTTAAACCAACCACATGTAATGTCTAAATGAACTTGAAGTCTTTACCTAACTAAATATAATTTGTAAGATCAGTTAGTGCACTCCTAGTATTCCTTTAAATTCTTTTGTCCCAGCAAGTCCTCATGTCGGCAGCATTTCTCCTGTCTGTTAGCAACAAGCAAAACACTAATCCTACTCAGAAAAGGAAACTAAAGCAAACAAAAAGAGAGCGATCGATCGACATCATATTTAAAGTGAGTGTTGAGCTGTGAAGTCTACTGAGACGCAGTCAGGATGATGTGATGGTCCTCCTTCACAGATTTGGGCTGCAGTGAGAGTCCACACTGACTGAGTCTAACCAGCTCAGACCCTGACGTGGGACACCAGCGTCTCCCCCGCCCACGCCCACACTGATAAACGCAGGTCTGTGCGTGGAAATGAGCGCACACTCATGTACTAAGAGGAGAAGTAAACACAGAGATCCTGTTTGTGATGCAGAAGTGTGAAAATAAAGAGCCATCCACGGGCCTGTCCCACTGAAACCACGGTGTGACCTGGTTAAGAGGATCCACTCAGAGCTCTGAGCCCAGACAGACCCTGGATGGAGACAGAGGGGAAGGTTTTCTGTAGAAACCTCCTGATTGGTGTGGGCTGGAGAGGGAGGCTATCTCAGGACCCTGATGAATGAAGAACTGATCCCAGCTTTGGTTTCTGTCTCCAGGTTGGACCATGGTGGAGCGCACAGACTGAGACCTGGTCTGAAGAAGTGTGAGTGTTTTTAATCTTTGATTTAATGATGATTATTCAACTTTTTACTCTCATCAACTTTTCATCTGAAGGATTGTGTCAGAGCTCCAGAGATAAAACAGCATCAGGAGGATAAAGCATGGAGACATGAAGGTCAGAGGTCATTAGTCTGAGGAACAGGTCACATGATCAAAGTGAAGATGAGGAAGAAAAATCAGCAGAGATGGTGTGTTGGTGTGATCAGAGAAATGCTCCATCACACCATGAGCTGAACGTGAGCTGTACATGAGAGCCTCAGGCCAACCCAGAGGATTATGGGTAATTTTATTTGTCCCTTTGGCTCCAGGATTTTCACATTGAGAGGAGCTCAAAGGGTTCAGTGTGTGATCATTGATTTGAACATGGAGAATAATCAGCAGGACAGAAGTCACTGACAGACTGAAGTCATGTGGATGAAAACTGCTCTCTACTGTGTCAGACTTTTTGGCCTTTTATTCTGGCAGCTCCACTTTTTGGGCTCCATGTTTGACATTTTAGTTCAAATCAGAGCCTGTGCACACAAAAAGCTTCAAATCAATAAAGTAGTGAATCAATGACATGTCCCAGACGCTGACAGACAGACAGACAGAGAACATTACCCACGGGCTCTTTGTTGATGAAATGATTCCTGTTTTTCTATTTTTCTGTCAAAGGACCTCTTCACAATATATGTAATTTTGCCCACAGCCCAATTTTTTCTTTATTGTGTGGTATTTGTAGTACACCCAGAGACTCCCAAGACTATACCTTTAGAAAATCCAAAAGTCATCCAGGGCCTGTACTATGACCTATTTTATGATCATTGCCATAGGTGTGAGCCAGGGTGCACACTTTACCCCAAAACTTACTCAAACACAAATAATAAATCATCAAATTGGGTCAAATCACCTTCACTGAAGTCTGGTGCATCTTTTGAAATCAAATGTAAAGCTAAGTATTGCAAATGAAAGAAGTTATTGAATTTTAACTGGGAAAAAAGTGGGGTTTTCTTATGATTTTTTCAACAAATTCAATTCTTTTGAGGTGTGTCTGACCAACTTACAGTTGCTGTACACCTAAAATATTTACAGATTATTTGGCCACATATATATTCTCAAAGTGGGAAAAAAATCATCAAATTCTGAGACCGGTAAAGTTGTTCAATTAACAGGTTGGGTTACTGTGGAAGAATCAGGATACTGTTCCATGTCTTGTATATCAGGGAACCTTTAAAGATTTGTTAAGAATTCATCCTTTAAGTATGATTTCTTTTAGAATTTGAATGCTAGATTCAAAACAAACATTTCACATGAAATGTTATTCATTTTAATATTGAACAGCCACAAAGGGTCTGTATATTATGCCTTTGTGATGAGATAATAATGAGCCATTGATACAAGTAAAAACCGATGCAGTTTTGGATTGTTGTAATCAGATTGTATATATCTACAATGACAGCAATACATAAACACTACATCTGTCAATTTCTGTTTCCAGTACTTATATATACATGTAATCTGTTTTATGGCCTTCGTGTCTTTTTGCATAGCAACAGCTTGGACAATTTTAATTTGTAGACTGGAACTATAGTGACGAAAAGGGGATCTGAGAAATCCATAAGATGTATGATTGGCTGGTTATTTCATAGAATGGAGTCTTTGAATTTGCTTGTGTATGGTTGGAGGGGTTTCTGATTTTGAAAATGTTTATAATATCCCAAATAATAGATTACAGATGCAACATGTGCACACATGCCAGAGGTTCTCTTTCCAGCAGGACAGAGACAATAATATGCCTTCACAGGATCATCTGATGCATTCTTGTCAAATTGAATCCAAACATTGTATTTTATTTGAGATCTGTGACGAGAATGAATCTGTCCCCTAATGAGATCAGCATCATGCTGGTAAACCCAAATCTCATAGTCACCATCATTTTTTTGATGCTCAGCAATGTAGCCAGGGGACTGTTTGATTTGGTATGTACCGCATGTTATGGTCTCAAGGTATTCCAGATCCACATGAGGGAACGAGATATCAGATGCTTCAAGCTTCTGCCATTCACTACGAGTACTACGTGATATATTTGGGTCTCCTGCAACTCGTTTTGCCAAAACATTGGGCCTCATGCAAGAACATTTTCGTATTCTTATCCTAAATTTTTCTTACTTTTTTTCTTATGTTGCACTCGTACAAACATGCTCCGTCAGATTCAACAAACACCCCTAACTTTAAAAAAAAATGACCCGTGGAAACATGATGAATGCCACCTTTGTGTACTAATAAACCTTCAATTAATAGATTTTAATGTATTCTCTGGTTTGAGATCCTCAGATTTATTTCGTCTTATGCTATATTCTATTAAAACGCTTAAAATTAGTTAAATGTGTAATCAGTATGTAAGGAACTTAATTTGAAAAGAGCAGACTCTTTTGTGTGATTTTTAAGACAAGTCTGGACCACTCGTGATATATGTTTGTACTTGAAAGAAAATTCTAGATACGAAAAAAATGCTGAATGCGAAATTCTCCTAAATCATTTGTATGCAACACTTACGAACATATTTGTTCGTACGAACGGTTCTTGCATGAGGCCCATTGTCTTTTTTTAAAAGTGAAAGCTTACGCTGAGCCATCTTAGTATCTCGTTCCTCTCGATCTGGATCTGAAACATATGCTGGTGCTCTGAACGCATTGAGACATGCAGTTACTATGCACACTAATTTGCCAATGAAACCACGATCTACAATCATATTGTCATTTGCTTCTAACCAAGATTTCAATATTTCAATTTTTTCCATGATGAGCCGAGTTACTGTGGAAGAATCAGGATACTGTTCCATGCAGGGGGGTCAAAATGACCATGCTTACTAATCTTTCCCAAGCTACACTGTCAAGATATTTTCATACAATTGCAGATATTTTGAACACAATAGTTGTTCCAAAATACCTTGGCACAAATCATATTTCACGCCACGATGCCATAACTCACAACACTGTCTTTACTAAAGCTTTTTATGGTGACCAGGTCAATCTTATCTTAGATGGTACATATATCTACCTCAACAAATGCAGTGATCATCAGTTTCAAAGGGCATCTTATGGAGGACAGAAAAAACAAAATTACCTAAAATTCATGTCAGTTGTACTGCCTGATGGATATGTTTTAGACACTATTGGCCCCTACCATGGTAACGTAAATGATGCAACAATAACTCAGCTCATCATGGAAAAAATTGAAATATTGAAATCTTGGTTAGAAGCAAATGTCAGTATGATTGTAGATCGCGGTTTCACGGATGCCTTAGATCTTCTTGCTAAGTTGGGGTATGATGCTAGAATGCCGTCATTTTTACCAACTGGTAAATCCCAATTGGATTCCTCAACAGCCAATAGTGATCGTTGCTGTACCAAAACAAGATGGATAGTAGAGTCCTACCACGGGCGTTTAAAGAAATGGATGTTGTTTAAGGAACAACTTACCTCAAATTATTTCGTTGAGGTCATTGGCAAATTAGTGCGCCGTAGTAACTGCATGTCTCAATGCCTTCAGAGGACCAATATGTTTCAGATCCAGATCGAGAGGAACGAGATACTAAGATGGCTCAGCGTATGCTTTCACTTTTAAAAAAAGACAATGTTTTGGCAAAACGAGTTGCAGAAGATCCAAATATGTCACGTAGAGCTCGTAGTGAATGGCAGAAGCTTGAAGCATCTGATATCTCGTTCCCTCATGTGGATCTGGAATACCTTGAGACCATAACATGCGGTACATACCAAATCAAACAGTCCCCTGGCTACATTGCTGAGCATCAAAAAAATGATGGTGACTATGAGATTTGGGTTTACCAGCATGATGCTGATCTCATTAGGGGACAGATTCATTCTCGTCACAGATCTCAAATAAAATACAATGTTTGGATTCAATTTGACAAGAATGCATCAGATGATCCCGTGAAGGCATATTATTGTCTCTGTCCTGCTGGAAAGAGAACCTCTGGCATGTGTGCACATGTTGCATCTGTAATCTATTATTTGGGATATTATAAACATTTTCAATAACAGAAACCCCTCCAACCATACACAAGCAAATTCAAAGACTCCATTCTATGAAATAACCAGCCAATCATACATCTTATGGATTTCTCAGATCCCTTTCCTCACTATAGTTCCAGTCTACAAATTAAAATTGTCCAAGCCGTTGCTATGCAAAAAGACACGAAGGCCATAAAACAGATTACATGTATATATAAGTACTGGAAACAGAAATTGACAGAAGTAATGTTTATGTATTGCTGTCATTGTAGATATATACAATCTGATTACAACAATCCAAAACTGCATCGGTTTTTACTTGTATCAATGGCTCATTATTATCTCATCACAAAGGCATAATATACAGACCCTTTGTGGCTGTTCAATATTAAAATGAATAACATTTCATGTGAAATGTTTGTTTTGAATCTAGCATTCAAATTCTAAAAGAAATCATACTTAAAGGATGAATTCTGAACAAATCTTTAAAGGTTCCCTGATATACAAGACATGGAACAGTATCCTGATTCTTCCACAGTAACCCAACCTGTTAACTGAACAACTTTACCGGTCTCAGAATTTGATGATTTTTTTTCCCACTTTGAGAATATATATGTAAATAATTTGTAAGTATTTTAGTTGTACAGCAACTGTAAGTTGGTCAGACACATCTCTAAAGAATTGAATTTGTTGAAAAAATCATAAGAAAACCCCACTTTTTTCCCAGTTAAAATTCAATAACTTCTTTCAATTGTAATACTTAGCTTTACAATTGATTTCAAAAGATGCACCAGACTTCAGTGAAGGTGATTTGACCCAATTTGATGATTTATTATTTGTGTTTGAGTAAGTTTTGGGGTAAAGTGTGCACCCTGGCTCACACCTATGGCAATGATCATAAAATAGGTCATAGTACAGGCCCTGGATGACTTTTGGATTTTCTAAAGGTATAGTCTTGGGAGTCTCTGGGTGTACTACAAATACCACACAATAAAGAAAAAATTGGGCTGTGGGCAAAACTACATGTATTGTGAAAGAAGTCCTTTAGTGAGCGTTGTGTGCTGAGTGTGAGTGGGACTGAAAGGGTTCAAAACAGAATCACTGATCAGTATTTTCTATTTGTGAAAGGACGAGGGTTAATTCAGAGATTCAAACAGTTTGGATTGAACATGTTGTTAATAAGTGAGGGCTTGTTCCTCTTCTGGGTCAATATTTGGACACCAGACCCTTTGTGTCCTCACATTTGACACAAAATCTGAGCCTGCACAAAAAACAAGATTAAAAATACCATCAAATCAAAAGAGTTGTTCATCAACATGCCTCAGACTGAGAGAGAAAAACTTGAGCCACAGGCTCTTTTATTTGAGGAAATCCTTTATTAGAGGAAAAGATTCTTTTCTTTGTGTCTGTGTGAAAGTTAGAGAGCACTGGGTGCTGTGTGTGAGCGCCATGGAAAGAGTTCAACATCCAAGAATCATCAGGATTTCAGATTTTTGGACAGAACTGAAGGAAGAAAACATGTCAACTATTTTCTTTGAACATCTGTTTTTATTTCAATAAATGGCCTGGTGCTCTAACGAGTCCACTTTATGACCCAGATCTCAGGATCTGCATTTATCAGAGTCTGATCAACTAGACCAGGTCCTCTTCTCTGGTCCAGACCGAAGACCGTGGTGGTTCACTGGTCCATAACTAGACCAGGTCCTCTTCTCTGGTCCAGACTGAAGACCGTGGTGGTTCACTGGTCCATAACTAGACCAGGTCCAGGAAAAACTGAAGGTGGACCATGGAACCACAAATACAGAAATCAAACTGGTTCAGATAGAAAGATGGAGCAGAGTTTGGGGTCAGAGGTCAAACATGGCTGACTTAGCAGGAGGTCAAAGGTCAGACCATCAGAGCTGACTCTGAACCCTCAGCTCAGATGATTGTAGATGATCAGATGATGACCTGCTGCTCTGATGTTTCTCCTTCTCTCCATCAGACGCCTGTGAGCTGGAGGTGGACACAAACACAATGAACAGAAACCTCAGACTGTCTGAAGACAACAGGACGGTGACACGTCTGAGAGAGTTTCACTCATATCCTGATCATCCAGACAGATTTGATCGTCTTCAGCTGCTGTGCAGGTCTGCTCTGAGCGGTCGCTGTTACTGGGAGGTCCAGTGGAGAGGAAAAGTTTATGTATCAGTGAGTTACAGAAGAATCAAGCGGAAAGGAGGTGTAGCTGAATCTTGTCTTGGATGTAATGATCATTCCTGGAGTCTGAACTGCTCTTATCGTGGTTACTCTGTCCGTCACAATGACAGACAAACATCCATCTCCTCCTCCTCCTCCTCCTCCTCCTCTTCATCCTCTGGTAGAGTAGGGGTGTATGTGGACTGTCCTGCTGGATCTCTGTCCTTCTATGAAGTCTCCTCTGATGGACTGATCCACCTCCACACCACAGAGACCACATTCACCGAGCACCTCTATCCTGGGTTTATGGTTGGGCGTGATTCCTGGTTGTCTCTGTGTGATCTGTAGTCCAAACTTGCAGGTGATTCAAAGACCTGAGACGTCTTGTCCTCTGCAGCGTCTCCTGAAGAGACGTCTGTTTGTGCTGACAGGAAACAGCTGATCATCAGTCAGCTGATGTCACCTATGAACAGCTGATTGTTCTGAACAAAAACAGGCTGAAAGAATTCAAATACAATCAAGAAAATAAATGTTTCATGTCTTTATTTACCTGATGATGACCATCTGAACACCAACAACCAGCTGAAGACTGATCTACAGTATATATAGTTATTACACTAAGTATGTTTATTTAAGTATCTCCGATATTTAATATCAATAGGAAGACAACAACAATAGAAGATACAGCTTTTCCCCTTCTATTGTTGTTGTCTTCTAGTTCTCTACCAAGATAAATATCTGCTGCCTTGTCCAGCTCTTTGAACTGAAGAAGCTTCTTGGATGAGAAGAGAAACGTCTTCCCAAAACTGAACACAGTCCAGTTGCCTCGATTTAGAATCTTCAAGAAAACTAGAAGAGCTGCCTTTACTGTTAAATAAGTGTTTCAGTTAAGATCTCAAACTTTTTTCATCCCCTTTAAGGAGCAGAAACATTTTATTGGGCATATTTGATTTGTGTTGATCTCTGATTTGAAGATATTTCTGAAATAATTATCTCTGATACTCATAATGATATTTTTGACAGGAGCATAAAGTCTTTACTTCACAAAACTGACTTAATGCTTTAATGTGACAGTTTTAGTTTTACAAGAAACTGAAGTGACAGAAGAAAAACTTTTAACTCTTGAAAAATAATACTGCTGTTACATAAACAATGTGGTCAACTGACATATGGCCGATGTATTAGCTGTAAATATCTGCAAAAATGTAAATTTCATCTGATAATGGTATCATACGGATAATATTGTGCATCCCTTATTTTAACATCAATGAAATTTACATGTAGAAAAAGCACTAGTACTTAATATAAGATTATAAAATGTGGTTTAGTTTATTAAAATACCAACAGTCAGACACATGTTAGATTATTCTTTAATACATTGCATAAAACCAGCCTGATGAATCTGTTTAAAAATCAGCTTTATGGTAATTGGAGTTTTCTGGTTAAAACAAAAACTGAAGCTTCACATCTGGCCCACAGAATATCAGAAGATTCATAAAATGTGAGGTGTAAAGATTTGTTAAGGTTATAAGGACATCTTATTTCAGCATACAACCATCACTATAGCCACAAAAACAATTATAACTGGTGTAGTTTTTTTCAGGAATGATCAAAAGTTTAATCTGTTTCTCAGAAACCAACTGGGCAGCATTTTTATCCAAATTCAACCAGGAGAAAAAGTTTATTTGAGTCACATCCAGGGATGGAAAAGCCAAGATATCAGAACTGTAGCTGGTTGATAGGGACTGATCTCATCTTTAAATGTTAAAAACTGAACACAGCTGAGAAAAAAGCTGCATAAATCATATGTTAAAAAGTCAAAATATTCTAATATTTAGATTTATTTTTAATCCTTCCTTTGTGGCATATGTGAGTTAAAGAACTGTTCCTTGTCCAAATGCAGCTGCTGATCCCTGTGGTGGTTTATTGATTATCTGAAGGAATAAATCAGTGATCAGCACTCACCCTGACGGCTGCTCCTCCCTGAGTCCACGGCCTGTGAAGCTGCAGGTTTTTATCCTCCCAGTTTTTAGGACTGAACCATAAACCAGACTGTAAACCTGCACTCAGGATCTCAGAGGGTGATGTCTTTGAACCGAGCACAGATCTGCTTTGTATCACTGGACTGAGGCTGATTTCTGACACTCTGCATTTTCAATCTTTAAATGAAAACACCTTAACTGAGCCCACAGAGCAGCTCAGATTTACAGTCTATCAGAGCACACAGACATTTGAGCAGCAGTCAGGAGAGAGAGACCAATGAAACACAATCAACAGCATGTGGCTGAGAGCGCTCGTGGCACGTTGGCACCATCCTGTGGCTCTTTATCAGATTCAACAGTTTTTCAATGGCATTCAAACCATGATAATAACGTGCTGTGCTATTTTACTTCAACAAGTAATTGTTTTTCCCTAAAATGAACTTTTAAATCAAGCAAGATGCACAAAACAATGACTAAATTCTTCCAACAGTCCAATAGATAAATATGATTAAAAGAAGAAGAGCTGCCTTTACTGTTTGATCAGTGTTTCAATTAAGATCCCTAATTTCTTTCGTCCCCTTGAAGTTGTAGAAACATTTTTATTAAGGATGCACCATATGTGATTTGCAGATATTTTGATTTGCAGATATTTCTGAACTCATTATCACCAATACTCCTAATTATATTTTTGACAGGAGCACAAAGTCTTTACTTCACAAAAACTGACTTGTTGCTTCAATGTGACAATTTTATGTATGAAGTGTATGAACGATTATTTTGTACCCCTGTGCAGCACTTTGGTCAACTGAGGTTGTTTTTAAACGTGCTCTACAAATAAACTTTGACTTGACTTTTATTTGTGCAAGAAGCTGAAATGACAAGAAAACCAACATTTAACTCTTGGAAAATGAAACTCTTGATGCTAAATGTACCATTGAAGTGATGGTATAGCAATGTGGGACATATTTTGGCCCACATATGACAATGTTGATTGTAAATATCTGCAAATATTTTAAAATTGGTTGATACTAATATTGGAATGGACTAAACGATGAAATAAAGATGTGTAATTCTATGTTAGTTTTTTAGAAGATTTTAAAATCTAAATAATCAAATTTGATTGAATTCTTTTTTTCAGTTTAAGCTATCACATGTTTTGGAATAATGTACTCGTACTGATGTTTTATTGTGAATTATTCAGTTAATCCTATGATGGTACAGGAGAGGCAAAAATAAGCCTTGGGGCTTCAGCCTGTTCCTTTTTTGGTTGCTGTCTGTTTTCTTTTCTTTTTTTTTGTAAAATATGATTTTATTTTTGTTTTAAACTGAAATAAAGCATTCATTCATTCATTCATTCATTCATTCATTCCAATCTCATCTCAATACTGTGGTTTATCCCTAATTTTAACATAATTTAAATTTAAATTTAAGAAGTCATAAAAACTATATATCAACAGTAAACAGTAGAACAAAATTACATTTCACCAAGCTCAAGACACTTAGAAAGAATAAATAATATTTCCATCCTGTTTTTTAAGTACAGTGAGGTAGTTTAAATGTTCCAGTCGTAGGATGAGCTTTAGTGCAGTGTAGCAGTGCATCATTTAAAGTACAGTGTAAATTACATTGTAGTGCAAAAAGAGAACAGAAATGAAGCCCACAGGTTGTAAAGCCTCTCACAGCCTTAAGGAACAGTTAAAACAGACCAAGAACACATTAAAAATTGACAAATACATTTAAAAAAGTCCCATGGGGCAGTCTTTAATGAACTGAAATGGTCCCTGTCCCAGGATTGAGTTCAAGACACACCATGTCACACTGACGGGTCAAAAAAGACATTTTTTTTTTTTCTGGTTGTTAAATGCTTTCTCTTCTCTGCTTTGTCCTCTCTGCTCTCCCTGTCATGGCTGTGTTCACATTTTTAGTGTAAATATTGTTCATTGTTAATACTGTGTATTCCTCCACCTCATTCAGAGTCTTATTTCCACCACATTTTTATTGATGTTTTCTTTAGAAGGAAGTTGATATTGCTTCAAGGCTCTGCATGTTGCAACCTGCTCACTTCATTTTCATGCTCTTTTCATTTGTTTTCATTTTAGTTGTATTTATTTTATTTTTATTTTGACTTCATATGCGTTAAATCAGTGCTACTCCTATCTATTCTAATGTCTTCATCTGATATTTCTGACTGCTATACTGTGTAGAAGAGAAACTGAAACAAGCAAATTTCCTTGGGAGTTAATAAAGTATTTCTGATTCTTCTTCTGATTCTTTGGACGACTCAGAGGGCTTTTACGCCACCACAGGTCACATGGACTCCTCCTCTGATTGGCTCACTGATCAGGCTGTGTCATTTTAACCCTTTAACTACCAGCTCAACTGTTTGGCACAGCTCAAAATAAACTGAATAAACTAAAAATGTCTGACAGACCTAATTCAATCAGACCTAATATGGTCATGTAGGAAGTCGAGACAAGTGATGAATCTATCCAATCACAGCTACTTTGGTTGTGTTAAAGGTTGGATGAGTTCAGAGGGACATCCAATCACAGCTGCCTTAGCTTGGTGGTGGTGGGATAAGTTGTGGAGCCATCCAATCAGAGCTGCTCTCTTTATGAATTGATATATTCATGTAGAGCAGGTTCACTGTTTGTTGTCAGTTCTGGTATTGTAACTGAGATGCTCTGCCAGGTAGCCTAAATAAAGGTGACTGCATTTCACACAAAGGAACATTTGTTTCTGTTCATTTAGACATTCAGACTTTACTAACATTCAATAAAGGCTTAGTAGATGTTTGATTTTATCACAGAGGAAAACAGGACATCAAAAATGTCTTACCCTTTACACTTCAGATTTTAGTCGACTAAATTTACAGCAGATTTCATCGACTAAACTAGACTAAAATTAAAACAATTTAGAGACTAAAGTATGACTAAAACTATTTTTTAACTTGCTCTTTTCTTATTTATACTCAGTTAAAGTGATAAAGGACATAAGAACATCTGACATAAGAATAAAACAATCTAAACAAATGTAGATTAAAAATATGTGACAAACAAAATGAAAATGAGATCAGAGCACAGGATGATCTCATGTGTAGCCCAGAGACTGATCCCACTAAACTGGAAACACAATGTTTTTAATCTTATGGGAGATGGAATCAAACATTTGGAACAGAAAAACAGAAGAATTGTTCTGGAAAAATCAAGAAAGGAAATTTGACAGAACTTGTCAACCTTTCATTGACCATTTCAGTTAGATTGTAAAGTAGAAAACAATCTTTCAATAAAAGGTTTCATTTTATCCAAGTAGATTTCATCCACTAAAATGTTGTGAAATGTCATCAACTAAAATTAGACTAAAATTAAAACAGTTTAGATGACTACATTATGACTCAAACTCAAATATTTTGATGCCAAAGACTATACCTAAAGCTGAATTCAGAAGTGCTGTCAGAGTAACACAGGTGTGGAGTTTTTAAAAAGTGAAGAAGAGCTTTCCCAAACACACATCCCTGCACAAACCCTCCAACACTCGACTTTTCCAAAGAATGAAGGACTGGATTTGACTGTTTCCTTGTAAAGCAGGGATATTATTGAAATACTGAGATCATATTTACAGACTGGAGTGTACTTTTGAATCTCTATAAACCAGTTTGATGACATTTGATCTGTGATTTGATCTGATTCTTACATTTCTATGAATGGATTTGAGCTTTAAACTTAATGTTCCTCCATTGAACTAAACAGCACCATCTCCTGGAGCTTCTGTAGGTCATCACTCTCTGCAGGCCGAGTCCAAACTTTAAGTCCAGGTTCATTTAGATGCGTGTAGAACAGGATCAGCATTTACTGAAGAGTCTAAAACTGACAGTGTTGTGAATTTGAGCTGCATATTTAATTTTAGACGAGCTGAAGTGATATCCAAGCAGAGGAGGGGGTGGTGCACAGGTGCTGCAGTGCATTGTGGGATTTGTAGTTTGATATGTAAGATCGCTAATTAACAGAGGACCATTAATGTTGTGTTCCAGTTGATTGTTGAACCTAGATTCTTCAAGTTGTAAATTAGATACATCACAGGGGGGCCCCAGTTTGTAGGAATTTCCTACCCAGACATCTTAACCCTTGTGAGTCGCTTTCATTTACTACCCTTTGAGGTTATCAGAGGTCATTAATGTCCTCTCCCAAAGCTGCTATAAAAATATAACAGATTAATTTTTTAATTTTTTTTTTTTTCCATCAGTTTCATTTCTAATCAAAAATACCAAACATTTAATTATTTATTTTATCTTAACCCTTTAAATGCCAGTTGAAATACATTATGGATAAATAATGGATAAAACAATGGTCATTCTTTGTGGTAAAAACAACAATGAAAATACTCTAGCATTGCTGTTGTCCACTTTCCCTAAAACAATTTTAAAATCATCTTTGTTTTTATCAATTTGAGCATTTATCCTCCATGTTTCAACTATTTTGTGAACAACAGTCAACTCTCAGAATCAGCTGGACATAGAAGACACAGACAGTATGAAGAAGGGATGGAGAGGTCAACACTGAAGTTCATTTGTCCTGTTGTAGCTCTATGCATCGTCTGTGTGTCTGAAAAAAAGTATGAAAAAATAAAAATAAACTAAGTAAAAGTAACCTGTGGAGTAAAAATAAATAAACCAATTAGAATATAGATATGTGAAATAAGCATAGGTAAACCAAGTGAAAATAAAGTAAAATGATAACCAGTAATAAATATGAAATATAGAATATAAATAAAAGAGAATCAGTAAGAACAAAGGACTGTACCTCTGAAATAAACAAGAAAAAAACCAAGAAAAAAATGAAAATTAAACGGCCAAAATGAAATAAATTTAACTAAAATGCAAATTAATAAAATAAAATATACTGAAATAAAAATGATCAAACAAATAGACAAAATAAAAATTAACCTAATTAAATCAAATACAAACTGATAAACTAAATAAATGAACATTTGTTTTTGAGGATGATGAATCATTATTTGTATTTGTCTTTTCATTTTCCTAAATTAAATCGGCCTCAGTCTGCTGATCAGTGAACCAATCAGAGCTCAGCGGTCTCAAAGATGGGGGTCCCCCTCAGTCACAGCGGGACAGACGTGCTGGGACACCTTTGCCTGTAAAAGGCAGCGCTCAGGTTTGTTTGTGACCCTGGTGATTGGGCCAAAGAAGACGGAGGATGCCAGCTGAAAGCGCAGACCCCATTCGGTTCTCCATCCCCCTCCCATCCAGACTACACGGATCACTCACTCTCCTGCACCCTGAGGACCTGAACCCAGTTTTTCCCCTTTAGCTCCATTTGTCCCCTCAGAGAAAAACCACTCTTTAGTTTCCCTTAAAGGACTAATTCATAGATTTTTAAAGGGCCTCGTGTTTTAGTTTGTGAATGATTGTGTTTAAATTGTTTTCTTTGTGTTTGAAATATATTTGATCTAAAACACATTTATTTCAAACTTATTTCTGTTTCATGATTTCACACCTTCCTCTGAGCTTCAGGAGACAAACTGAAGTTAAATCAACTGTTTTACCTTTAATTAGATTTGATTTATGAACCAAAACATTAGTTTCTTTATTTAATTATTATTGTAACTTAATCTAAGTTAAAGATTTAAATCATATTTTACATGAACTGAATTTAATTTGCTTTCACTCACAGTTGAACTGAATGTGATGTAACTTGAGTAAAAGTTTGACTAAATTTAATTTATCTGAATAAAAAGTAGGGCTGAACGATTTGAGAAAATAATCTAATTGTGTTTTTGTTTCCCTCTGTAATTGTTTTAATGTTCCTCATCTTATGTATTCTTAAACAAACATAAGCAGTAGATCTTTTTATAGTAAAACCAACATGACATTAAATTAATATAAGGATAAAAGATTTGAGAAAAAGTGGAGGAGTGAAGAACAGAAGCAAAATAGGTATGAAATGTTAAAAACTGGGTAACAATGGTATGAAAGAGGACAAAGGTTAATAAATAGGTGCAAAAAGGTATGAAATTACAAAAAAAAGGGGAATAATTGCCCAAAAAATCCAAAAGTGGCTTAGGAAAATTGATTATGGCAGCAAAATTGGGAATTAAATTTGAAATTAAATTTCAAAATCCATGTAAATATTCTAAAAATGGTTCTGACAGTGGCCAAAAAAAGATGAACGGAGGCAAAATAGGCATAAAGATGAAAAAACGGGGTTAAATAAAAGGTAAAAATGGTCCAAAAGTGGGTAAAAAAGTGTATGAATAGAGGTAAAAATAGGCATGAAATTGCAAAAAACTCCATCACAATGCCAAAATGTTCAACACATTTTGGACTAAAAATATTGAACCTTCTGTGATTTGAAAATATTGTGATTTAATCTAATTTGTGATAAACAGCCCTAATTAAAAGTTTATCTAAATTTGATTTACCAGAAGTGAAAATAATTTCCTTCATTAAATTGAATCTACTTTAATTAGACAAGTTGATAATTCCTTAAGTGAAGTAAACTGCCTACAACCAGCCCTCAGTTGGAATGAGGTTTGCTCTAATCCTTATTTACTCAAATTTAAAGTGTTTCATAAAGGAAATTTATTAAAAAATGATTTTTAGTTGAACAAATAGAAATAAAAGAACAGTCCAGCTGTTCCTTATAATGAGTGTGTAATGTTCTGTAGGGCTGGAGAAGCATTGAGTTTTTAAATATATTGACATATTGGATTAAGATCTAAAATCAGACCAGTTCTTCTCAGTGTAGTTCTCTTTGTGTTAAATGAAGTCTGGATGGTGAAATAAAAACAGTTTCTTTGTGTTGAAGCTCTCAGAAGAGCAGCACAGTGACGTTTTCTGTTGAAAAAGCCAAAACAGTTTGATGGGGACAGTCGTGCTGGACCATGTCCTGGGTCTTCAGACTCTGGTCTTTGGGGCCAGAGGGACGGGATCACAGAGCTGTTTGTCAGGTCAGTCAGACCTGGTCCATCAGAACTAAAGATGGAATTTCAAAAGACTGGCCCGTTGTTTCATTTCTTTATTTTTAGATGTCCACCAGGGGAAACTCATTTCTGACACTAATCCTGTCCAGGGGTCCTGAGTTTTCATTTTGGTGGAGATTATTTGTTGACCTGGACTTGAATGATGTGTTTTTGTCACAAATATTGAACTGAGCCTTACCTTACCTTTGGTCTCCAGAGAAGTGAATCCAAATGCATCCAAGTTTCTGACTCTGGATCATTTTGTGTCTTTTTTTATCATGATGTCCTCCTTCCTGTTAGAACTGTAAATACTGCCTCCAGTGCAGGAAGTCGACTCAGACAGCAGTGAGAGCTCACCAGTGTTGGGAAAGTTACTTTAAAAAGTATTTATATATTTATTTATATTTAAACTTATTTTAACCCTCTTATTTTGTTTTATTACTACATTTCTGTTCAGATCTTTTTTTTATTTGGAAGTTTATTCTTTGTTAAATGCTTTTCCTTTTATTATCCTATTTTAGCTGATTTTATTATGCACCTGATGTTACACTTTCTCATTTTACCATATTATTTATCCAACTTTGATTCTATACTGTTATATTATCTTATTTATTTATGTAGTTACACAGTTATTTATCTTACCCTCTAGTATTTTGGAGTATTTTAAGAATTATTTTAGTTTTAGCTCCTGTGTTTCCTCAGTCCTCTAATTCTGTTTTCTGTCAGAATTTCCTTTTTATGTCTTTGTGTGTTTGAGTAAGTGAGTGTGTATATTGAATGTAATTTGGGGGAGGGGGTCTGCTTTTTATTCCACTTATTGTTATTTTATTGTATCTTTCCCTCATGTAAAGCACTTTGTATTACAAAGTCCTGAATGAAAAGTGATATACAAATAAAGTTTGATTGATTGTCACTTCTTAAAAAGAGTAGTCCGTTACTTCACTTAGTTACCCTGAATGGAAAGTAACTTTTTGTGTTACTTTTATGTTGTTTGGCTTTGAGCAGAACCCCGTATCTGTTCATAGATGTGTAGGTCTACATAAAGTTCTCCTGCAGAAGACATAACAGGTATTTCTTTGTGCTCTTTATTTTAAAATCATCTCTGTGGAATGAGAGCTCCTGTCCAGTGTTTACACATTTCTCTTCTGAAATAAACAACCAGGTTGATCCAAACAAGCTTTAAACAAGCAGCCTCCAGCTTTTTATTTCCTAAAGTAATAGATTACTTTTTTCTTTAAGAGAATTCTTCATAAAGCCTGTTTTCATTTTCCTCTACATTACATGTCAATTCCACAGTGTCAAGCAGAAAGAAGCCCAGCAGAGCTCATAATAAGCGGACATGCGCCATGCGCGTGAGTGTTGAAATGAGGAAGTGAACATCCACCTCCAGCACCTGTTCTGCTTTATTGTGGTGAGGTGGGAGATAATCAGGGGATTCACACAGACAGAAAACCCCAAAAAACAACTAAGAAACGAGCCCAAAAACCGGGCTCAGGAGATTTGTCCTCGACTTTAGAGAAAATAAAAACAGGCCCAAAGACGCTGATAATGAGCAGACCTGGCAACAGAGCTCGTGTCTCGTGCAGCAGCTGAGAAGGCAGCATCGGTGTGTGATCAGCCCGTGAGAATTGTAACGTTTGTCAAACTGAAAAAGGAAGTCCGTTTCGTTTCCACATGTTTAGCAGAAGTGTGTTCAACAACTTTTTCCCAGACAAAGTAGATCTGTGAGTCTCTCTCTCATTTCTCTCCTCGCCCTCTCTGATAATACAGCAGGAAATGTCTTAAAGTCAGTCGGCGGCGCGCATTTTATCCAAGTAGATTTCATCCACTAAAATGTTGTGAAATGTCATCAACTAAAACTAGACTAAAATTAAAACAGTTTAGATGACTACATTATGACTCAAACTCAAATATTTTGATGCCAAAGACTATACCTAAAGCTGAATTCAGAAGTGCTGTCAGAGTAACACAGGTGTGGAGTTTTTAAAAAGTGAAGAAGAGCTTTCCCAAACACACATCCCTGCACAAACCCTCCAACACTCGACTTTACCAAAGAATGAAGGACTGGATTTGACTGTTTCCTTGTAAAGCAGGGATATTATTGAAATACTGAGATCATATTTACAGACTGGAGTGTACTTTTGAATCTCTATAAACCAGTTTGATGACATAATTTGATCTCTGATTTGATCTGATTCTTACATTTCTATGAATGGATTTGAGCTTTAAACTTAATGTTCCTCCATTGAACTAAACAGCACCATCTCCTGGAGCTTCTGTAGGTCATCACTCTCTGCAGGCCGAGTCCAAACTTTAAGTCCAGGTTCATTTAGATGCGTGTAGAACAGGATCAGCATTTACTGAAGAGTCTAAAACTGACAGTGTTGTGAATTTGAGCTGCATATTTAATTTTAGACGAGCTGAAGTGATATCCAAGCAGAGGAGGGGGTGGTGCACAGGTGCTGCAGTGCATTGTGGGATTTGTAGTTTGATATGTAAGACTGCTAATTAACAGAGGACCATTAATGTTGTGTTCCAGTTGATTGTTGAACCTAGATTCTTCAAGTTGTAAATTAGATACATCACAGGACGCCCCAGTTTGTAGGAATTTCCTACCCAGACATCTTAACCCTTGTGAGTCGCTTTCATTTACTACCCTTTGAGGTTATCAGAGGACATTAATGTCCTCTCCCAAAGCTGCTATAAAAACATAAAAGATAAATATCTTTTTTTACTTTTTTGTTTAAATCATTCTGTCAACTTCAGTTCTAATAAAAAAAACAACAAATATGTGATGATTTATTTTATTTTAACCCTTTAAATACCAATTGAAATACATTATGGATAAATAATGGATAAAACAATGGTCATTCTTTGTGGTAAAAACAACAATGAAAATACTCTAGCATTGCTGTTGTCCACTTTCCCTAAAACAATTTTAAAATCATCATTGTTTTTATCAATTTGAGCATTTATCCTCCATGTTTCAACTATTTTGTAAACAACAATCAACTCTCAGAATCAGCTGGACATAGAAGACACAGACAGTATGAAGAAGGGATGGAGAGTTCAACACTGAAGTTCATTTTTCCTGTTGTGCATCGTCTGTGACTCTGTGTGTGTCTGAGGTGGAGAGACTGACCTTTGCTTGACCTTACTGTAGAACTTTTAATGTCTGATAACATGTCTTTACCAAACTTTCACACTCAAACATACATGCACTCTCTAAAGTGAATCAAAGTGTGGGTCCTGCCCTGCTCCTCACAGAGCTCACTGTGAAGTCAACACAAACAGTTAGTGAGTTTACTCAGTTACAGGCTGCTGTCCTGTCAGAACCAAAGTTACATCTATATGTTATATATCTATATGTCTTTGATAGACTGATCATTTCAGTCCTCTGGTGAGCAACAAGTGAGATAAAGAGGTGCTTTTCTGCAGATGAGACCATTTTGAGCCTGTAACCAGAAAAAGTTGATTTCAACTCGTGAACCGTGACTCAAAAAGGTCAGTGACCTCTCCAGGTCGTTGACCTTTAACACCTCCTCCTGCTCTCATGGCCAGAATGCGTCTCCATTTGACTTTGATTTGGTCCATGTGTCACTTTGTTGTCCTCTTCTTCAGTCTGAGCTCTGCTCTTCCTGCAGTTTTCAGTCGGCTGTGACGTCATTGATGCCTGTTGAAGCCCCTCTGATGTGGGGCTCGTGCTGCTGCAGGTTGAATCGTGTCCACTAGAGGACGCTCTGTAGCACAGGACAGGGCTGAAGACAGGAGGAGCTGATTGTCCTTGTGCTCAGTGAGGTCTTCTTCTGGATGGAGACTGAGTTTCTGCTCTTCCTGGTGCCTTTGGATTCTGTCGAGCAGACTTTGTGAATGCACATCCAGTCTGAGAGTGAATGTTTGATTTGATGATGAGGGATGAGGCTGATTTCGACACTTTTTAGGGATGGGACTTTCAGGATGTTTGTGTTGTTGCCTGCTGTCCCTTAATGCTGCAGAGACTTCAGCTCACATTTCTGTTTTTATGTACAGAAGCACACCTGCTAACAGGAACAGTCTCTGTGGGAATAAGTGCCATGTGTGTCGCTGCAGCTTCATTTTTTTATTTGTTCGTTTTTGTAGTGTATTTTCATTTTCTAAATAACAGAAACATCAAGTGAACAATGTCATTTATGACACACAAACTCTGAATGAGTCAATAAGACAAGTGAAACAAATCAACAAGGACAACATGGACATTGTACCCTCATCCACACAACACAGGAAAATACAATAAAATAAATAAAGTAAAATAAAAGCAAATCTCATAATAATATAAATAAAATAAAATGAGAAAACGAATGAAAAAATAAAAATAAATGAAATAAAAGTAACCTGTGGAGTAAAAATAAAAATAAACCAATTGATATATAAAGTAAAATGATAACCAGTAATAAATTAAAAAAATAGAAATAAATTAAAAAAAAAAACAGCAGAAGAGAATAAACAAGAACAAGAGACACTGTACCTCTCAAATCAACCAAGAAAAAATAAGTAAATGTAAATGTAAATAAAATATACAAAATTTAAAATGATCAAATAAAATAAACACGCAGACGTAATAAAAGTAAACCTCATAATAATATCATCAAAATAAAATGAAATAAATAGTTAGAAAAAATAAAAGTAAACGAAATAAAAGTAACCTGTGGAGTAAAAATAAATAAAGCAATTAAAGTATAAATATGTGAAATAAGCATACATACACCAAGTGAAAATCAAGTAAAATGATAACCAGTAATAAATTTGAAAAATAAATTTTAAATAGATAAAAAATATGAAAAGAGAATCAACAAGAACAACAGACACAGTACCTCTGAAATAAACTAGAAATAAACCAAGAAAAAAATGTAAATTAAACGGTTGAAATAAAATAAATTAAGCTGAAATGCAAATGATAACATAAAATTTACTAAAATAAATATGGTCAAACAAAATAAACATAAAGAAAAAATAAAAGCAAATCTCATAATAATATAAACTAAATAAAATGAAATAAATAGTTAGAAAAAATAAAAATAAACTAAATAAAAATAACCTGTGGAGGAAAAATAAATAAACCAATTAAAATTTAGATATGTGAATTAAGCATAGGTAAACCAAGTGAAAATAAAGTAAAATGATAACCAGTAATAAATAAAAATATAAATAAATAAAAAACAGCAAAAGAGAATCAATAAGAAAAAAGACTAGAATAAACTAAAAATAAACCAAGAAAAAATGAAAATTAAATGGTTGAAATAAAATATAATAATAAAATAAAAAATACTAAAATAAAAATGAATGAAATAAATTAAAAACATCAAAAGAGAATCAATAAGAACAACAGACACTGTACCTCTGAAATAAAATGGAAATAAATCAAGAAAAAAAAAAACTTAAATGGTCAAAATAAAATAAATTAAGCTGAAATGCAAATAATTAAATAAAATACACAAAAATAAAAAAGATCAAACAGAATAAAAATATGGACAAAATTAAAGTAAACGTCATAATAATATAAACAAAATAAAATGAAAAAAAATAGTATGAAAAATAAAAATAAACAAAATAAAAGTAACTTGTGGAGTAAAAATATATTAACCAATTAAAATATAAATATGTGAACTAAGCATAGGTAAACCAATTGAAAATAAAGTAAAATGATAACCAGTAATACATTTAAAAAATAAATATAAATAAATAAAATATATGAAGAGAATCAACAAGAACAACAGACACTGTACCTCTGAAATAAACTAGAAATAAACCAAGAAAAAATGAAAATTAAACAGTTAAAATAAAGTTAATTAAACTAAAATGCAAAATAATAAAATAGAACATACTGAAATAAAACTGATCAAACAAAATAAACATATAAAAAATGAAAGTAAACCTCATAATAATATAAACGAAATAAAATGAAAAATAGTATGAAAAAATAAAAATAAACGAAATAAAAATAACCTGTGGAGTAAAACTAAATAAAGCAATTAAAATATAGATATCTGAAAAAAGCAAACGCACACCAAATGAAAATAAAGTAAAATGACAGCCAGTAATAAATAAAAATATAAATAAATAAAAAACAGCAAAAGAGAATCAACAAGAAAAACAGACTAGAATAAACTAAAAATAAACCAAGAAAAAAATGAAAATTAAGTGGTTGAAATAAAATATAATAATAAAATAAAAAATACTAAAATAAAAATGATCAAACAAAATAAAAATATAGACAAAGTAAAAATAAACCTAATCAAATTAAATACAAACTGATAAACAAAATAAATGAACATTTCTTTTTGAGGATGATGAATCATTATTTGTATTTGTCTTTTCATTTTCCTAAATTAAATCGGCCTCAGTCTGCTGATCAGTGAACCAATCAGAACTCAGCGGTCTCAAAGATGGGGGTCCCCCTCAGTCACAGCGGACAGGCGTGCTGGGACACCTTTGCCTGTAAAAGGCAGCGCTCAGGTTTGTTTGTGACCCTGGTGATTGGGCCAAAGAAGACGGAGGATGCCAGCTGAAAGCGCAGACCCCATTGGGTTCTCCATCCCCCTCCCATCCAGACTACACGGATCACTCACTCTCCTGCACCCTGAGGACCTGAACCCAGTTTTTCCCCTTTAGCTCCATTTGTCCCCTCAGAGAAAAACCACTCTTTAGTTTCCCTTAAAGGACTAATTCAGAGATTTTTAAAGGGCCTCGTGTTTTAGTTTGTGAATGATTGTGTTTAAATTGTTTTCTTTGTGTTTGAAATATATTTGATCTAAAACACATTTATTTCAAACTTATTTCTGTTTCATGATTTCACACCTTCCTCTGAGCTTCAGGAGACAAACTGAAGTTAAATCAACTGTTTTACCTTTAATTACATTTGATTTATGAACCAAAACATTAGTTTCTTTATTTAATTATTATTGTAACTTAATCTAAGTTAAAGATTTGAATCATATTTTACATGAACTGAATTTAATTTGCTTTCACTCACAGTTGAACTGAATGTGATGTAACTTGAGTAAAAGTTTGACTAAATTTAATTTATCTGAATAAAAAGTAGGGCTGAACGATTTGAGGAAATAATCTAATCGTGTTTTTGTTTCCCTCTGTAATTGTTTTAATGTTCCTCATCTTATGTATTCTTAAACAAACATAAGCAGTAGATCTTTTTATAGTAAAACCAATAATGACATTAAATTAATCTAAGGAGAAAAGATTTGAGAAAAAGTGGAGGAGTGAAGAACAGAAGCAAAATAGGTATGAAAGTGTAAAAACTGGGTAACAATGGTATGAAAGTGGAAAAAGGTTAATAAATAGGTGCAAAATAGGTATGAAAATACAAAAAAGGGGGAAATTGGCAAAAAAAATCCAAAAGTGGCTTAGGAAAATTGATTATGGCAGCAAAGTTGGGAATTAAATTTGAAATTAAATTTCAAAAACCATGTAAAAATTCCAAAAATGGTTCTGACAGTGGCCAAAGAAAGATGAATGGAGGCAAAATAGGCACAAAGTTGTAATAACAGGATTAAAAAAGGTAAAAATGGTCCAAGAGCTGGTAAAAAAGTATGAATAGAGGTAAAAAATAGGCATGAAATTGTAAAAAACTCCATCACAATGCCAAAATGTTCAACACATTTTAGGCTAAAAATATTGAACCTTCTGAGATTTGAAAATATTGCGATTAAATCTAATTTGCAGTTAATTGTTCAGCCCTAATTAAAAGTTGATCTAAATTTGATTTACCAGAACTGAAAATAATTTCCTTCATTAAATTGAGTCTACTTTAATTAGACAAGTTGATAATTCCTTAAGTGAAGTAAACTGCCTACAACCAGCCCTCAGTTAGAATGAGGTTTGCTCTAATCCTTATTTACTCAAATTTAAAGTGTTTGATGAAAAATGATTTTTAGTTGAACAAATAAAACTAAAAGACCAATCCAGCTGTTCCTTATAATGAGTGTGTAATGTTGTGTAGGGCTGGAGAAGCATTGAGTTTTTAAATATATTGACATATTGGATTAAGATCTAAAATCAGACCAGTTCTTCTCAGTGTAGTTCTCTTTGTGTTAAATGAAGTCTGGATGGTGAAATAAAAACAGTTTCTTTGTGCTGAAGCTCTCAGAAGAGCAGCACAGTGACGTTTTCTGTTGAAAAAGCCAAAACAGTTTGATGGGGACAGTCGTGCTGGACCATGTCCTGGGTCTTCAGACTCTGGTCTTTGGGGCCAGAGGGACGGGATCACGCAGAGCTGTTTGTCAGGTCAGTCAGACCTGGTCCATCAGAACTAAAGATGGAATTTCAAAAGACTGGCCCGTTGTTTCATTTCTTTATTTTTAGATGTCCACCAGGGGAAACTCATTTCTGACACTAATCCTGTCCAGGGGTCCTGAGTTTTCATTTTGGTGGAGATTATTTGTTGACCTGGACTTGAATGATGTGTTTTTGTCACAAATATTGAACTGAGCCTTACCTTACCTTTGGTCTCCAGAGAAGTGAATCCAAATGCATCCAAGTTTCTGACTCTGGATCATTTTGGGTCTTTTTTTATCATGATGTCCTCCTTCCTGTTAGAACTGTAAATACTGCCTCCAGTGCAGGAAGTCGACTCAGGCAGCAGTGAGAGCTCACCAGTGTTGGGAAAGTTACTTTAAAAAGTATTTATATATTTATTTATATTTTAACTTATTTTAACCCTCTTATTTTGTTTTATTACTACATTTCTGTTCAGATCTTTTTTTATTTGGAATTTTATTCTTTGTTAAATGCTTTTCCTTTTATTATCCTATTTTAGCTGATTTTATTATGCACCTGATGTTACACTTTCTCATTTTACCATATTATTTATCCAACTTTTATTCTAAACTGTTATATTATCTTATTTATTCATATATTTACACATTTATTTATCTTACCCTCGAGTAGTTTTAAGTATTATTTTAGTTTTAGCTCCTGTGTTTCCTCATTTTTAATTCAAGATAGTGTTTCCTCAGTCCTCTAATTCTGTTTTCTGTCAGAATTTCCTTTTTTATGTCTTTGTGTGTTTGAGTAAGTGAGTGTGTATATTGAATGTAATTTGGGGGAGGGGCGGTGGTGGGGGTCTTATGTTTTCATTTTATGCAATTTTCTGTTTTTTATTCCACTTATTATTATTTTATTGTATCTTTCCCTCATGTAAAGCTCTTTGTATTACAGTCCTGTATGAAAAGTGCTGTACAAATAAAGTTTGATTGATTGATTGTCACTTCTTTAAAAGAGTAGTCCGTTACTTCACTTAGTTACCCTGAATGGAAAGTAACTTTTTGTGTTACTTTTATGTTGTTTGGCTTTGAGCAGAACCCCGTATCTGTTCATAGATGTGTAGGTCTACATAAAGTTCTCCTGCAGAAGACATAACAGGTATTTCTTTGTGCTCTTTATTTTAAAATCATCTCTGTGGAATGAGAGCTCCTGTCCAGTGTTTACACATTTCTCTTCTGAAATAAACAACCAGGTTGATCCAAACAAGCTTTAAACAAGCAGCCTCCAGCTTTTTATTTCCTAAAGTAATGGATTACTTTTTTCTTGAAGAGAATTCTACATAAAGCCTGTTTCAATTTTCATCTACATTACATGTCAATGTCACAGTGTCAAGCAGAAAGAAGCCCAGCAGCGCTTATCATAAGCGGGCATGCGCGTGAGTGTTGAAATGATGAAGTGAACATCCACCTCCAGCACCTGTTCTGCTTTATTGTGGGGAGGTGGGAGATAATCAGGGGGATTCACACAGATGGGCCCAATCCCAATGTCCACACTCACACACGCACTGACTTTGAGGCTCCCGCAGAGTCCGTGAGGGCTCAGGACTGTCCCACTGACACATCACAAAGTGTGTGAGGGGTCTCTGCTGACTTTATGAGCCCTTCATGAACCCTTTCCGTGAGTGGGCATCAATGCAGACTCAGCGTGAGGGAATTACCCAGAGTTCATTGCTAAAATATGAAATCTGTCACTCCTATAAAGTTCACAATTGTGTTTGAATAGATGACTTTAGATTAGATAGAACTTTATTAATGCCTTTGAGAAAAACTCAACCAGGGACAAAGATATATTAGAAGAAAAGATAGTAGACCTAAATAAAACTATTAATTAAAATACATAAATATAAATAAAAATATTTAAATTAAATTAGATAAAGAATTAATGCACTTCTGGTCTCTTGACATTAGTGCAATGGGGAGGAGATCATACAGTATTCATCAGAGATCATATTGTATGTGATGTTCAGTTAATAAGCAAACAATCTACCAATAAACATTTGAGGAAACTCTACCACTGTTTTTAAAAATCTAATTTATTGTTAATTTGTTATACTTGTTTGTATTTGAGCTGTTGAGGTAACAAAGCACCTTTGTTTCCCATCGAGAGTGTTTCTTATATTTTGCAAAAATACAATGAAGTTTATTCTTAAATTAAAAAAGTAAAAACAAATCCAACTTTTTAAGATGTTGCTAGGTTTGGAGTCATGAGAGATGCAGTGTTTTGTTACTATGCAACTGAAACTTTTTGGCATTTGTTTTTTGAATGTTTATATAGCCGTGCATTTTGGTCAGATGTAGAGCAGATCTTTAAAGCACAAACCAGGTCCACAGTTCAACTTACAGAAAAGGACGTTTTATATTTTTATGAGTGAAAATAGAAACTGTCAGAAGATGTATTTTCTTTATTTAGTTATACTATATGGGAAATGTTAAATTTATGTAAGTGTAAATGGACACAAAAATTACCAAAAATTAAACAATTCAAAAAGGAAATAGAATATTATATGAGCTCACTTAAAGAAATGGAAGACAAAAGAACAAACAAAACTGAACATTATGGAATCATTAAGTTTGGTCATTTTTGAGATGCTTCTTGTACTTTTGATTGTATGTGTATGCATGTATACATGTAAATTTGTATATAACTTAAAGTTTGTATATATATTCGGTGTTGAAAATCTTTGCATATTGGTGTATGTTTCACATAAATTAAAAAAATGTTAAAAGTAAATAAAAAGGTGTCAGTTTATTTTATCTTTTGCATGATTGCTGTCAGTAAAAACAAAGGGCTGTCCCATTCCTGTCTCGAGCACTTCAAGCCCTTGCAGCCTCGTGCACTCAGTCACTTTCCAGGTGCAGGGACTTCAGTCAATGAGGGCTCAGGGTTCAGGGTTTAGGGAGGAGATTGAGATTCAGCCACAGAAAACCCCAATAAACAACTAAGAAACGAGCCCAAAAACCGGGCTCAGGAGATTTGTCCTCGACTTTAGAGAAAAAAAAAACAGGCCCAAAGACGCTGATAATGAGCAGACCTGGCAACAGAGCTCGTGTCTCGTGCAGCAGCTGAGAAGGCAGCATCGGTGTGTGATCAGCCCGTGAGAATTGTAACGTTTGTCAAACTGAAAAAGGAAGTCCGTTTCGTTTCCACATGTTTAGTAGAAGTGTGTTCAACAACTTTTTCCCAGACAAAGTAGATCTGTGAGTCTCTCTCTCATTTCTCTCCTCGCCCTCTCTGATAATACAGCAGGAAATGTCTTAAAGTCAGTCGGGGGCGCGCACTGATATCTCCCCCCTGAAGTTATGTGTGCACGTGCATAGCTGTGTTCATGTGACTGGAGCGTGATGTGGACGACTCCAGCTCGGTGACGTCATGAATCGTTCAGGTGAACGCAGTGTGCTTCCAGCAGCTCGTAGGGAACACAAATGACTCGTGAAGGCTTTGAGGCTCATTTACATTTAATAGTTTGTAAATGAACGGCTCACTCACACCTGAGAATCGGCTCTCATCTTCACTTAAAAGAGCCGTTCAAAAGACTCGACACGTCCTCGAACGACTCATCTCTGGGTGTGTTTGTGTCTTCGTGGTGAGGAGTTTACCTGTCCAACAGGTTTTCTCTGCTGCTTCCTGATTCTGTGGAGCAGTTGATTTAGTCTGAGCTGAAGTCGCAGCAGAGACACTTTTCCTGATTTCTTGAATCTTTAGGAGAAGAAAGAGGACTTCTCAGCAGGTAAGAGAGCCTGAGCAGATCTACCTATCTGTCTAATTACCTCCGCCAAGGAGTTCGTGTTTTCTCCAGAGTCTGTCTGTTTGTCTGTCAGCAAGATTACACAAAAACTAGAGGATGGATTTACATGAAATGTTCCAGAGGTGAGCTTTGGCCCGAGGAAGAAGCTCTTACATTTAGGTGCAGATCTGATTCAGATTGACATCATACAAAAACATTGAAGTTTATGATGAACGCCCATTACTTAACCCAGGGCTGTGATTTGTCCCTCCCACGGCACCATCTGATTGGTCACACGCAGCGCGCGCGCTACAGAGGCTCCAAAGTTTCATCCTCGCTTCCTCCACTCGTGTCCCAGGGTCTATTGAGGGCTGATATGTGTCAATGAGCATCTCTGTTAACTACTGACTTTTTTATTTATTATTGTCCATGTTTGACTTTGTAAATGTATGTTTGGTCTGGGTAGACTGAAAAAACTGAATTGCCCTTTGAGATAAATACATTTGTCTAATCTAGTTGCCCTTATTTAGACTACAGTGCAAATACAAACACAAGATCTCAATAAAAAGTGCTTTGTTGTTGGAACAATCAGGATAAGTACATTCTTGAATAAAAAGGAAAACAAACAGCAGTCCTCAGAGCTGCAGTTTAGACCTATAAATGTCTGAACTGTGAACTCTAATATTTAGACGATAACAGTGCATACACATTTCACTGAACATTTCATTGAAATTCGTCCATAACTTTTTGAGTTATGTTGCAAACAGAGAAACAAACAAACAGACGCCAGCAATAACATATTCTCCTTGGCAGAGGTGATAATGACTCCAAGGCTGCAGTCAAAAAGTCATTTTTGCTCAGGAAGGTTCCTCACGGAGTGAAATGAAGCTGGAAGTTCATGATTAGAGCTGTTCGAATAGTTTAAATGCATAGGAAAGGAGGCTCAATGCTTCCTTTGTTAGCTCCTTTATGATAGGATACACCGGAGCATCCTTTATGAAAGGAGAGGAGATTATTCTGTCCCACAATTCTCCGCGGCAGCAGGTTTTATACACAGCACGTATTCCGACTGCTTCCGAATTTAACAGAATAAACACGAACAAATCCCTCAGACCATCTGAGCTCCACTGCTGTTCATCCTTTCTAAAGTTTACCAAAACCTGCCTTAACTTTCCAGCAGTCTGATTCTCTGAAGAGAGCAGGATATGAGACATTTGATGTTGATTATGTTTTAAACATGGTTCAATATTAATAATTGGTACCCCATTAGATTGCGGTCTTAACAGTTTGTGCCTTTCTTTCCTTCAGTTCATTTATTTTCATGCACTGATTGGTGTTCATGTTGATAATGAGAGAACAGATTTCTTTCAATCCTCACTTCAACATTGGTTATGCAAATTTAATTTTTACCAGGTTATTATGTTCAATGTTGTCTGAAAGGAACAACATTGTCATGATACATGATGCATGATGCGTCTTTTGTAGTCCATCTTCAGTAAATTGTAGTTTCACAGCAGCAGCAACATCCGCCGTCACATGATGACGTAGTGTCATGAAAGTGTAGTCGGATTCTCTCTGCACGACAGTTTTCCTTTCCTAAGTCCTTCTGAATTCTCCTTTCTCCTTTCCTTAACCTCATAACATTTTCCATTAGGGTTAAGGAAAAGTAGATAGGAAAGGGCTTAGGAGGTGACTCCACCACTCTACTGCACTCTACTGATCTACAAAAGACCTGGGGCCTCATGTACAAAGGGTGCGTACGCACAAAAACGTGGCGTACGCTCTTTTTCACGGCAAAGCTCAGATGTATCAAGAGTGAAATGATCGTGGAAATGTGCGGTGCCTCATGCCAGCTTCATGGCTGGCATACGCACGTTTCCACTGCTGTTGCTCTTTTGGCGACACTTAGAGGTGATGCTGGGAAAGTGTTAAATAGGCTAAATAAATGTGAAAACAAGTAGTTCTCAGAGACACAACAACAACTAACACTTATGAACAATTAACACACCCACGTGTCTGCAGTTACATGTGTAATAGTTGTGGATAAAATACTGTTAACAAAACGGCTGCTTTAGCAGTGTAAGAAGACGCTGTAAATGTTGAAATACAATGAGAGAGTGTGTTCGGAGATTGAGAGGATTTACAGAAAATGATGATGATCATCAGCCGTTTTTAGTTCCAGAGGGCAGTCCTCCTGAAACCGTGTGCAGAGCCGCAGATGGCATTTAACATTAAAGTACAATTTGCAGTGAAAGACGATTTCCCCAATGTGATCAGAGCTGTCTGCTGCACACACTATAAAAGAGCCATCACATGATGAATTTGTGTATGTCAACAGGAAACAATTTATTAGATCAATGTATGTGTTAGATCACATATGTGTCATATGTGAGGTGCAAAGCCGTTAACCAACATTGTGGCGAGGTGGCCTTTTTTTATTTTCTTTTTAACAAATAAAAAAAAAGAAACTAAACACTGGCACTGTGCATGGTGGGTGGCTTCTTGTTCAGTAAATTTATTACAGTTGTCTTAAAATAATCCTCATAATGCGCATTGAGCATGTGCGCCCCCAACTCCATCCCGTCTTTACAGCATCTTTACTAATCAGTGGTTGAAGTTTGTGACCTCCTGTTTTTTGCTGATTATACTTCATCTTAAGATCTTTCTATTAAGCCCCTGATTGTCTCTGTGTGTTGTGTAGTCATCTCAATAACACCGTGTGTAAAAGTGTGAAATGATCAGCCTCGCCTTTTCTCCGATGCACTTCTGCACTGATCTGCAACAACAGGGTTTGATCCATGTTAGTAGTTTAGAAAATTAATGAACAAAAACTGTAAATCAGGTTTACAGTGATATCCTGTTTGATATGGTGGCATGTTTACATTTAAATTCAGAAGATTTCAAACCAAATAACACCAAACAGCGTTTACACATGAACCTCTATCAGAGGGGTCGGCAAGTTTGACCTCGGGCCATATTTTTTCTTTAGAGTCACTTCATGTCGGGCCAGAACATAATCAGAGGTTAATATATACAGGTGAGTATTGTTAATTAATGAATAAACAGGGGAATCAATTTGAACCGTATTATGCACAGATTAAGAGAAAAAAATCACACCTATTTAAGCTGTTTGTATTATAATATCTGTTGTTTTATTTATTAATAATATACCAACAACTTTGGAATTTATTAGGTACAAATAACAGTTTTCTGGACAGGGAATGTCAGATGTCTTATCTGCTCTCAGATAAACTAACAAGCATCAGGACAGATGATTAAACAAAGTTTTTTTTTCTCTGTGATGTAGAGGTGTGAAAAAATATCGGTATCGCAATATATCGTGATATTCTGACTCCCGATACAATATCGATATTTCAAATCTTAGTATCGATATTTTTGTAAAAGTAAAAACTCATATTTTATCAGTTTGAAATAAAATACTACTTACAAATATGTATGCACAGGTGCACAGTGACAAGAGAAATATGTGATTTTTTTACTTTTACTTGCTGTTGTTCTGTCAGTAACTCAAAGCTCTTTGTTCCTCACGTGTTCAGTTACAGTTTGAGCTGCACTGCAGGTTAGGATGCTTTCAATACTTTAAGGGGAAAACAAGAATAACTTCTTTGCAACATTAACTTAAGTGACTTAATCCACTCTGTGTTTCAGATGTATTAATGTAACACTGCATTTGACATATTTCAATTACAATAAAATGGAAAGGTTACATATTCATTGTCTCTCGGTTTTACCTAGTTTACTGTATAATATCGCAATATATCACAATATTGTGATATCGTGATATTATCCTATCGTGAACAAAGTATCGTGATACGTATCGTATCGTGAGGCTCTTGCCAATACTCACCCCTACTGTGATGTCTTTCATTTCTTCTGCAGTGATCTCCCGTTGGGACAGAGCGGCTGCATTTCAGTTCAAAAGAAATAAAAGGGGGACGCTATTTGCCGACGTCAGCTCTGTCTTATGTGTCTGTGTATAAACAAATACCTTGAGTTGCACAAATACACAGGTATTTACCTTCTGGAATCACCCACATGTGCTCCTACCACCCCTGAGAGAGTGGTGTCTGTTCAGAGGGGGTGGGTTCTTCTCCTGAGACTCCATGTTGACCTATGATGATATTTTCATTTTGAGCAAAGCTTTTCTACTTTAAGAGACGCACAGAGGGGAGTGAGCCTGACTCACAGCAAGGAGGTTGATGATTTGAACCCTGTGTCGAGCAGAGAGTGCTGAGTGTGAATGTTCTCCCTGTGCCTGTGTGAGTTTTCTCTGGGTGCTTTGGTTTCTTCCTACAGACCAAATATCAGTAGATTTTTTCATATCATTGACTTGAAAGACATTTTACTCTAACTGATCACAGTTAATGAACAAATGTGTTTTAATTATTTTCCCTAATCATTGTAGAAGCCGAGAAGGCACAGAAATGACAGTGAAAAGCAATGAAGTTGTTTTCAAAGGTGGACTGGCTGTAAAACCAGTTGTTTGCATGTTGCTCTTCCCATATATACATAGCTGTTACAGCGTGACGTCATAATTCTCTGGTGATTATGTTTCTTGCTGTGGCGCTCAGCAGTGCTGTGCTTCTGCTGCAAATGGGTGAGGTCACATGACCTTGGCCAGACCGAAGGCCAATGCTCGTACTCGAGGTTGGGTTCTGGAAATGTCTGGTTTGTCATTTCTACAGACCTGATGAAGGTGGATCATTAACTTCATCTGTAGTAAAGGAAACGGGGAGGAGAGACTCTGAGGAGGTGAAACAGGTTTGAGTGAAAACCCAATAAAACAATAAAGGTGATATCAGTCAGAGCTCAGACTCCATTTGAAGAGGACTAACTGAAGCAGAGGGACAAACACTAATCTGAGACAGGGTGAGTGTTGATGCAGTCTGAATATTTCTGCTCTGTTTTAATGTGTGGATGATCAGTTCAGTGAAGAGAGTGAATGCTGAGTGATGCTCTTTAAAATGAAACACAGACACTGATATAACAGACATGCTGTTCAGTCAATGTGAGGCTCTTTCCTCCTTTAATTCTGTTTTTTTTTGTATTTATGAAGCTCCAGATTAAAATAAAGTCTCTGTACTGTGGCTCTATCACTGTGGCAGACTCCTCTGTCTGTCAGCCATGTGATTTGAACAGATATATTTAAAGAGTGTTTACAGAGTGAACTGCTATACACTCTGAAACATCCTCATTAATCTGAGCTCTCTTTGACATGAACAGGAATGATCATTTGGTCTCATATTTTGATTTTAAGGCAGTATTTTCCTGAACTCTTGACGTCCTCGTGATAAAATATTATGACTCTTAAGGTGGTATCAGTAAATGGAGCCTCGTGATTCATCCAGAGCGACCAAAGGTCTGTTTTATGGCACTTTAATCTACAAGCATGATGGACTTTGCTTCATATCCTTGGAGACACAAGCACTGCTCCATAAATCATGACCACTGTTTAATTATTAACACATGGCTTAAACAGTTCAGGCTTAAATTCAGGGCATGTGCCACTAGAGGGCTCTGGATCAAAACAATATCAAAAGATGACTGTTCGGTTATCAGGCAATCATGGGAGTGATTTCCTCTTCATCCCAAAACAACATGACATGTTTAGGTTTGTAGCTTTAAAGATGAAACAGCATCATGTTATAGTACGAGTCTGTTTGTGCTGACATCATTTTAGATTATTACACCTCACAGACTGAGCCAGCTAATGTTTACTCCATGTAGGTATTTCCCTGTTTCCTTCCTCTGACTCCTGTTCATTGATGGTGCCCTTTGACCCTCAGTGGGAGGAGTCTAGTGTAGTCTAGGACCGTCAGTTAACACACTCTGTTTTGTTCTGGACATACTCATCGGGATTTTCTCAGCTGACTAAAATGGAGCAAGATCATTTTACCAGGGCTGATTTGAACCAGAAAATGTTTGAACAAAGGCTGTTCCTGTTTGTCATGGTGATTTTGCATGATTGTCATAAAGTGACTTACAGCGGGGGTGCTGGTTTGGTGGAGTGGTTAGCAACCAGACACATCCCATATACATACTTCTGCCAGGCCAGGTTCGAATCCAGCCTGAGGCCAGTTTGCAGGGAGTCTTCCCCTACTCTGTCTCAACTTAAAAAAAAAACTAAGTGACTCGTACTGATTCTCCACTACAGTTTTGAGCTGTTGTGGAGAATCACTGTTCTCAGGATAGCAGGGCAGAAGACTAATGCAGTCCTAAGGGGAACGTTGTCAGCGTTGTCCAATTTTGCCTCAATTGTGTCTCAAGGCGGTGCAATCAACGGAGCTCAGTCTGTGCTAACCTGACACAAACTGGGCTTTAACGGGGCTGACGTTGTGTTAGTGGGATGGAAACTCATGAAATCCTCGTCATATCATATTGGCATAACTGATGCGAGACAAACACACCTAAAGCACTGTGGAAGCGCCTTAGAAGCACTGCTCACAGTGTATTTATGGGGTGTGTCTGGGGAAGACGGTCAGTTCTTCTGGGATCATGCCGATCAAAACAGCAATGAGAAACAGGAATGTGTGATTGGGGCATAAGCTAACTCTGCTTGTACTGCTTCAGCAGGCTACTCTTTATAAAGTTACCATCACCAGGAAAGGAGGATGAGGGGGCATGACTCGAGCGATTGACGTCACGTCCGGACGCGGACAGCTGATCTGGTTTGGCAGAAAATTTAAATCTCATTCATTGTGTTTTGCGAAATAATCTGCTGGTGTAATTGTTGATTCTGATCGAGTGTTGGGGGGGATTGTTTGTGGGGATATCGACCGGCGCCCTGTATAGGTCCGGAACAATATTCTCTCGGCGTGCTTCCCAAGCTCGGTCAGGAGGAGGGTTAGTTTGTTAATTTCACAGATGGATTCTGAGTGAAAGTGTGTGGCGTGAGTGTGTGATCGGTGGGGGAAAAGTAGTTTATGACTACTAATGGGGGTGGAGGGGTTGAGGGAGGTGGGTGGCAGACAGTGGGGAAAGGAAGTCAAAAGAGAGGAGCTTATAAGGAAAGGCCAGAAATGTCGGAGGCAGGAGCTGAAAATAAATTGAGGAAAACGGGAAATGTGAATTCTGAAGAGCTGGTTGTATTGTTTAAAGTCAAAGGCCAGAAACCGGGAGAGGGAGGTTTTAGGGTGTTAAACCCCCTGAGAGTGACTACGGCTTTAGAGAGCCAGATAGGGAAGGGCTTTCAAGCCAAGATTTTGTCCAATGGGATACTCTGAGTTTGCTGCGTAAATCAAAAACAACATGACAGCACAAAAGAAGTTGGGAAAATAGTGACGAAAGTGGAGAGAATGGTTCCCTATGAGAAAAAAGGTCCCAAAGGTGTGATTGATGGTGTGTATTCTGGGTTGTCTGAGCAGGAGATCTTGGACAACATTAAAGGAGGAAGTGTGGTCGGAGTCATGCGTTTTAAACGTAAGGAGGGAGATGAAAGGGACTTGCCAGTGCTGCTGACTTTTGCGGGTAGTGTTCTTCCAGAGGTGATGTATTTGGGAAGTATGGCCTACCGAGTGAGAGAGTACATTCGGCCTCCCCTGTGCTGTTTTAATTGTCAGCGGTTTGGACACACTGCCAGCTCCTGCCGGGGCAAACGCAGATGTGCGAAATGTGGACAAGAGCATGAAATAAAGGAATGCAAGGCGGAGACTTCCAAGGGCTTTAATTGTGGAGGGGACCATATGGCAGCATTTCGGGAATGTGAACATTTTATTCAAGCTAAGCAAATCCAGATCAATCGAGATCAAAATAAAGTCTCTTACATGGAGGCAGTTAAACCTGGCGGTGGAGAGATTGGAGCTCAAAACATTAAGATGAGCAGCACAGTGATGAGGAGTCAGCGGGCCTTCCCAGCCCTGCCAGTAACGTCCCCCGATATGCTGGTTCTGAGCAGGGATGCTTTTCTGGCTTTTATCACAGATGTTTTGATCTGAGCTAAATGGACTACGAGGAGATCTGATATGATTAAGATTGTTGGGGCAGCTGAACGTTTCCTTGGCGTAAGTCAGTTATCTCCAGAAAAGCTTCATGAATACATGACAGAGAAGCAGCACCTTGATAGCTCTTAGATGATGAGGTCTGATAGTATGGAGACGCAGATCCAGAGCAATGATGCTGTGGACTAGCATCCTCATGTTTTACATTCTTCAGTGGAATGCCCGGAGTTTGATTGCTAATGGTCATGAATTGAAAAGATTTGTGGATGAATTTAAGGTACAACCAGAACTGATATGTGTCCAGGAGACGTGGCTAAAACCATGCCTTGACTTTGTTATTCCAGGCTATGTGTGTCTGAGAAAAGACAGGTCTGATAGATCAGGTGGGGTTGTGCAACGTTTATTAGATCAGGAATTCAGTATAAGAGAATTATTACGAACACTGATTTAGAGTGTGTATGTGTGGAGGTTTGGACAGGTAATAGAGCTATTACAGTTATTAATTTCTATAATCCTTGTAAACAGTTGAGTGTGCAGGAACTTGATAAAATAATGGAATGTGTTAAAGGTCCTGTTATATGGGCAGGGGACTTCAACTCCCACAATCCCCTATGGGGCAGTGATAACAAAGACAGCAATGGAACAATCATGGAAGAGTTTTTGGAAAAATATAGTTTGGCAGTCATTAATGATGGAAGGCCGACTAGGTTTGATATTAGTAGAAATAAGACTAGTCATGTTGATCTTTCCATTGCTTCTTCAAACCTGGCTAGAACTGGAGAGTGGGATGTTCTTGACAGATGCACACTAGGTAGTGATCATTTTCCAATTCTCTGTAGGTTTGGTCAAAAACTGAGAATAGAAGTAGAAGTTAATATGCCTAGATATAAATTTTACTCTGCTAAATGGGATGATTTTCAAAAGGAATCCAGTAAATTGATTGAAGAAATAAATTCTGATGCCTCCATTGATGAGTGGAATAAATCACTTGGCTCGATGATCCACAAGGCCGCTCAAGCCTCTGTTCCTCTCAGTCAGAATTTCAAAATTAACAAGTTGGTTCCATGGTGGAATCAAGAATGTAATGCTGCTGTTAGAAATAGAAATAAAGCATATAGAAAGCTAAGGAAGTATCCAATGCTGTGTTATGCTGTGGAGTACAAGAGGTTAAGAGCAGTGGCAAGGAGAGTCATTAAAAATGCCAAACTACTCAGTTGGCGGGGGTTCTTTGACACCCTGGGACCAGAGACTCATGTAAAACACCTGTGGACAGCAGTAAGAAAAATGTCTGGAATCTATAAAAAAAAAAGCTCAATCCCAGTTTTACAGAAGGGGGGGATGGAGGCAGTATCTAATCAAGAAAAGGCTGATATGTTTGTAGATGTTTTTCAAGTAGTCCACTATTCTAAGAATCAAAGAACTGAATCAGAATTGTTGCTAATTAATCAGTGGAAACTGAAAAATCATTTAGAAAACAATAATCCAATAAACTTGTTTCTCAACATGGGGGAATTGAGGGAAGCCATTAGCTCAGGAGCTAATACCACTCCTGGGAGAGATGGGCTGTCATACGAATTGTTTAAACATCTTGATTATTGTGTACTAGAGGAAATATTATCTTTGTTCAACTTTGTGTGGGCAGAGGGGTATCTACCATATGAGTGGAAACATGCTGTCATTATTCCTCTTCCTAAACCAGGCAAAGAAACATCAGATCCAGAGTCTTATCGACCTATAGCTTTAACATCTGTGCTCTGTAAAATCATGGAACGAATGGTTACCAACAGGTTAGTATATTTTTTGGAAAGTAAAGGGCTTCTTGTGAAGTTTCAAAATGGATTCAGAAATGAAAGATCAACAATGGAGTCTGTGGCAGTATTAGATCACGACATCAAAGCAGCTTTCAATAACAAAGAAGTAGTTGTAAGTGTGTTTTTGGATATAGAGAGGGCATATGATTCCCCATGGAAGGGAGGACTTATGATTAAGATATTTGATTAAGGAGTGAGAGGACAAATGTATAATTGTATTAAGGATTTTTTAATGCATAGAACAATACAAGTGCGGGTGGGTGGTAAAACCTCAAAGATTGTTGAGATAGTGAACGGCACCCCGCAAGGAAGTGTGATTAGTCCTGTTTTATTTAATACAATGATAAACAATATATTTATGAATGTTGGAAGAGGATTTGGGCAGTCTCTATTTGCAGACAATGGCGCTATTTGGAGAAGAGGAAGAAATGTAGACTTTACTGTAAAACAAGTTCAAAGAGCCCTAGGCACTGTGGAGGTGTGGGCAGAGAAATGGGGGTTTAGAATCTCTCCATCCAAGTCCAAATTCATGATTTTTGGTTTTAAGAGAAAGCTTCCAGCTGTCAATTTATCTCTGTATGGATCCCTTCTAGAGAGGGTTAAAAACTTTAAATTCTTAGGTGTTTGGTTTGATGAACAAACAACTTGGGCAACTCACATAGCAAAAATGGTAACCAAATGCGAAAGAGTAATAAATGTCATGAGAAGCTTAGCAGGGTGTGATTGGGGGGCAGAGAGAGGGTCCATGCAGTTGATTTATCAAGCTATGATAAGATCTGTTTTGGATTATGGATGTTTTGTTTATGGCTCAGCTTCTAAGTCAGTGCTTGACAAATTAGATGTTCTTCAGGCTAAGGCGTTACGGCTATGTTGTGGTGCTTTTACAACTTCCCCTGTCCCTTCTCTGCTCCTGGAAATGGGGGAAATGCCCCTGCAGTTAAGGCGCATCAAGCTGGGGCTGCAATACTGGGCAAAAATTGATGACTTCCCTCAATTCTCACCATGTAGGTGCTTATTGCAGGAGTCCTTTGATGTTGACCCCAGGGTTTTCTAATTTCTATTTGTCATTTGTCAGTGGGCAAAATCATGGGGACTAAGAAGTGACAGCATAGCACAACATTTGTGCTGGTCACCTGTGCCACCCTGGTTAATCCAAGAGGTAGATGTCAACCTGACCTTTGTAAAACAAAAATCAAGTGAAGGGATAGGCCCTAAATTAGAACATCTGATAAATATAGAAGAAAGTTCTTATCTAAAAATATTTACAGATGGCTCTTTGGATCCAGAGAGTGGTATGGCAGGATTTGGGATATTTGTGGACCAACTTGGACATGGATTTAATTATAGAATCTCTAATGAGACCTCTGTGTTTACTGCAGAGCTACTGGCAATCCTTTGGGCCTTGTGGTGGATAGAGGATGCTAAAGTGGCCAGAGCACTGGTCTGTTCAGATTCTGCGGCTGCACTTATGGCTGTAAGAGGAGGTAGATCACGGGCTCGTCCAGAAATATTACTGGAAATATTGTCTGTCCTGTTCAGAGTTGAGAAGTATGGCAGTGAGATCAAGTTTTGCTGGGTTCCTACAGCATACAGGGATACAGGGAAACGAAAAAGCAGACTTGTTGGTGAAAGCAGCTTTCAAGGAAAGAGAAATAGATGTGAAGATCCTATGGGGAGAGTTGAGGCAGGAGCAAAAGTTAAAGAATATGTGGAGAATGAATGGCAAAGAGAATGCGAAAAGGAAAACAAGGGAACACACTATTTCTCTGTTCAACCAAGAGTCAAAAGAATCAGTTGCTATCAAGGAAGCCTTATTCAGTAAAGATCTGTAGATTAAGTCTGGGACACTGTGGGTTAAATAGTTACTTACACACAATTGGGAAACGTAGTTCAGGACTTTGTGAGTGTGGGAGCCCTGAAACAGTGAAGCATATTTTAATGAAATGCAGCAAATAAATTGTTGAGAGGAGAGAACTGTTTAAAACAGCTTCAGATTTGGGACTTAAGTCATTCTCTGTTAAATCTCTATTTAGCCTCCATGACAACCACCAGCAGATTATGGCAGCAATTTTACCGTTCCTGCGAAACACAGGACTGTATGCGAGAATATGAGACCAGAATGTGACACCTAATTCGACCAGCGGATGGCAGTAATACGCCTAGCAGCGTCAAAACTGCCGTAAATTCAAGAAGAAGAAGAAAGGAGGATGAGGAGGAACTGAATATATGGTACACCTGGCAGGAGAGATCAGGAGAGGTGGAGGCAGAGAGAAGCCATATTAGCAGCTAAATGTGAAGCTAGGTGAAGAACAAAAGAAGGAAGATGAACTGAATTACTGCTGCTGAGAGGCCAGAGTGGTTAACTGAACCTTAGTACATTTGAATGTTTGGTAATCAAACAAAGCAGGTATGTTTCAGAGTTAAATAGTTGTGATAAGTATCAGCAGTATGAGACAAACACGCAGCCCAAGACAGGATGTGACAGAGCACAAAATGGACTTGAGTGTATATAGTGCTTTTCTAGTCTTTGCCTACTCAAAGCTGCTTTACGCTGCAGGTCACACTTTCTCACTCACACCCCTTCACTCTCACCTTCACTCTCACCTTCACTTACTGATGGTTCAGAGTTTCTATATTAGTTTTCCCCCAGTATCTCTAACACTTTCATGTCCTTTCATGCCAATTTACATGCCACTGTTACCGTGATCTGCAACCTCCTGATCATTGACCAAATATACTATCCACCGACAGCAGCATGAAGCAGCAGTGAGCAGGGACAGACTAAACATTTGTGCAATCACTTTCCAAACATTGAAGAACCTCCTGCAGGAAGAGTTTCTTTTTCACACTCTGCTCTCTGACTCCTTCATCACAGCTGAGAGACAGCAGGGGGCGCTCTGCTATAGACCAGCCTGAAGACACAGAGGAGGGGACCCCTCCATCTAAAACCTCTCTGAATGAAGAAGACCAGGTCCTGAGGTGAAATGAAGATCTACAACCATCACACTCTGACACCATCACTACATCATCATCATCATGATTGATTTGGAGGAGGGTTCATTAAAAGCTCACTGTATCTGATGAAAATGATTCTGTCCATCAGGATGAAGAAACCCGGCCTTAGTGTCAGCAGTACTGTGTCCATGATGAACGAACGCTCTAAGGGACATCCTGATAACTTTAAGGTGAACCGCCCTGCTGAGGACAGGTGAGAATTTAGAGAAAAATTAACTTTGACCGGCATGTTTTAGTTACTCATAGTTACTAGATGAAGATGATTCTGTTCTTTAGGATGAAGAGACCAGTCTCTCATGTCCCAAGTGTTGTGTCCATGAGAAGTGACCACTCTAAGGGACACCCTCATAACTTTAAGGTTGACCACCCTGCTGAGGACAGGTGAGAACTGAGAGGGAAATGATCTTTGACCTCCATGTTTTAGATACTTAGAAATGGTAATGAGGATGATTCTGTTTATCAGGATGAAGAGACCAGTCCCTCATGTCCCCAGTGTTGTGTCCATGAGAAGTGACCGCTCTATGGGAAACCCTCTTAACTTTAAGGTTGACCACCCTGCTGAGGACAGGTGAGAGCTGAGAGGAAAATGATCTTTGACCGGCATGTTTTAAATACTTAGAAATGGTAATGAAGATGATTCTGTTTATCAGGATGAAGAGACCAGTCCCTCATGTCCCCAGTGTTGTGTCCATGAGAAGTGACCGCTCTATGGGAAACCCTCATAACTTTAAGGTTGACCACCCTGCTGAGGACAGGTGAGAACTGAGAGAAAGATTATATTTGACTCCACGTTCTTGGGTTCACTCAAACAAAGGCCACTGATCTGTGTCCTCTTAAAGAGTGCCTGGCTGGCCTGCACTCACATTGTCTCTTTCTGAATCGTACTTGGACACACATACGTCTCTCCTGCAGTCAACAAGACACATCCTTGCAACTTGACACTTTAGGTCATATTTAGGATCACTTTGATTTTACTGCCATCCTACTCTGCCAGTTGAGGTTTATTACCTTTAGGTGTTGTCTCACTTGAGCACCTGAATGAAGAGAAATAACAGAAAGGTAGATGATTGATTCTTGAGCTGTTATATATAGATTTGTCAAAGACTGATGTCACTGCGTTGGTCTCTATTTCTCTTACATTCGATTTTACGCACTTTAAGTGGGCAGAGTGTAAGCGGCCCCCTGCTGTTTGGGAACACCTACGCTCTGTGCACAGGAATTGGTATAAACTTAAAAAGTAACACAAAGCTACAACTGGCGTCTGAAGCTACTAGCTTGAAGCAGTCTGAAGCAGCGCTGTGAATTGGCTTAGGTCCTGATAAACTTTGTATTTATGACATGTTAATGCACTTAAAAACATACATATGTTGCATACTCTTAAACTGTGGTATTACTTTTAGATTTGAGTTCTTGTAGGTGGAGAAAATACCCTTTGTTTTTGGTACGGTATTTTCCTGTTGGTGGCTATTTCTTCGTCACAGATTCTTACAGTCTGTGGCTTACTGAGGGAGAAGAGAGCACTTTCTTTCTTCTTTCAACTTTCAGTAAGTGTTCTGTGAATTGATCCATGTTGTTTCCATGTTGTTTCAGGAAGTCTGAAATTACAACTTTGTTATTCAAATACTTCATTTTAAGTAACAACTGTTCATTAAATACTGTAAAGCAAACTCCTGGCTAGCTCACCTCAAAATAATGCAGCACATGAATAAGCACAAATTATAAATAGTACAAATTATAAAATTATAAATAGAGTAAGGCTTTAAGTTAAAACTCAGGTAGGTATTAGCAAAATGGACAAGTGTCAGAAGGTTAGACTTCACTCATGGAGATTAAGGACCAGTACAATAAACATGAAACGAAATCCAAGTACATGCAATAAAGAATATAAATGTTGAATGAGGGAAACGAGAGTTCATTATCTTTATGAGAGTTCATCAGAATAGATAGTTGTGTGTAATGGGCATGGGCTCTGTATTTCCTACCACACGAGCTGAGAAGAGGATGGTGCGGCTCACAAATTATGGTAGCTTGCCATCAGTTGAACCTTTTCATCTAATGGGGAAGGGAGGGGGAGGACGGTCAATCAAGGTGATGAATCAGAGCGTGCCACTCATTTCAACCAACTCCGTTTTGGTTCAGTAGCATAAAGCAATTGAGGTGAAATTTCAGAGCATGTCACAAATCTCATTTGGCTCTGTTTCAGTCCATATATAAGCTGTTGCAGCCTGACCCAATGCTTCCCCGATGTCGTCTCAACTGGCTGCCATGATTAATCAAGTGCTCACCAAGTGTACTTGTACAATGACATTAAAGATTCTATTCTATTCTAGAATAAGGGCCTGGAGGATGGTAGATTATCACAAGTAAGTCTTGCTGTTAGGTATTTGTATCAGTATGAGTGAAGTTAGAAACAAGGCTTTCAAAAGAAGTGTAATTAGCCTTTGGTCTAGGATTGATGAGGAGACAAGAATGATAAACAGCCTGTGTCTCATGGTTCAGGGGTATGAAAATGACAGGGAGGAATGGATTCATTTAAACTGACATGTTCATCCTGGAACAGCCATGTCTCAGTTAAACAGAATAAATCAATGTGATTTTCTGATGTAAGATTATTCACTAGTCAAGATTTGGATTTCAGTCATCTGATACAAAACAGATCACATCTTATTTTCTTGTGTTTTGGTGTTTCTGCATTTGAGTAATTTAAATGACATTTTTATGATTGACAATTCTTTTAATTGTTCTTATCTTTACAGTTCTGTGAGGTTAGGGTTGGGGAACAGACACAGTCTCTGTAGTGGCAAAAAAGAACAGTTTATTAGATATACAGTTTGAACTTAATGTTAATATGTTAATTTAAGAATTTTGATTGTGTTCAGATACATATTGAAAAAAGGTGTAGTTGCCCTTTAACGTCTCTTACGCGGATGCAGATATTTGTTTACTTTTCTTTCTCCATCAGTTTCAGTCTGTGCCTGATAGTGAGGGAAGCATACAGTTTTCTTACCTGCGTTTCTGCAAAGATGCAACTAGTGTATTAGCCAGCCACATTTTTCCTGTCTGTGGAAGTATAATTGTGAAAACAAATTAAACGGAGAGTTTATATTCTTCCTCACAACGTCTCCGGAGTGGATCTGTTGGATCGTGTAGTTGGGCTAACAGTAACACTGCCTGTGGAAGCGGTCTTTTGCTACGAGGGACGCAGTGTAAGTTAGAGCAATCCTCACAAGAGATAAAACCTCTTCAGTCTCTATGGAATAATTATTATAGTTATCCCTAACATAACTAACATACAGTTATGGTTGGAAAACTGTCCAAAATGAAGCACAGAGGAGCGTGGAGGAATGCAGTTCTGGGACCTGGTCTCATCTCTGAGAGGTCATAGTTTAGGGTCAATAATGATAATCTTATTTCTTTAGCAGCTTTAGATTTGATTCGATGTCACCTGTTCTGGTCCTGAGAACACTCCTTACTATGCCCTCTGACTTCACGACCTTCAAGTTTCTCACTGTAGAGTCTCCAATAATCAGAGTTTGGTGCTTTAATTAAATGTCTCTGTCTTCCTTGTTACTGCATGCAGAGTCAAAAGAATGATGTCTATTTGCTTGTTGTGGACTCGAGAATGAGGCATGAAATAAATAATAGGGTTGGCATATCCCTTTAAGGAAAATTAGTTGTTTGTTTCTTGTGTGTAAACATCATTGATCTCCCCTTCTGCTAAATCTGCTCATTTTTGCCTTTTTAGGTACTTTTGAGAAGTTAGGGAGATAATTTTTCCTCAGTGTGTCTGAAAACATTGTTGGAGATATTTGTGTCCTGTTTTAATCCACAGAGCTCAGCTGGAAACATCTGGTCTCCTCAGTGATGGACCCAGACAGCCTGAATCAGAGCTGGACAACATATTTTTGGTGAGAACATCACACTTTCACAAACTCCATGATCCTCAGGTTTGATGGTCCACCATCATCCAGTCTATGTGAAGGTCTAGAAGAAGACCCCAGACTGTGAGATGATTCAGGCTGTGATCTACACATTTAATCTCGACTCTGTCATTGTTCTCCAGCTGCTGGAGGAGAACATCTACACCTTTATGAAGAACGAGCTGAGGAGAATCCAGAGAGGTTTAAATCGAGATTACCCAGAAAGCTTAGAGGGTCAGAGTGAGGATGTGTTGGTTGGTGAAGATGAGAAGCAGAGGAGCAGCAGAGAGGCATTTCTGGAGATCACAGTGAACTTCCTGAGGAGGATGAAGCAGGATGGGCTGGCTGAGTGTCTGTGGAACAGTAAGAACTTTTTTTTGATGAAATACGATGGAGAGAGGAAGGGGAGGTTCACATTTTTGGATCTGCTTCACTCTGATGTTCTTCACCTCTGTGTTCATTATAAAATCATTTAAGTTAAAACTGAAGATGTGAGCAGCCCCTCAGTGATTTCAGGACTTTGTCCAGGATCCAGACTTAAATGTCATTTGTTGGTTTTTCCCTCAGGATTTCAGGCCTCAGTGTGCCATCGAAAACTCAAATCCAACCTGAAGCAGAAGTTCCAGACCATGTTTGAGGGGATCGCTAAAGCAGGAACAATGACCCTGCTGAACCAGATCTACACAGAGCTCTACATCACAGAGGGAGAGGCTGGAGGGGTCAATGAGGAACATGAGGTCAGACAGATCGAGACCACATCCAGGAGACCACACAGACCAGAGAAGACCATCAGAGGAGAAGACATATTTAGAGGAACACCTGAAGAAGATGGACCAATCAGAACAGTGATGACGAAGGGCGTGGCTGGCATTGGTAAAACAGTCCTCACTCAGAAGTTCACCCTGGACTGGGCTGAAGACAAAGCCCACCAGGACATACACTTCATGTTTCCATTCGCCTTCAGAGAGCTGAATCTGCTGAAGGAGCAGAAGTTCAGCTTGGTGGAGCTTGTTCATCACTTCTTCAGAGAAACCAAAGAAGCAGGAATCTGCAGGTTTGAGGAGTTCCAGGTCTTGTTCATCTTTGATGGTCTGGATGAGTGTCGACTTCCTCTGGACTTCTACCAAACAAGACTCTTGACTGACGTGACAGAGTCCACCTCAGTGGATGTGCTGCTGACCAACCTCATCAGGGGGAACCTGCTCCCATCTGCTCACATCTGGATCACCACACGCCCTGCAGCAGCCAATCAGATCCCTCCTGGATGTGTTGACATGGTGACAGAGGTCAGAGGGTTCACTGACCAGCAGAAGGAGGAGTACTTCAGGAAACGGTTCAGAGATAAGGAGCAGGCCAACAGAATTATCTCCCACATTAAGAAGTCCAGAAGCCTCCACATCATGTGCCACATCCCGGTCTTCTGCTGGATCACTGCCACAGTCCTGGACCATGTGCAGGAGACCAGAGAGGAAGGAGAGCTGCCCAAGACCTTGACTGAGATGTACATCCACTTCCTGGTGGTTCAGTCCAAAGTGAAGAGCATCAAGTATGATGGAGGAGCACAGACTGATCCTCACTGGAGTCCAGAGAGCAGGGAGATGATCCAGTCTCTGGGTAAACTGGCTTTTGAGCAGCTGCAGAGAGGAAACCTGATCTTCTATGAACCAGACCTGACAGAGTGTGGCATGGACATCAGAGCAGCCTCAGTGTACTCTGGAGTGTTCACACAGATCTTTAAAGAGGAGAGGGGACTGTACCAGGACAAGGTGTTCTGCTTCATCCATCTGAGTGTTCAGGAGTTCCTGGCTGCTCTTCATGTCCATCTGACCTTCATCAACTCTGGAGTCAATCTGATGGCAGAAAAACAGAGACCATCCAAGGTCCTTAAAGTCTCTGAAGTCAAACCTGATCTGAAACACGTCCACCAGAGAGCTGTGGACCAGGCCTTACAGAGTCCAAACGGACACCTGGACCTGTTCCTGCGCTTCCTTCTGGGTCTTTCACTGGAGACCAATCAAAACCTTCTACGAGATTTGATGGCTCAAACAGGAAGTAGGTCACAGACCAATCAGGGAACAATTAAGTACATTAAGTCAAAGATCAGTGAGGACATGTCTGCAGAGAAGAGCATCAATCTGTTCCACTGTCTGAATGAACTGAATGATCGTTCTCTGGTGGAGGAGATCCAACAGGCCCTGACATCAGGACATCTCTCCACAGATAGACTGTCTCCTGCTCAGTGGTCTGCTCTGGTCTTCATCTTGCTGTCCTCAGAGAAGGACCTGGATGAGTTTGACCTGAAGAAATACTCTGCTTCAGAAGAGGCTCTTCTGAGGCTGCTGCCAGTGGTCAAAGCCTCCAGCAAAGCTCTGTAGGTGCACCTACCTGCACAGGTCAGATCAGATTTCTGTTTGTTTTTTTTTTAAGGATCATCACTAACTGCTGTTTGTGTTTTCTGATTCTTTTCTCAGGCTGAGTGGATGTGGACTGTCAGAGAGAAGCTGTGGAGCTCTGTCCTCAGTCCTCAGCTCACAGGCCTCTGGTCTGAGACACCTGGACCTGAGTAACAACAACCTGCAGGATTCAGGAGTGAAGCTGCTGTCTGATGGACTGAAGAGTCCACACTGCAGACTGGAGACTCTCAGGTAAACATTCAAAAGAACCCTTTACATTGAAAACCTAATTCAGAGCTATACTAAAGTTCTAGAGAGTTTACTTTTGTTTATTTTATTTCATTAACTGTGTTTTTAATGAGGGAGACAACAGATGAGAAATTAAGGCTCCACCTGCAGGAGATAATTGTGGCTGACTTAGATCAGAGGTCAACTCCTTGAATGTTTGTGAAACTGACTGAAGGTCTTTCTCAGGCTGATTGGATGTAGACTAGCAGAGGAAAGCTGTAGAGCTCTGGCCTCAGTCCTCAGCTCACAGTCCTCTAGTCTGAGAGACCTGGACCTGAGGAACAGCGGCCTGCAGGATTCAGGAGTGAAGCTGCTGTCTGATGGACTGAAGAGTCAACACTGCAAACTGGAGACTCTCAGGTGAGATTAAAACAGATATTGAACACAAGGATGTATAATCTGGACTATGACAGAGGTAGAACATTCTTAAAGTCTAATGGCAGAACTCTCTTAACTTTATGAGGTTGTTGTGAATCTTTCTCAGGCTGAGTGGATGTGGACTGTCAGAGAGAAGCTGTGGAGCTCTGTCCTCAGTCCTCAGCTCACAGGCCTCTGGTCTGAGACACCTGGACCTGAGTAACAACAACCTGCAGGATTCAGGAGTGAAGCTGCTGTCTGATGGACTGAAGAGTCCACACTGCAGACTGGAGACTCTCAGGTGAACATAATGTTGAAATTCAAATCAAAGCTGTGACCATCATCTGAGCTCCTGAACACCTTCAGCATGAAGGAGCAGACAGAACATGTTTGAGTCTTTGAAATGATGGACCCATCAATCAGCAGCACATCCAAACCATTCATCATTTTATAGAAACCAAACTAGGACAGAGTCCTTCAATCTGTGGTCTTCAGCCCAGTCTCTGAGGAGCCTGACTTGTTCTCAGTTTTATCAGAAAAAGAGGAGCTTTTCAGCCTGCCCTCAGAGAGGGGGTCTCGCTGCTGGACCTGGTTTATAGCGGACTTTAAAGGTCCTGATGGTTCAAGGCTTCTCCCCCCATACTAATTTAGAGACTGAAGGTACCACAGACAGGCCTTCATTCTAGACCTGATCCTGTGATGTTAAACTGTGGATTCACCTGTCTGTCTGTCTGTCTGTCTGTCTGTCTGCAGTCTGTCCGGCTGTCTGGTCTCAGAGGAGGGCTGTGTGTCTCTGGACTCTGCTCTAAGCTCGTCCTCTCTGACAGAGCTGGACCTGAGCCACAATCATCCAGGAGAACGAGGAGAGAAGCTGCTGTCTGCTCGACGGGAGGATCCACGCTGCAGCCTGAACATCCTGAGGTACATCGACACCATAGAAGAAGAAAGAATCACATGTTGATGTTCAGCAGCCTGAAAAGTGAGATGACTGAGAGTCAGAGACGTCAGGGCTGCAGAGAGAGACTGGAGACTGGTTTGAGTTTAGACAGGAAGTCAGACTGTGGCTGCAAACTCTGATTTATTCTTTATTTTAATTTGTATTAATGGAGACTGAGAGGAGATTTACAAAACCCAAAACCAGTGAAGTTGGCACGTTGTGTAAATCGTAAATAAAAACAGAATACAATGATTTGCAAATCCTTTTCAGCTTATATTCAACTGAATATACAGCAAAGACAAGATATTAAATATTCAAACTAAGAAACTTATTTTCTTTTGCAAATAATCGCCAACTTAGAATTTAATGGCAGCAACACGTTGCAAAAAAGTTGGCACAGGGTCATTTTTACCACTGTGTTACATCACCTTTCCTTTTAACAACACTCAGTAAACGTTTGGGAACTGAGGAGACCAATTTTTGAAGCTTTTCAGGTGGAATTCTTTCCCATTCTTGTTTGATATACAGCTTAAGTTGTTCAACAGTCTGGGGTCTCTGTTGTTGTATTTTACGCTTCATAATGCGCCACACATTTCAATGGAGGACAGTTCTGGACTACAGGCAGGCCAGTCTAGTACCCGCACTCCTTTACTATGAAGCCACGCTGTTGTAACACGTGCAGAATGTGGCTTGGCATTGTCTTGCTCAAATACGCAGGGGTGTCCATAAAAAGGCATTGCTTGGATGGCAACATGCAGTCCTGATCAAAGTCTTAAGACCAGTTCAAAAATTGCAAGAATTTACCTTTTGCACATTTGGAACTTAATGAGGTTTAAAGTAGAGCTACAATATGCAAAAGCAAGAAGGGGGAGTGCGACAAAAGCACTTTTAAAAAGTAATTTATTGAAAACAACAAGTAAACTGAAATAGGCTGTTTATTAGCTGATAAACAGTTTAAGACCATTGCTCAAAAAATTACAAAAAACTCTTCAAACCAGAATAAAAATGTTTCTCAGTTGGACTCAGTAACGAGTAGCTCCACCGCTCTTGTTAATCACTTCAAAAATTCGTTTGGGCATGCTTGATGCAAGTGTTTCCAGAAAGCTTTTGGGGACGTTGCTCCAAGTGGTGAAGATGGCTTCACAAAGGGCATCAACTGTCTGAACTGACGGCCATTTTTTTAAACTTCCCTTGCCATCCATCCCCAAATGTTCTCTATGGGATTTAAATCAGGGGAACATGCAGGATGGTCCAAAAGAGTGATGTTATTCTCCCTGAAGAAGTCCTTGGTCAAGCGAGCATTGTGAACTGCAGCGTTGTCCTGTTGACAAACCCAGCTGTTACCACACAGACGAGGGCCCTCAGTCATGAGGGATGCCCTCTGCAACATCTGCACGTAACCAGCCGCCGTTTGACGACCCTGCACCACCTGAAGCTCCAGTGTTCACTGAATGAAAAAGCACCCTGATCATGATGGACCCCCCTCCACTGTGCCGGGTAGAAAACATCTCAGGTGGGATCTTCTTGTCATGCGAGTAACGTTGAAGACATCTGGACCGTCAAGGTTACATTTTTTCTCATCAGAGAATAAAACTTTTTTCCACCTTTGAATACCCCATGTTTGATGCTCCCTGGCAAAGTCTAATCGGGCAGTTTTGTGGCGTTGAAGGAGACGAGGTCTTTGAATTTGTTCTTTGTTTTTGAAACCCTTTCCCCACAGATGCCGTCTGATGGTCATTGCGCTGCAGTCGGCACCAGTAAGGGTCTTAATTTGGGTTGAGGACCGCCCTGTGTCTTGAAGGACAGCCAATCAGATCCTCCGGCTCAGCGCAGGTGTCATTTTTTTGGGTCTTCCACTTGACTTTTTTGTTCCATAATGCTCAGGATCTTTCAAAAAATGTAGAATGACTGTCTTACTGCGTCCAACCTCAGCAGCAACGGCACGCTGCGAGAGGCCTTGCTTATGCAACTCGACGATCCGACCACGTTCAAGAAGAAAAAGCTTCTTAGTTTTAGCCATCAAGAGGCCATGGCCGTTTGAATGCGTGACAGAAAATAAACATTTTGAGCAGATTTTGGCTTTTATAGCCTGTGGTCTTAAAGTCCCAGTTAAGCAAAAATAAATTTGTTTGAATTTTTTCATACCACAGAAGCATGTGTCATTGACCACTGAGCCAAATTTGAAAGATTAAAAATATTTCCAAGTACATAAAATTAGGTGTCAAAATCATGCAAAAACAAGCACTTCTCTCTGCAGTGGTGTCAGTTAGAGGCGCTGGAACCACGCCCACATGAGGGAGGGGAGAGGGGGACCCCCTCCATTGGCTGTACAGGGACATAACCTGCAGTAACAATGGAAGCTGGCAAAACCCTCATTTTATCAGCTGGAAAGGCATTATTAATGATTTAAATATAAAAAAGCATGAGCAGATTCATGCAGCACTGACAGTAATCCAAAAAAACATCATTTTGAAAGGCTGACATTTTACAGCAATGGTTACTCTTACTTAAACTTTCTTCACCCAGTTACTTTCCTTTACTCTATTACCAGCTGTAGCTTTTGTTTTTAAATAACTGCATGAAACATGTGCTGCATGCTCACAGAAAATGATATTAGCCTCTTTCTGTATAAGCAACTAATGTCCATGGGGATAAAACACATGGCGCTAATTTTACACACAAATGTAAAAACTCAGTCATGTATTTCCTTGTCACAGCTATGTTGGTGATATAAAAAATACCTGTGGTTATGATCATTATGTTCTCATATGGACTCCAGTGAATGAAGCCAAATAATGTCATAATACATTCAAAAACATTTATTAACATTACATGAGCAAGGCTGGATACACAATGTGAAATATGAGTTCACACTTTTTCTCTGTGGCGCGGAGATGACAGCACCTGCTGTCTGCGGAAGGAGAGGCTCTGCAGTGTGTACATGATGCTGCGCACTCTGTCGGCTGGACGGAGAGGTTCATAGGTATGTAGGCTACATGACGCCGGGGTCGTGATGGCGCACACGGTTGGCTGGATGGAGAGGCTCGGCGGTGTGTACATGACGCCGGGGCCGGGATGGCGTACACAGTCGGCTGGACGGAGATGTTCAGTTCAGCCCAGTTAATGGACTCTTCAGAAATCCAGTCTTTACCTTGTGATAGTTTTTCTAACTGCCAGGGGTAAAGTGGGCACTGCGAATTGAAGGAGGAGACATGACTGGTTAGCTGACTAGTTGACTGCTAGCTAGCTAGCCACAAACTTCATAAGAGAGGGAGCGAGTGAGTGTATTTATACTGCTGAATAAGGCTGGACAATTAATCAGATTTTGATCGTGATTTCAATTTTGCCATCTGACAATCACAAAAACATCATAATCGAAGAAAAAACGATTAATATGCCACACAGTGTGGAGTGCAGTGTATGCAAGTTCCTGCGCTTCATAGCTCTTCTGTGTTCCACGTGCAGCCACAGCGATTGTGTGTGACTTATGTGGATCAGTAATACTGTATGAACTCGCTGGTTCTTTAAAGTTGTTTTTAAATCAATACTGAAGTTTTTAAATAAATGAGTAATTGTGTATATTAATTGTGATTTCAATATCACTTTAAATAATCGGGATTCTTATTTTTACCATAATCGTCCAGCCCTACTGCTGAAGCAGCAGGGGCGGGATTATGGTAATGTGGGGCCGCGTTACATAACGCAGCCCCCTGATTTCTGTCACGCCCATTTAATCCTGATGACAGAAAGGTAAAAAACAGTTTGTGAAGCCTAGCTCCAAAATTAAGTTCTGCATAGTTGAATGGCTTTCACATGTTTTAAAGAAATACATTTAGAACCTATTTAATGTATTTAGAAGAAAATGGCTGAATTTGCTTTACTGGGTCTTTAAACTTTTGATCAGCTAATAAACAGCCTATTTGAGTTTACTTGTTTTCAATAAATTACTTTTTCAAAGTGCTTTTTGTCACACTCCCCTGTCTTGCATTTGCATACTGTAGCTCTATTTAAAACCTCATTAAGGTCCAAATGTGAAAATGGTTAATTCTCGCAATTTTTCAAGTGGTCTTAAGATTTTGATCAGGACTCTATGTTGCTCCAAAACCTGTATGTACCTTTCAGCATTAATGGTGCCTTCACAGATGTGTAAGTTACCCATGCCTTGGGCACTAATACACCCCCATACCATCACAGATGCTGGCTTTTAAACTTTGCACCTATAACAGTCCGACTGGTTCTTTTCCTCTTTGGTCCAGAGGACACGACGACCACAGTTTCCAAAAACAATTGTAAATGTGGACTGGTCAGACCACAGAACACTTTTCCACTTTGCATCAGTCCATCTTCTGGTGTTTACCCACCGAAAGCGTCGCAAATTTTTCGCGCGTTGATATTACATACAAAGTCAATATAAAGACCTGAATTGACGCTGCATCACGGCCAACATAGAGTGGCATCAAGCGTTCAACCTTTGAGCGGCGATCGTTTCCAGCGAAAAAAAAACACTCGCCGTTCAACGCTTGACGCTTAAGTTGAAATACTTGAACTTCTCGAGCAAGTGAGCTTGTTGACATGCCTATCAGCGTAGAGATCGTCACTGACAAAGGGCATTTTGGGGGTCGAAGTCTTGCTAATTTGATGACCTGCTAGACTCACCAGAGACAAATGAAAAGGCGCTCTGCAGCTGCCGCTGGACTGTCTTGCTTTTAGTTGGTATCCAGGCGGGAGATTCTGGCACCAACCCTGGCTAGCAGGTCTTCAAACTGGGCAACAGTCAGCCTGAAGTACCGCTGGAACCGACTGTGGTCCAGTCGCAGCTCCTGCAAGAGACGGTGGAACTCACCGCCCCCCAGGGTAGCATGCATCCAGTATCGACGTCGACACCTAGCCCGCAGCTGACTTCTCCACAGCAGGTACAGAGCAGCCATGGTGGTAATCAGAGCCATGTTCGACGATGAAATGCTAAGATGAAATGCTAAGATGAAATGATTATGGCGGACTTTTCATGCAACGATGCTGCGAGCGGAGGGGGGTGAGCGTTTTTCTGCATATTTGTACCAGCGTCAAAACTTGCGCGTCTAGCGCGGCGCGATTTCACTTGACGCGCGAATACACTCGCTTTCAACGCTTTCATTGGGAACACGCCATGAGATGAGCTCGGCCCAGAGAAGCCGGTGGTGTTTCTGGGTGTTGTTGATACATGGCTTTGGCTTTGCATAGTAGAGTTTTAACTTGCACTTACAGATGTAGACGAACTGTAGTTACTGACAGTGGTTTTCTGAAGTGTTCCTGAGCCCATGTGCTGATATCCTTTACACAGTGATGCCGGTTTTTGATGCAGTACCGCCTGAGGGATCGAAGGTCACGGGCATTCAATGTTGGTTTTGGGCCTTGCTGCTTCCGTGCAGTAATTTCTCCAGATTCTCTGAACCTTTTGATGATATTACGGACCGTAGATGATGAAATCCCTAAATTCCTTGCCATAGCTGGTTGAGAAATGTTGTTCTTAAACTGTTGGACAATTTGCTCACACATTTGTTCACAAAGTGGTGACCCTCGCCCCATCCTTGTTTTTGAATGACTGAGCATTTCAGGGAAGCTGCTTTTATACCCAATCATGGCACCCACCTGTTCCCAATTAGCCTGTTCACCTGTGGGATGTTCCAAATAAGTGTTTGATGAGCATTCCTCAACTTTCTCAGTCTTTTTTGACACTTGTGCAGCTTTTTTGAAACATATTGCGGGCTTTAAAGTCCAAATGAGCTAATATTTGCAAAAAATAATTAAGTTTCTCAGTTCAAACATTAAATACCTTGTCTTTGCTGTGTATTCAATTGAATATAGGCTGAAAGGGATTTGCAAATCATTGTATTCTGTTTTTATTGATGATTTACACAACGTGCCAACTTCACTGGTTTTGGCTTTTGTATCTGAGGGGTCAATAATTTAACATCATCCAGGGGTACGAGGTGACAGAGATTTATTATTGATTTGATCTGTAAATCCAGCCTTATGTTTGACCTGGATTGCCCTTTTCCAAGGCTGATCTGGATGTTTTGGCTTCTTGCTTATTTATTTTCAGAGGACATTTTTGTTCTATAATTGTGAAAATAGTTCTAAACCCTGTCGTTCACTCCAGTGGTGTGCAGACTTTTTCAATGGCAGGGCCGAAAAGGAGAAAAGGGCACTTATAGTAAGGTCTCACCACTGAAGAGGGCTCTATTGTCAAGGTTCTGATATCACCGGAGGTGTTTGTAGGTGGACTGCAATAGCAGTTTTGACAGTTTTTATTGACACAAGGTTGAATTGTGGAGTGATTTCCAGGGAAGGGTTCCATGTTATTGTTGATGAGTGAGCCCGACAGTGTAGAAGAGCTGAGCAGCTGAGCAGGAAACACGAGGGAGGCACTGGAGGAAAAGGAACACAAAAGAATTTGGATACTCGAATAATCAGGCAAACAATGTGAAAAAAGCTTATGAGACACATTGAATGTGCAGCCGAAATACCACTGATGAAGAGCAATTCTCCAGCGCCAATCCTTCCACGAGGATACGCCCACATACTCTGGTGATTGAGGTTGATTCAGCACAGGTGTAGCATGCAGCACAGGTGCAGGAGTGGATTAATCAGGTCGCAGCCCAGACTCAGGAAGAGAGGGGCTCAGCAGAGCAGATCACAACTATGGTTTCCCGTGTTTTCAAGTGCACTTTAGACATGTTGATATGTAATACTAACAGCACATTATGTAGCTCTAAAATAGACCAAACAGACAGAATACTGAAGTTAGTTTATAGTTCAGACCAGTGTCCACAAGAACTGTAGATTTAATGTTGGACTTTGAAGAACACACATAAATAAATAAGAAGTGGTCTAGGAGACTTAGCCCAGAAAATGTTCAATTAAGGTGCCATTTGCAGTATTCCAGTGCATTCAGGTCTGGAAGTGGATCAAAAGTGAAAAATGATACAGTAGATATGCTCCCATGGAGGAAACTTTTAATATTTCCAATTTAAAAAATTCAGTCTGACACATTTGACAGAAAATTCAATCAGAACTACAGGACAGCATGAATGCATTAAAGTATCTATCTATACATCGTCTTATTACGCTATAAGGTACTGATAACTTCTCTCATGAAATGCAGTAATTAATTTTCCATTGGAGGCTTGTTTAGATATCTATGTTACATCTCCTGCTGTGTTAGCTAAAGTTATTCATCAATGACAGGATGCCTCTTTCAGCAAACTTTAATTCTTCTAATTAAATATTACCTTTCACTAATATTAAACTATTGTTAGCTATTTTCCAATTGGATCAGTGAGGCGTCTTAAACTTCCAAATGCTTCTCTAACCAATCAGGCAGCAGCCTTCTCTCACCTTCTCAGAGAAAACTCTACTGATGTGAGGCCCTTCACGCTTATATTTCCATGCTGTTGTGCTTTAGAGTTAGTGTTTTTGTTCAATTCAAGGCCCCCTTCAGGCATGTGCATATTTGTAGTTCACTGATGAAATGTGGTGTACCTCCATGTCCATTTTGATTATCCCCCCCCCCCCCCACCACCACCACCTGTTTTGATTTCAAACCTGCAAATTTTACTTAAAGGTGAAGGATTTTTGTTCCTGGCATTTTAACACCATGTTAGCACCAGAAAATCCAAACTGGTTCTCTTAGATAGTTCTGGATCATTATTGATCTGAAAATGTCCCAACATAAGTCAGATGTCCTGAAGTGTTTGGTTTCTTAGTATTTCTTTGTCCTAACGGTCTTCTGAAGTTTAATGTATTTTTTCTCTTCAGAGGGCAGGTGGGTGTGTTTTACCAACCAGGAGGGGACTTTAGTTTGTGTTTAGATGCCCAAGAGGGCGCAGAGGGAACTTTTGCATGTTTCAGTTTCCAGAAGGTCAAAAAAGGGCACTTTGGAGAGCATTTTTTTTCCTAATACAGTGGAGCACTTCAGACTGTGTTTTTCAACAGTTGGACCAGGGGGGTATTCCACGAAGCTGGCTTAGGGCTAAGCCTGGCTTATTTCAGTCAGCATCACTAACTTTAGTAAGAGTTTTGTTCTATCAACAAGGCTTAGGGCAAGCCTGGCTTGGTAACCATGGTAACTTAGCCAGAGCGACAAGCCTGGTCCGGGGCAGGCTAACAGTCAGGCTTACTTTAGCTCCATGTCAGAGAAACTTCCGACGAGCTTCAGAAAGACGCCTGTGAACTGCATGTTACACATTAAATCCATCTTAATCTGCAATCCATGATATTCTTGTACGGTGACATACATTGAGACCTTTTTAAAACGCTGCAGTAACTGTTAATCAAGACATGTAAAGGAAGTGCACTTTTTCTGTGAAACACAACAGAAGAGGAGGGTGAGTCATCCATGGGGTGAGTGGTTAGGGTGCAGGGCAGCAAGTTGCACGGGACTTCACTTTTCATTGGGCCGTGGGTTCAAGTCCACCTGCAGGATCTATTTGAAAATATCTCTGATTTTCTTCCTTCTTTCACCCTCTTAAGTGCAGTCAACAGTTAACAGGATAAAGGCACAAGTTGTCTTAGAAAAAAAGGTGACAGGTGAAGGTGACAACAGCCAGTTTTCCATAAAAATACCTTCCTTTTACCAGCAGTCCATTCTGATCATGATGATAATCTAAAGGTGATGCCAAATGATGAGATAACTATTATATTTGTGCACAGGCTCATTTGTGTCTTCTCCCTTATATAAATGTAGGGCAAATGTAGCACTATCATCCCTATAATAAAAAATGACATCTCCTCAGTAGGCCTGCGTGTTTTTTCTACTGTTTTATTCAATATTTGATGAAACATCACCACATGAAGTTACCCATTTTTTGTTAAGTCCTACTTTGGTTTTAGGTGTTACCAATGTTGCTGATATATTCATCTATGATGGATATAAATATTTGTCAAATCAAGAACATGAAGTAGGTCTACAAGTAAAGTGAAAACCACCATCACTTTACACAGAACAGACAAACAGACTATGTATAGGCCTATTTAAATATATATATATATATATATATATATATATATATATATATATATATATATATATGTATGTACAGTACAGTCTAAAAGTTTGACACCTTCTCATTTAATGAGTTTTATTTATTCTTTTCACTAATTTATTGTAGATTCTCTCTGCGGTAATGATGGCCACTTGTTTCTCTTAACTTAGCTGACTGGTTTTTGCCATAATATTAATTTTAACAGTTGTCTAATAGGGCTGTGGGCTGTGCATCAGCCTGACTTCTGAACAACACAAATGATGGACCAACCCCATTAATAAAGCAAGAAATTCCATTAATGAACCCTGGAAAGGCTCACCTGAGAAGAGAAAACCATTTCAGGTGACTACCTGTTGAAGCTCATAAAGAGAATGAAGAGTGTGTGTAAGAGCCATATTTATGTTTCTTTCTTATGGGTCAAGCTGTGTTCATAGTTTGCCACTGGGTGTCGCTGTGTGTATAAAAGGGACATCACTACTGAGTTAGGGGGTGTGTTTGACCCGGAAGGGGCTTACGGTTTTTGACCGCTGTAGTTGTAGGTGGCAGGGAAAACGTGATTGTTTGTATCAGCGTTTTGGCATACTTGGATGTTTCAATTAAATGGATTATCACACTGCTGAACTGATGACACGCCTGCAGAACTTTATTTAACAACAACAATGTACAGCAAAGGTATCGACCTACAGGTACAACGCGTCAACCTGATCACTACCGGGAATTCAAACACCACAGAAGCTAAAGTATTAGGCTAAGCTTCTATATTGTCAAAAACCCCGCCAGCTGGAACTTTGTTTGAAACCCTTCGGTGCGTTTTGGCACGCTAAGAGGCGGCGCATGAGGACTCAGAAAGCTACTGGTAGCACAGCGCAGTGTTTGATTGTCGAGCCTGATGGAGGTTGAATGGCTCTGGATGGATCTGGGAGCTGGCTGCTGAGGGACCGGGGAGCTTTGAACGGCTGTCGGCGGTGGAGCACGTTCCGGGCTTCGGAAGGATCGCGGAGCTTTCAGCGGCTGTCGGCGGTGGAGCACGTTCCGGGCTTCGGAAGGATCGCGGAGCTTTGAGCGGCTGTCGGTGGTGGAGGACGTTCCGGGCTTCGGAAGGATCGGGGAGCAGCGGTTTAACTGGATCCGAAGAAGAGCTACGTTGCTAATGCTATGGAAGCACCTGGTGAGCATCGTACTCAACCGCACGGCGCCCAACGCAGCTTTGAGTGAGGTATGTGTAGCGCTACACTGTTTATGGCCATTTAAGAATGTGTGCACACAAGACTATTGAAATCCAATGCATTGGTTGTGAGGGTGGACTGACGGTAGACTTTGCGCTGACTTGACTATTGCGTGGCGAACTTTCGAACTGATTTCGTGACTGTGTTACCATGGAGAAGAACGCTGATTCGGATGTGGTTAAGGGGACTGAAAAGGTTCATGTTGGAGCAACTGCTAAAAGAGCTAGTAGTATTACTGGCAGTGCTGAAATATTATCGGGAAAGCGGGTGGTTAAACTCACAGCAAAGGCACTTGCTAGTAAAGTAGAGAGCTTACAAAATGAAAGAAAATCCAAGCTCAGTAAAGCAAGAACCATTAGAAGAACAATGCAATGTTTCATGTCAAATGATGATAAAATGGGGTTACAGAATGCTCTTGATGAATTGGTAAAGGTTTGTAATGAAGCAAAATTCATTAATGATTCTTTGTTGTCCCTATTGCCATGTGTCGAAAAGGAAAAACATGATACGTGCTTTAAAGCAAACATGATATCAAATGATGAGTCTATTGCCAACGCTAAAAAGTGGGTTTTGTGTCATGATGGTTCCGTTGTAAATGGAAATGTTAAACATATAGAGGATGAGGTTCACCCCGAAGACAGTGTATCAAATGCGGGTAGTAAACGTTCAAGTCAAAGGAGCCATCGCAGTGGTAACTCAAGCACTACATCCTCTGCACGCATAAAAGCTGAGGCTGAAAGAGCTGCTCTTCTTGCTCGTCAAGCAGCTTTAAAGGAAAGACATGCACTGGAGCAACAGCAAGAGCAGCTGAGGAGGAAAAAAGAGGAATTTGACTTGAAAGTGGATCTAGCTGCATTCAGTGCTAAGTTGGCAGTATTGGAGGCTTGTGACGCTGACAGTGCTTCAGGAGGTTCAAATGGCATGAACTCTTATTTTGAAAGGGAAAAGGAAAAGGTGGAATCAGTCATTGCCTTAAACCCTACAGCAAAGGAGTACAGGCCTGCATTGAAAGTTTCACAACAAAATCAGACAGAATCACCATCATCTGATGAACTACAAAACATGGAGGTGCAGCAAAACCAAACTTTACGATTGTTGCAAACTGTTACAAGCCACCAGTGCCCCCCAAATGATCAGCAACGGAGAAGTAACCTGCCAGCTACACCACTGCATGTGCAATGTCAACCTGTGGTTGCTCAATTAAATGATGGACAAAGACAGTCTACAGAAATGCAACAGACAATGGGTCAAAACTCTCCTTCTGGTGACATTCTTAGCATTATGCACAGGCAAAACAACATAACGGCAGCTCTGGTGCAACAACAGCTTTCAATATCACTACCACCACGAGAAATTCCCACATTTGAAGGAGACCCTCTCAAATACAGAACATTCGTAAAGGCTTTCGAGCAAGCAGTGGAAGTAAAAGCAAGTAAAGCTGATTGTCTGTATTATTTGGAGCAGTTTACAAGAGGACAGCCAAGAGAGTTGGTTCGTAGCTGCTTGCATATGGATCCTGAAAGTGGATACACAGTGGCAAAGGGCCTCTTACAGGAGCATTTCGGTAATCACTACAAAATAGCAACTGCTTACATAGAGAGGACTTTGGCCTGGCAAACAATTAAAGCTGAAGAGGCGAGTGAACTCCAAGCCTATGCCTTATTTCTGCGTGGCTGCTGCAACGCAATGGAGGACCTCCAGTACCTGCAAGAGCTCGACATGCCAGTCAACATGAGAGCTATTGTTTCAAAATTACCATTCAAATTGAGAGATCAATGGAGAGTCAAAGCTCATGACATCATGGAAAAAAGAAATGATAGAGCTCACATCAAGGACTTAGTGGCATTTATGGAACGCCATGTCAGAATTCTTTCAGATCCTCTGTTTGGTAACATACAGGACTCCAGACCTGGTGCTTCTGGGACAAAGACTCTCATCCGGCTTAAAGCTCAGCCCAGGGACAGAGTAAAGGAAAGTATTGTTGCCACCACAGTAACCTCTACAAACTTACCTGAAAAAATTGAACACCAGAGGAGGACGGAGAAAACTGGATGCCTCTACTGTGCTCGTGGGCACTCTTTGGATGAGTGTAAGGAACTGAATGGGAAGAAACACAAAGACAAGATTCACATTCTGCGGGACAAAGGAGTTTGTTTTGCATGCCTATGCGTGGGTCACATGAGCTGTGACTGTGAAAAAAGGCTGATGTGTAAAATCTGTGGGCAAACTCATCCAACCTTGCTTCACATTAAGAGGCACACAGCTCCAGAGCAGCAAGGGGAAGTGTCCAATGAACAGCCTACTGTAGTTACAACATGTGGGCATACAGGGACCGGAAAGGACCAGTGCGCTCTATCCATTCTCCCCGTAAAGGTAAAAGTGTTGAAAGGAAATCAAATAATAAAAACATATGCCTTCTTGGATCCTGGCAGCTCTGGCACATTCTGCTCAGAACATCTCATGAAGAAGTTGAATGCTGTAGGTAAACAAACCAGCTTTCTGCTACGCACAATGGGGCAAGAAACAGTGAAGACTGCCTACTCCTTGACTGGTTTAGAGGTTGCTGGGCTTGAAAGCAATGATTTTCACATACTTCCAGATGTTCTCACACAGGAGAAAATGCCAGTAAGTGCTGAAGACATTGTAACACAGGAGGATTTGGATAAATGGCCTCACCTGGAAAATGTACACATCCCAAGCATTGAGAAAAAGGTTGACTTGTTGATTGGCACAAATGCTCCCAGGCTATTGGAACCATGGGAGGTCATTAACAGCTGCGGGAATGGCCCGTATGCTATCAGGACAGTGCTGGGATGGTCCATAAATGGTCCACTGAATGGAAACACTGGTACCATGGAGGCAGAATTTCCCTCTGCAATAGTCAACAGGATCGCTGTATGTAAGCTGGAAGAGATGTTGACTGCTCAGTATAACCATGATTTCAATGACAAGAGTGTGGAGGTTGAACAAATGTCAAGAGAAGACATGAAGTTTTTGGAAATTGTCAGTGCTTCAGCAAAGCAGGTGGATGGGCATTACAGCCTGAAAATGCCTTTTAGGAATGAGCAGCCCATGCTCCCAAACAACTTAACAGTAGCAAAGCAAAGAATCCTAGGACTCAAGAAAAGGTTTGAAAAAGATGCACAGTTTCATCGGGAGTATGCAAATTTCCTGAACGATATCATTGATAAAGGTTATGCAGAAAAAATCTCTCAGCATCAGTTGAACTGTGAAGAAGGAAAAGTCTGGTACATCCCGCATCATGGTGTTTTTCATCCCAGGAAAAATAATTTCCGGGTTGTGTTTGACTGTGGGGCAACGTTTAAAGGAAGATCACTGAACAATGAACTCTTCCAGGGTCCCAACCTTACAAGCAGCCTAATTGGAGTGCTCACCAGATTCAGACAAGAGCCTGTAGCTTTAATGGCTGACATCCAACAGATGTTTTATCAGGTTAACACTAGAACAGCCAACATTCCAATCCCCCTAGAACAGCCGTGGGGGGTCATTCTTACCCCCCAGCTGAAACAGCTTTAGCAAATCTATGGTGTCATTTCTGAAACATGTGAGGTGGTTTATTTCCACCTATTTGAAGTTTATTTGAAGTAATCATGGAAACTTGGCAAAAAAAAGTGTTTTAAAAGATTTATTTCTGCCTTTTTATTTAAAAAAAGTACTTTATTAAACAGGTAAAATACAATTTAAAACTAAACAAACTGTACAAAATCACACATTTCTCAATAATAAT